>NCSK02000003.1:0-363897 GCA_002276475.2 Chlorociboria aeruginascens | reverse complement strand
CCTCCACCCCCAGGCCTCTTCACCGGCCCCTTCTACGGGGAGACGAGGCCCCACGCTCACGCCGACACAGAGAACGGAGCGAATCATGGATTTCAACAGACAGGCGGGTCCCTCCCGATCCTTCCACCCGGTCTCGTTCCCGGCCTACGGCGACCCCTCGTCCACCATGGATCAAGATGCGCCGAGGGAAGAATTCGACGTGCTAGAATGGTACCCTCATTTCCAGAGCTGTCAACGGTACTTCCTTGATCATGCACAGCATAGCGCGGGCGTGCAGACGTTGGCTGCCTTCATCAATATCCAACTCCCCTTCCAGAAGGCCCATCCCGTCATCTCGTCGGCCTCTGCGCATGCCGCGGCGCCCTCTGCAAACGAACTGGCAGCCCATCTCCGACATCCACACCCCTTCTCCCACAATCAGGCTCCGAACCGCTCGCAGTCGCTCTCCCTCATACCCTACATTCGGCGTCTCGTCGCCACCGGCCACGACTCCAAAGGCGTTCTACATGGGTTCTTTGGGGATGCGTGGGTACAGGGCATCGGGCAACTACATGAGGTCGAGAGGAGGAATTATCTATTTGCGGCGAAGAGCACCACGTGGATGGAAGTGAAACAGGCGTACGATATGGGCCCAGAGGAGACAATCCCCTTTCTGAACCCCTTGAGGGAGACGACCGAAGAAGAGATGCAGAATGCGGATGCGAGGTGGGGCGACTGGTTGGCGATGCAGGACTGGATGCTGGGTCCTAGGGCTCCAGGAATGATCAGGTCGTCTCTGGAGACGGAGACCGAGCTGGGAGGGACACGGGTCAAGAGAGAGCCTCGAGCATGAGATACGTTGTGGGGATGTGGAGATATGAATTATGATATTGTGTTTGCTACAGCGGGACGTGATATGCTCTGCAGGTGGTTCGATATAGAGAGCAGGACAAGTGATGAGGAGATGTAGCTTTAGCATCCAATGCCAGCATTGCCCTATGAATCTGCTCTTCTTATTGAGGGCCAATTCGCATTCTCTCTTCTCTTCTCTCCCCTCCCTCCCCGTCCATAAAGAGAGGAATCAATCTGGGTTGTAAAGGGCACCTGAAGCCGAGAAAATCCCCTCTATGGGGTTAAAGGCCACTATAACGAGTAAGGCTGCGGCGAATGCTCGATGTAGGTTAGGGGACCCCGTAACCTCACCCCAACCAAACTATCTCTCGCTGCACTCCAACCAAGACAACATCAGCATCACTACCTCCAAACAAAACCTCCCTCTCCGACCACCATCGTAACTCCCCCCCCCCTCCAACCCCTCCCCAGCATTTTTATCTTGTCCACCCACCACAAACCACAAATGGCCACCGCAACCTGGCACAGATTCCTCTCCCACAGCCTCGCAAGCCGTCTCGACCCCTCCATCTTCTCAACCTACATCCGGCTACTCCACCCCAAATCTCCCCTGCCTTCCGCCCTCCTCAGCGATCTCTTTCTCCGGCCGACCGAGCACAATGCAATCACTCTGGATCCGAGGATCCCACGGTATCTCCAGGTAATGATCGGGCTGGAATACGTGGACATAGCAAGCGCCTTACGGGCATTATTGCGCTACAGTACCTTTGGGATCTCTCCTCGGGGGATGGGGGAGGAGGAGGAGGAGGAGCATATGGATCTCGAGGACGACACGCCGGAGAAGGACAAGGAGAAGGAGGAGGAGACGCATAAGCGATGGTCGAATTCGTATGCTTCGGATGAAATGCTCTTCTATCGATTAGCGAAATACATCTCTTCCAATGCGGGACCCCGAAATCGAGCGGAAGCCGTAGAGTTGATTGTCGTGTGTATGCGATGGATGGAACTGGTGGTGAGAGCGGGTCATGGGGCACAGGAGATTCTTGGGTTGGGGAAACATACGGAGGAGATTGCCGCTGCGAATATGGCCTTGGGGACTCTGGTTGTGGCGGCGACGGAGAATGCGAGGGTGTTGGAAGTACTGGGGAAGGGGAGTTGTCCTAAAGGTCCCTTGCTCCCTCTCCTGTGCGTCTAAGATGAGAACTGATGTAGGGATAGGGACGGGCAAAGAACTTTCTAAGTCCTTGGCGGATTTCGTGCCATTGTTACTTCAGAGTTCACCACAGAGTGCAGCGAGACTCGAGCTATTTCGCACCCAGACTTTGGTCTCAATGGAACCGGTGGATAAGAAAGTCCAAGCTGCCAATGCGGAAATCGATGAGATTCTGGATTCGGGCATGGGGTTGGCTATTGAGAGTATTGTGGTTCCTGAATTACCAAATATAAATTCGAGGGCGGGGTTGTATATCTATTTGAATGCTTTGGTGAGCAAGTCCCAAACTTCGCACGTGGGATATGTGTTAATGGGTACAGCTTGTTGGCAGACCGCTGATAGATGATGATGCGATTTTTGGATATTTGCATAATCGATATCAGGTACGTCGGTGATACGGGGAGCGTGGGAAAATGCTGATACTTTCAGGGGGATATTCAATCAACTATTATTGATCTTATTCTAGCTTCCTTCGATATTCTAGCCAATGCTACATTTCGAAATGAAGGCGCGCAAACCATCACTCTCCTCCGATCATTTCTTATCAATAAGCTTCCACTACTTCTAGTTACCCTCTCATCATCCTTATTCCCACCTTTGACCTCAGAATATTGTATCACTGACGCGTTAAGTCGTGTGGATACAAATGCGTTCCCTACTCTTGCGTCACTATTCGATGAAGCGGGTAGTAATAATATGTTTTCGGACTCGGTGAGGCAAGATTTCTGCTTTGCTTGTTGCTTGCACGGCTTGATTGCCGAATCTAGTATTGAGAGGTTGCTCGAGGATATACCAATGCAGAGTTTGCCGACCAGTGGGAGAAATGTTAAAGAGGACTTGGTTCAACAGTGTTTAGCAGATTCGGAAAAAGCTGAAGGCTTGATCGATGAGTTAGAGCACATGGATGGGAATGTTGGGGCTGTCAGCCAGGCTATTACTGAGGTAAGCGGGTTGATCTAAACCTAGTTCAATGTTAAATCCTATAGGTGATTGGACGTCTTTGCAGCAACAAAGACACAATGTCTTTGAAAACTTTGTGTGGTCAATTGGTACGTAAGCCATCGTCGCTGGATGTCATGCTTCTCTTCGACAAACCTATCGCTATTCTCCATCCTATTTGCGAACTCCTGGATCATTGGCGATACGATGAGGATCAAGGGGAATATCAACCGGTTTATGAAGAATTCGGTTCAGTTCTACTGCTTGTTCTATCATTCGTATATCGCTATAATTTATCGGCTCTCGATATTGGTATCCGATCATCAGATTCCTTTATAGCAAAACTCATGCATGAAGGTCATCTCAGCCGAACGATGGATGCTTTATCTCAACAAGAACAAAATCAACTTGATGGTTGGATACGAGGTCTGTTTGATAATGAAAGCGGGGGCTTAGGAGATGAATTGATGTCGTCGTGCCCACCTCAAGATTTCTACCTCATTGTTCCAACTTTGTTCAACCATATTGTCCTCGCATGCAGCACCAACAACCTCTCTGACGAACAATTAAAAGGTGGTCTCGAATATCTCGTCGAACCATTTCTCCTCCCATCCCTCATTCCTGGAATTGCCTGGCTGTCATCCCATCTCTGGGAATCTCGCGGTGACGCCAACGCTGTTCTTCAAATCCTATCCTTACTCATACGAAATCCAACATCAATATCCAACAATACCGAAGCATCTCAAATGCTACATTCCGTTCTTAACGTCATAGCCAAAAACCTCGAACATTCCCTCCGCTGGCTGCAAAGAGCCGAGCCCTCACGTCAAGATGTTGAACCCCTCTCCAAAGCCTTCAAAGGCAACTTAGGTTGGGAACGTCGTGGCGCATCCGAACACACTGAACTTGAATCTTGGACTAGTACCGCCGGTGGCGGTATTGGAGTTGCTATTAAGCAAACAATTATCAATCTCGTATCCTGGGTTTTAAATCCAGGAACGAACGTAATGCCCGCCTCCTACACCCATCGTCTCATCCTGACCGGTCTCAAAATCCTCGGCGCAAAACGTCTCCTGCATACTCTAATCGAAGAAATCAAATCTCAAAATGAAGCCGGCAACGGGAGTGCGGTTCTCGATGTCGTAGTAGCTATCATCTGCGCACCCGACGCGGCGACTTTCGATGAGAGGAAGGGGTTGGATATGCATATCTTGGAGCATGGCGGCAACGAAACCATAAGGCCTCAACGAAGAATGAATCTCTTCGAAGCGCTCAAAATCGAAATCGACTCCCTTAAAAACCCCGACCCCAAGCCCGACACCGCAGTAGCCGAAGCCTCACCCACTCAAATCCACACGGAAACAATAGTTCGACTATGGCGAAGAGTGCAAACACAAACCGCACAGCAAGATCTCATGTCGGCGGTAGAAGCGGGCATGGGTGATGGCATGCAGCTAGATGTGAACCAGGAATTGAATGAGGCGCTGGACGCAGTGGAGAATGTCATGAGTGCTGTGGAGGCCAGGAATGAGATTCTGGGGGTCGAGGATCAGGATTTGATGGGTGGGTTAGATGGAGATTTGGGTGGGGATTTGGATGGGGACTTGTTGGGTGGGTTTGGAGGGGAAGGGGGTTTGTTTTAGAGGGGACGGGACATAGGGAATGGGGAATGAGGTTTTAACATATTTCCAAAATTTGGTAGATAAATGGGATTTAGAGAGGAGCAAAATATTTTTAGCCACAATTATTTTCCAAAAACCCTTATTTCCCCCCCTTTCCCCACCTACTTTTATCTTTTGCGTTTCCCATTCTATTTATTCCTCACTACCACCCCCTCTACCTAGCATCCATAAAATCACCCTTCTCCTTTCAAATTCTTGCTATTTCTCCCCCACATTCAAAACCCTTAGTTCCCCCAGTCTTCAATTGCCTTGACCGCACTCCCATTCATATTCACACTACTATCACTTAATCTATCCATTTCCCTCTTCTCGTTTACGTCATCAGCTAGCTCTCCTGTTTAAGTGACGTGGTGGGTCTTTGGGGTATCTGTGCGCTTTATTTGTGGGGGGTTTGGTAGGCTGGTGGGTGGGAATATGGAGGGTTGAGATTTCAGTGGTGTTTTTATAGAGGATCCTGGTGTGATGGACAAAAACACTAAGAACGCCCAGGTTAGGTAGATACCAATATCCGACAGTAATATGAACCCTACCTTACTCCATATAGAACGTCAAGGGGACTCGAAGACCTCGAACACCGAGCAGAGCCCAACATAGATGATGCCGTAGATGGAAACATTGAGCAGGCAATTCACGAGCCAGAATTCAATCTCCATCCGGTTCTTATACTCCTCGTAAGAAACGCCGGGCGGCTGCTGCAGCAGCGGATGGCCAGCACGCTGCAGTTCGACCGCAAGCCCCCAGTCCAACCAACGCCAAGCAGCACGTCCCTCCACCTCTCGGAACCGGGTCACGCCACAGAGCAGCGAGTCGCACGTCACACTGATGCCTATGAAGCCAGACATGGAGAATAGCAGGCTGATGAACAGTCGTATGGTTTCCTGGCGCGCGGTCAAGAGGTCGGGGAACAGCGGCGTGTCGAAGCCGTACAGTTGTAGGTAGCAGCCGAGGAATAAAGCCGGGAATAAGAGCATGTATAGGACACAGCGTACGAATTGCCGGCTGAAGATCACGGCTTCAAGATGATTGGCATGTTCGGGTGTGGTGTAGTATAAGATCTGGATTCGGTGCATCTTGGCGGTGCGAAGATGGAGGTATAGAGAGGCTCTGGTGTAAAGTTTCGGACTAATGGACTACGATTGTTATATATGTGATTAGGGCCTCAAGCTTGTTTCTAGCGGAACTTGGGAAGGAGAGTCGGTTTTGGATACGGCGGGTGATGTCCTTCATACTGGCTTGACTTTACTGAGCTCAAATGCATATCTGTCCTTGGCCACGCTCACCAGAAATCTAGAACCGAGAAATCATCTATCGAATCCATGAGAAGAAGCTTAAGATATTTGAAGTATAATCACAGAGCCCAATGCTAATCCTAGGATATTGGAAAAGCAGTAGGTAAGTTGATATAAAAATGGAGAAACGAGGTTGACCGGATTTTCTTTTTCTCCGTGGTCCCGCGCTAAAATGGCGCTAAGATACTCGTGTATGGAAAATAATTTTGCTATCGCGTCACTTTTCCCATAAATATTTTCTTGTTGTCAACTAATTTCAGCATTCTACGCGCAATGGCAAAGAAAAGAAAGGCTTCTGGACGGGTTGAAACTCTATCTGGCCCGAAGGAATACGATGCCGCGGACGGAAAATTAGCAATCAACACATATGAAGATGTCGCGGATTCAGAGGATGAATTCCATATTAATCGGGACAAGGTGATGTTGGAGGATGGACCGGAGACGAAGCGGAGGAAAAAATGGCAGGAAGAAGGTATGATTCTCAAATTTCTTTTTATGACTAATTCTAATACTTGTAGATGCTTTTTTGGAGCCTTCGGATGAGGAGGTATTAGGATATTCGACGGAAAATTCGGATGACGAGGACGAACTCGAGGGTCCAAAGAAGCAGGAAATCGCAAGGGACTCTGATGAAGATGACTCCAAGGAAGAGGAAGAAGACGTAGATGCAGGTGGATGGGGATCTTCGAAACGGGATTACTATGATGTGGATATGATCGAGACGGAGGCCGATGCATTAGAAGAGGAAGCCGAAGCCAAACGATTACAACAGAAGAAATTACAGAAGATGTCTGAAGCAGATTTTGGGTTTGATGAGAGTGAGTGGTTGGATGCTGGAAAGGAAGATGAGGGTGGAGATGTGGTTACGGAGATTCTGAAGGATATTGAGATCACACCGGACATGTCTCCCGAAGAACGATTAAGGATATTACAAACGAGATATCCAGAATTCGAATTTCTAGCAAATGAGTTTGTGCTGCTCCAACCGCTTTTACAAGATCTTCAGGAAGAATCTGAATTGGAACCCAAAGCATCGTCGCAAATATCCTCTGTCGTAATCGTGAAATACAGAGCTTTGGCTGCGTATCTCGCTGCAATAAGTATGTATTTTGCGGTTCTGACATCACCAGCAAAAGATGGAAAGGAAAGTCGAGTTTTGGACCCAATGGAACTGCGTGATCATATTGTCATGGATAGTTTACGGCAATGTAGGGAGTTATGGTCAAAGGTCAAATCACTTAAGGCGTCACAACCAATCCAAGCAATTTTCGAGGACAATTCTGGAGACAATCTGGAGATACCGCAAACGCACGGCGCTCACGATGAAGTAACTGAACTATCTAAGAGCAAAAAGCACCCGACTGCCCCGGTCTCAGAAGCAGCCATGCGTCGCGCAGAGAAGATCCGACTTGCGGAGGCAGAAATGGCCGACCTCTCAAATCTCATCCCCAAGACGAAAAAATCCAGCAAAAAGACCTCCAACGCTATTGTTCTTGCAGACGACGATTCCGATTTCGGCGAAGAAGAAACTCTCGATGCTAAATCAGCCACCGAAAAAGCCAACAAGAAGAAATCCCTCCGCTTCTATACTTCCCAAGTAGCACAGAAAGCCAACAAGCGAGCCGGCGCAGGTCGAGATGCAGGAGGTGATGCAGATTTGCCTTATAGAGAGCGATTGAAGGATCGACAGTCAAGATTGAACGCCGAGGCCGAGAAGAGAGGTAGGAAATTAGATGAATACGGACGCGGGGCCGATTTAGGCGGCGAGAGCGATGAAGAAGACACAAACATCGCGGGTGAAGTCCGTGGGAAAGAGGATGAATATTACGACCTAGTCGCCCAAACCTCCAAATCCCGCAAATCAGAGAAAGACGCCAAATACGCCGCGATCGCACAAGCCAAAGCAGAGGGTAAAATGGTGCGCGTGGTAGAAGGGGAAGTGGACGAGGATGGAAAGAGAGCCATTGGGTATGTAATTGAGAAAAACAAAGGCCTAGCTCCGAAACGCAAAAAGGACGTTAGGAACCCGAGAGTCAAGAAGCGGAAGAAGTTCGAGGAGAAGAAGAAGAAATTGGCGAGCATGAAGGCTGTATTTAAGGGGGGTGAGGAGAAGGGTGGTTACCAGGGCGAGAAAACGGGAATTAAGAGTTCGTTGATTAAGAGTGTTAGGCTGTAGTCTTGAGGAACTATTATGCTAGAGAAACATTACAAGTACAAGTTGTGATTGGTTACACACGAGAGTAATATGTATAGGGGAGATTACAACACTACGTGAAATATTTCATATGACGGATCGCTTCTCGCCGTGCCACTCATAAGAATTACTGTAAGCAAGCTCCTAAGAAAGCCAGTTAAAACTCAACTAAGCTTTATAGTTGGCATTGAAATCATTTTTAGAACTTTCTACGCTGATGAATCTTGGTCCGCTGAAATAAAAAATGTCGTTAGTAATTGAAACGTACTTTGTTGTCCATCCACATGACTATTGTGCGACGCATATCCACTTTTCCAGAGTAGATGGACTCTTTTTATATGAGTAAAATGGATCTCGAAAGCAAATTGTTGGTACGGGCCTGCGATTACCCAACTACGTCCTTCTATACCATAAGAGAGAGCAAGGGTAATGGCTGATTCAAATACGGAGTCTGATAAAGCAAACGGGCAGTTGAGGGATCTTTGCAGGCTCCCGAAATGGGGAGATGTATGCCGGAAAATTGACTCCTCTAGGTGATCCTATTAAATGGATGTCTCTTGAAGATTGCTCATTGCCATCCACAGCCACTACTTCTAAGTAGATATATTCGTAAAAGTCTTCTTTCGTTACATATCTGAAATTGCCACCCCTCGGCGACTCGCAGAATACAGGATCGCCGTATTCTCGAGTCTACTTCAAGAATAGGGTATGTAGCATGTCTGGGATCATTGACTGTTGCTCCTGACGAAGAAAATAGCACGGAGCGATGAAAAAAAAAACTTTGATTAGGGAGAGTGACAAATAAGTGAATAGATATCTGTAATGTATATTTATTCCCCTTTCTTTATTTCAAGCAAAATCTTCTAAATCAGTGATCTAGGACGCCACTTAGCATAAGGATGATCATCGCCGCCATCAGGAATCAAATGGTCCACAGCTTTCGTATTTAGAAATCCGGGATGGACTTGTGATAGATCCGTGATTCCCATCATTCGCATTGTGGTTTCCAATTCATCTTTGAGAACTGAATGACTATTAGTTGGATCTCTCAAAACAATAGCAAAAGTAAGCTCACTGTCAACGTATTTTCGAACCCCCTCTTCTCCATAGTTCAGGGCATACAGAAAACCCCTTCCAATCCCCACCGCTTTAGCACCCAAACACAACGCCTTAAAAATATCTGTGCCCCTCATCACTCCCCCATCAAGCATAACCTCCATTTTATCTAACACCTCTGGACAATTCCTCTGGATCTCCAAGAGAACCAATATTGGCGGGGGCGCCGTATCTAAACTTCTGCCTCCATGATTACTCAACACAATGCCCTCAATCCCCAACTCCATCGCTTTTTTTGCATCCATGAAATTCTGGATTCCTTTGAGTACGATAGGAAGCTTGGTAATTCGACGAAGCCAGGGAATATCGGACCAGGCAAGTGAGGCATCTATAAACCCTCCCATTATCCGCCCCAATGCTCCCCCTTTCGAATCATTTTTCGCGGTCGCGCCACTCATTGGTGTACTCAGGCCTTCATCCGCCTTCACCCTCTCATCTGCCTCTCTCTTCCCAGGAACCGGCGCATCAACGGTAACAAAAATAGCTTTGACGCCCAATTTCTCTACATGTCTCAATAATGCCTCGCTCTTTTCCCGTTGCTTATCAACATATAACTGAAACCAAACCGGTAATTCACCCGGTTCATCTCCATAGTACCCTGGTTGCGAAACTGCAGAAAAGATTTCCGCGATGGGGAATGAGGCATTAGTGGAAACACACTGTGGGATTCCTTTTTTTCGACATCCTTGCGCGAGAGCTCTCTCGCCTTCCGGATAAACCATTCTTGCCATGGCGGCGGGGGCGCAGAAGATTGGCATGTCCATTCTTGAGCCCAATACTGATGTCTTTGTTGATACATTTTTAACGTTTATAAGAGCTCGAGGACGAAGGCCAATATCTGTATATGCCGAGGTATTACGGTGTTTGGTATGCAGATCTGTGGCGGCGCTGGAGTAAAATGCCCACGTTTTGGGAGTGAGGGATATGCGTGCTGAAGAGACAAAATCATATGTATTGATTAAGGAATCGAGAGGAGGTCTCTTAGACGGGGAGAGGGAGGCGGAGACGGGAGGCGGAGGTTTAACCCAGTCCGTGGTGAGGCTTGACGTATCGAGGGTTCCGAGATATGCGGAGGAGGGAAGCGTGGTTTGGATAAGTGAGGGGGCATGAACTGCGGAATAGGATTGAGTGGCATCTCGGCCGGCATAGCCGTGAATTACTAGAGACGTTAATGGCATTGAAGAGAGTAAATGGGAGACGAACTTTCTGCACCGCCTGGATGTTGTGGGGCAAACTCCGTCATGTCGTAGACATTATCGTCAACTACAATCCATAGATCTTCCGGGATATTGTGCTTTACGATCTCTTTGGTTGAGATTAGTCGTCCCATTGCTAGGGCAGTGGATGAGGAATCTGGGTTTAAGTCAATAACATGGCCGGCTCTAGGGTTACGGAATCACAAGTATGGTAAAACAAAATATAAACCAAAAAGAAAAGGGATATACTCACTCGTATTAAATATATATAAAGCGAACGTCGAGCTTGTAACCCCGCGGTAATTAAGGCCGAGGTCTGGAACCACTTAGCTCCTTTCCTACGCGAGCCCCTGATGAGGGGAGACTTGGTTCCTGAATAAGCAATCAAATCGCGTTCTCAGCGCATCTTCCTTCCAAAGTTACGAAAAATACTTAGTTGTGCCAAATTATAAGCAATCCTCCTTCTTGAACGCCATGGAATTTATCGCAGACTCCTTTGTAGCCTATTGATGTCTCCTTTCCCGCGACCGCAGCAACATCATGCGAAGTGTTATAGATTCCGACATCTCCAACAGCGTCTTGAACCTCGTCATAGGCTCCTTCGATCTGCTCCCTTCAGAAATCATCAACTTGATCCTTTCAGGCCTCGATATAAGAAGTCTATATAACTTTAGAGCTACCAATATCACTTGTCGCGTTTTCGTCGACGAGCTTCCATGTCACAAAGCTATTATGCTTAATCCTCCTGCGACATTTCGCGCACTTCTGATCTGCTATATTAGGGACACTACTCTCGATACCCTTTATAATACTCTTTGTTCGCATATATGGACGGGATATGACGATTTTGCACCCTTTGCTTACTTGCTGTCATGCTCTAGCATTTCTGTCGTTGACGCCAGAATTGAGCTCTATCTGGACACTTCCGGGAATATATTCTGCCCCTCCATAGCGCCAAAGGAACCGCATATCCTTGGTAGACAACAAGGCTGCCGAGCAGGCTGGAATACGCCTCTACCCATCAATTGAAGCTATGCGAGCACATTTTACGAGGCAAAGTAGGATAGGCAGAGAGCGATACGAAGTGAGGCAGAATCTTGGTACAGCAGAGAGGAGGATTTGTCTTCCTCGGCACACCAACTATAAAAGATCTCAAGTCGAATAATCCCCATCGGTTTATGGGTGTGGTTCGGTCTCCTTGGCGTCAACAAAATGGAACAACGCGAGAGGTTTTCGTGTAAAACTTGCCGTGGAGTGCAGCTTGACAGCAGCAAGGAACGGGATTTCAGAAGATTATACACACGCGAGGGATATGTCAACCACTTCGCCAAATGTGGAAAGTCACAAAAGTCCTTGGGTCTTTTCCTCAAGTAAGTAGGTTCTAGTCAATTACTTGTGCTGATCCGCTAAATATTCTATACTATTACCGATGCAAAGGGCCTTATTCCTTCTTGGAGATGTATTAGGTTATGAACCCAGTACACTGATATCCATTCTCTCTCATGCCTCGTCATATTTCCTTCAAACCTTAACGATGCATTTTATCCTTGCCTTCTTTCACCATATGTCTGGCGCACATATGGACCGATCGTTCGAGAAGGACTCTGATAACTGGCGAGCATTTGACATTGATTTCCAGGCGTTCTTCACACTGCCTGAATTCCCCGTTTTTCTTGCACCTACACGTGTACTCTCGATATTCTTGAACACACATCTTCGGGGGTTAAGATACTTCTCACAGACCAACAAAATATAGTTCTCCAAGCTCTATCATCAAAATTGTGCAGTTTGATGGCTCGTCAATTCCCCACCATGACTGTCATCGAAATCCTCCACTGTAGCGGACCCTCAGATGAAGAAAGCCACTTTCGAACCCTAGTAGATGGCAAGATTCTCAAATACCTATTCATCGATGATGGAGTCTACAATGTCGACGATATGTCTTTCATTCCAATGTTCACCTCTCAGCTCCCACATTTTCCAGGAGGAGGTTGGAACGTCGGCCATGAGGCTCATCCGAAGTTACCCATTTTCCTGGACGAGACGCGAAATATGACCTCCAATCAAATGCCTTCTCTTATTATTGATTATCGCGATCTGAAATTGGGGGATAGACTTATGCGTTAACATTTATGAAGTGACAATATCGCATTTCCTACCTCCCATTATTGCTAAATTCGTGAAGTTTCTACGGGAGGTTAAAATTTATAGCCACGAGACACGAGTTTATTCGTGGCTTCAAGATCACAGGATCAGGTTAGAATTCCTTGTTACGTGAAAAAGAAGAGGAGCGGATTATTGGCTTCTTGCTTGAGAAAGTGGATGGTCGACATGCTAGACTTGAGGACTTGGTGCTTTGCCGCACGGAATTGGCAAGATTGTTGCATGCTTTGGGAATTATCCATGGCGTTGTCAATAAGCACAATCCCTTTGTTTCAAAAACAACAAAGAAAGTTACGATTGTGAATTTTGAGTGTGCAAGAAATGAAAACGAGGAAGAGACGAGGAGAGAAATGGAGAAGTTAGAGAAGCAGCTTAGGGGTATCTATACGAGGGGTAGGAAATCCATAATCAGCCCAGATATGGATGAGCTGTTGAAAGAGATTTAGAAGCTGGATGGAGGCTGCTGTGAAGAAATGCTGCTAAAGGCTCTGACTAGTAGGATTGTGATTACTACTACCTTAATGAGGAGAATAGAGCGGTTTTAAGAAGACAGCGGAGGGAGGTTGCTACAATTCCATTACAATTCCATTAATGTAGCGACCTCTCAAGGAAAATAAAACCTAGAACAACATCCACTCTGAATTCTACAACAAAAGATACGTTAATTCAAGGATGTCTCGGCGGGAGTGATAGATTCCTTTTCCTATCAACTCCTTAACTTTCTATATCTTCAGTCAAAATTAACTATATCCCATATGTAACCCCATAGAGCTACTCTCTGAGCATTGCATTCAAGAAAAATAAACACGCCGGTATATCAGCGATTAATGTCCTCGTCACATGCAGCTGAATCCACCATCTCATCTCATGATGCGCAACCTCCGAATCTGCTAACATACGCTCCATACACGACATAATCTACGTAGAAAGAAAAAAAATCAACATCACATAAGATCAACAAGCACATCCACATAGAACACTCACCAAGGGCCCAAATCCAAAATGCATAAACGTAAACAGCAGACCGAGAGCCGCATGGCGCGAAGCAGCCGGCTGGAGTCCGCGCCAGGCCCGGAACCCCGTCACCAGCGTGGTGATACCGAGAACCATGACGGATATGAAGCCCGGGCGGAAAAATCGCGAGAACCACGTCCCAATCATAGGGCCAGGTATTCCCGGCTCGTAGAAGGGGATTGCCATCGTGTAGCCGCCGATTGCTACACCCACGTTCAGGGCTGTGCTGAGGAGAGGCGGGAGGGAAAGCGGCCAGGAGAATGGCCGGAGGAGAGACATTGTAAGTGGCTTCTAGTTCGCAGTTTAAAGGTTGATTGATGTTGTGTTTGTGTTTGTGTACGTAGCTACGCTGGTAGCATCGTCGGAGCAACAACAGTGGGGGTTGTCAGATTTTAGTATTCTACATATCATATCTGAGAATTCGCTTATAGTTTCCGTGTTGTCAATCTTATCCCTATAAAAGCAGGTCTCTGTCTTGCGGGAAGCGCACTGCGGTTGGTCATCTGAAGTACGTTATAGAGCTTGAGGAGCTACTATCATGTTAGCCAGTACTATCTCGAATGCTTCATTGATGGTGAAGCCTTCGATCCAATACTTAACTTGAAACAGAGTTATTCATGCTTATGCAGTTGTTAGTAATTTGATGATTTGAATGGGTATATGGCCATATTATATATACAGCTGCTTAGCTGGCTGAACGAAGTATGGACGAAAAAGGAGGCCGGAGGAGGTAGTGATTTAGAAATAGTTATCTCATAGTACTAAAGAACTGCCTTATTGTACATGTAAAATGTGTGCACTATAGAGGAAGGAGTCCCTACAAACTAGTCCGATTCACGATGTAATTACTATTTAAACTTGTGGTTTGTATTTAGTTTTATATATCAGAGACTAATAGAGTATTCCCACTAAATTCTTCCTAGTTGTTTGTTTGAAAAATTTCTGTCCCTTGATATTTTCAATTCTTCAATATCGCATCCACGGTCTTTATTATTTATATCATCTGAAATATGCAAAATTTCATCCGATATACACTGGCATTTTGCTATCCCAGAATTCGCTTGGAAGAGGTGGAACTCCAGGAATCATGACGTGGCTTCTTTGCCAGCAAAATCCTCTGAACATCATCGTGAGCCACGCATCCTCCACGTCAGCCATTGTGATCTCGTGTTCTGGAGAGCGAAGCTTTGTTCGTCTGTAGAATCGAGACACTAGACTCGGTAGATCATCGAAATACCTCTCCATACATGACAAAAGTTCGGGATTATATTCGAGATCATATGTACTCTCCGGACCTAGGGTACTAGAAACCTCAGGTATCTTGACAGGAACAGTAGCTGAAAATATATGATCCCCTACGAGCTCACGATAGTCTGCTCTGCTCTGTTGGAGGAAATCGGTGGCTTCGGAGTGATGCCGTTGGATGAGGGATTTTGCAGTTCGCTCAGCATGAGAATCAATTCCGTAGCGCTCTCGATTAATATCCAAACCCCACTTATCCCACATCTCTTCTTTCTCCCATTTCAGTCCATAACGGTCCTCAATATCTCTTATGGACTCGAGTATATAAATTGATTGTTTAGTAGCCCGATTGCCTTTCTCGCTAATGAAACTCTCCAGGCGTTGCTTAAAAACCCGGAACCCTTCTTGTGAAGATGTTACTCCTTTCGAGTATAAATTTGGGGCAGGAATCCTCCGAAGCCATGCATAAGGTCCGCTGCTATTACTTAACATGGCAGAGCATAATGGTACCAAATCGTTAAGACCGGGTATGAAGTCTCTGCCTTCCTTCATGGCCTCTGAGATAAATCTCAAAGCACGATGCAGTGGCCTAGAACTGCCTAAGATCTCTGGGCTCATCACAAGTGATAATGTCTTTGATAGTCCTTCATATGAGCTAACATTCAAATCTGCACCAGTATGAGGTTCGAAGAGTCGATGGTCCAACTCGACGAGCCCGAACCCTAATTTATCTGCTTCCTTCAAAGGTATATAATAGCAATCAATTTCATGTTTTCTGAAAGGATATGTGTATTCTAAAACCGTTCCCATCGATCTTACTAAAGTTGAGGTGAAAACATGGCCATTTCCTTCTGCTCGCATGGAGCCAGAGCTGGGATCGAATGCCTTCCATATCATACCAAGCCTACGAGCCATGATGGCTACATCTGACACCGTGGAGCTGGCCATAGGTCGGACTACCTCGGGAGTCATGAAGTCCCAGGATTTCGTAATGAATTGTACGGTCGGAACAGTCGTATCGTTTGCCACAGCGCTTGGGCTTTGAGGGAAATACTCGATGATAACTTTGCCCTGTCTATGGAGCTGAGCAAGAAGAGGAACCCATCGAGCGAGTTCGTCGCTATCGTAATATGCTCGAGCTTGCGGTGAATCCCATCCGGGTAGCGTTAGGCTGACTCGCATCGATTCTTCAGTCCCAGTCAATGAGCAGGATAGTTCCGAATACATATTTGTCATGTCTGGGCGAATAGGGCTGTAGGTGATTCGTGGAATGACAAAGATAGTCTCAAATCTGAATTCCTTCCATCTCCACCGTAAACGGGTCTTCTCCGCCCATAAACCCATCACCGAGCTTTGACATCGTCGGTATCCATCTGCGGTCGCAAAGTATTGTTGGAGAAGCTGGCCAATGGTAGCAAACAGGGCTACCAAAGACACCACAAGCGCCGTAAGTGCGACAGAATCGGACATTGTATACTTTCAATGATTGATATTCCAATCAAACTATGGGTATGATGAGGGTTTCAATTTCTCGAATGGTAACAGAAAGGAAATCTACAGAGCAGGACGCTCATCAGACTCGACTACTGAGGCCGGAATTACATATGTGCGAAAACTCGAAGTCAAATTGATAGGTGCATTAGGAAGAGCTCCCAGCGCTTCGCGAAGGCGTCGATGAGTTGAGTTGCGGCATGTATAACGGCACACTAATTCCATAGAAGCAACGAATAGAAGGATGGACTTCTCTAGGTTGTTAGACTCATCGTTAATGGAGGCTATTCCCAAAAGAAAATTTTTGGTATTAGTCAGCGCTCGACCACTTTCACTTGAAGCGCCAACGCGTGTCTCAAACTATTGTACTATGTAACTTCGTACCACCTTGGATCATGAACATGACAACACTTGGTCTCCAAGTACCTTGGTAGATTCTAGCTATCCCTGTTGATGATGTTTGGGGAGGGGGAAGTAGGATGAGCATCCCGCGAGCTCGAGAACAATTCCTACAGTGAATACCGCTTGGTATATGGAAGCACGTTTATTGAGGATTGTACCAGGACCAGGAATTGAAGACCTGTGTGGTCGGAGACCTAGTTTGGTTAACGATCTAATTTATATACGTCGAGGAGAAAGTGGACTTAGTGAAGCGAAGTGGTGCCCATCTGCTCCATCCCTTCCTGCATCCATTTAAGTTTCGAGAATATACACGATGTTATCACCACTGTTGGGACAAGGTCATCATCTAGCAGTGTGCGGTCATCGGTATGGGGCTTGTTTTAATCTGTCGGTTTGCATGGAGGTTGCTCGGTGATTTCAAACTCCTCTTTCACCCCCAGCAATTCATTACCATTCATTATCAGTGTATGTGGCATGACGATGCAATATATTAACAAAGCTTACTTGCCTGAATCTAATCTCCCTGCCAGGGGATAACGGAACTCTCATTTACATCCCTTTTTGCCGGCATCTTAAGATGCAACGATGAGGCAGGATTCATTGATCATGAACATCAATCAAGTTGATGCTGTCACAATAGCGAACTTCCATTTTAGGTTATACCATACTACAGATTCTAGCGGTTATGTACAACTTGTGTCATTTATATGTTGGCTCGATAATCATATCTAAGGATCGTATTTGATTACCTAGTGGCGACTGACATTACGTGGAACATTATGCCAGCTACCGATACATATACCTCTCTTAAGGTATACGTATAGGTATATTTCCGTTTAGTATATTTCTCTGCCAAATTTCTTATCAGTAGAATCCCAAAAAATCTGAAATATTAGAATTATTCATTAGCCACCTACAGCACCGGACCGAATAATGCGTTAATAAATGCAAGTGTATTTTCTACATTAAAATTTCTGCCAAGTAATCCGAGAATTGTGATATCCCATGATACAAGCACAAATATATTGCTACTATATCTACGATCCCAATCCCAATGAAGTTTTCCCAGGCAAACTGCCGGTTTCAAGTAATACCGCAAACTCATTTGGTTGGACCATATAACCGGTCCGTAATCCGCCAAAATTGATGGGTGGATTTAACCCGACGATCTTTTCTCTTCGTCACACGCAGTTAGCAGTCTAATTTATACTTCAGGCGCATGACTTTTGGTGGGGTAAATATCTGGGGGAATTGTCTATAAAGGGGTTTCTGGTTCTTCTTTCTTAGCGATTTTTGGAGTGATCACTCAACAAGAACTTAAGTAATTATTCTAACACTCAAGATGCTCTTTAAATCCCTCCTTCCAGCTATAGCACTTCTCGTAGGTGAAGTCGTCGGCCATGGTGCCGTGACTAGTTATGTCATCGGTGGAACGACATATCCTGGGTAACTCTCTAGATACCCTTCATATATCACCCATATCTAATGCTCCATTCATAGATATCAAGGGTACTCTCCGGCTTCATCTCCCCCAACAATTGAACGTCAATGGCCCAGCTACAATCCCATCCTCTCCATCTCAGACCCCAACATTCGATGTAACGGTGGAACCTCAGCCGCACTCAGCGCGAACATAGCTGCAGGCGAGAACATCACCGCCGTTTGGTCTCAATGGACCCACCAACAAGGCCCAGTCATGGTCTGGATGTACAAGTGCGCGGGAGCTTTCACCAGCTGCGATGGATCCGGTACTGGCTGGTTCAAAATCGACGAAATGGGAATGACCGCTCCTCCACTCACCGGGACCAGCTGGGGAACTGCTGTCGTTATGGCAACCTTACAATGGACGAGCGCCATTCCTGCGAACTTGGCACCAGGAAATTATCTGATCAGACATGAGTTGTTGGCTTTGCATCAGGCAAATACGCCGCAGTGGTATCCCGAATGTGCACAGCTTGCTGTTACGGGAAGTGGGACCGCGACGCCGTCAGGGAGTTACCTTACTGCTATTCCGCAGTACGCTTCGGCGACTGATCCGAGTGTTGACGTGAGTTGTTTGTCCTTTCAGTGTGAGGAGCCTTGTTGATCATTTTGACAGATCGATATCTACTCATCCACAGCTACCACTTACACATGCCCCGGCCCTGCGGTGTGGAGTTAGGGCTTGAGATCAGTTCGAAAGAGTGGCAGATATATCGCGTCTTGACATGGAAGCTATCGCGTCTGTTGAGAAGCTCAATCTTGGACGTTGTTTTGATATGGAGGATGGGCAGTGTTGTGTATTTAGCCCATACGAGATATAACTTGCTATCTAACTTAGCTATCTTGCACAATTGAATCCGGCACTTATCAACGAATATAACCGGAAGCATCCTCCGTTCCTGTAGTTCTGTTAGTCTAATCTATGCTCTCAAGGCAGTGCGTTTCGTTACCCATTTCTTCATTTCGGGTCGAATTTGCTTTTTACTCTATTACTGACTTATTATCGTCTATCCCTCGTCCTTTTATCTCTTCTCTCAGATCGAATCCTACCCCTGTAGCTTTTGCATCCCAGATTAAGACCAAAGTATGGCATGACTTGATCTTTTGTATGAAATAGCCTAACGAGTGTCGTAAGTAATTACTTTTGAATAATCTCGGGCTTTTCAGCTTCCTTCGCGTTGTCAATTCCCTGCTCCAGATTTTAGTTGGCGTGAAGATTTATTTGGGATATTTCGCTACACCGAATCCAGTAGACTGGCGCACAAGGAGATATTGGTGATAACAATAATAGTTAGAAATAAAAGATTCTTACCATATATAACTAATATCAAGAGAGCGCACAGCAAGCTAAAGGAAAATAGAGAATATATATCCCCCCAAAAAACTATTATATAAAAATGTACTATTATTAAATTGGGTCCGGCTACATCTGGACGTGATGAACTCCCTCGAAAATGATGGCGACCGCCAGCTGGGGTAAGCACCAGCCTGTCTGGAATGGCTTCAAGACACCTCACTCACACTCTTTCACAGCATTCTGTTTCTCTCATTGCCTAGTCTCAGTTCTTTCTGCTGGTAGGCATCCGAGCTGGAATTGGTGCTGTGGCCGAGTAACCTCCCAGACGTGCTGAAAGGACCTGTCCGTGTCATTCTTGGTCAGTACGTTGTCCCGCCACAGGGCAAGGTCGTCGTGGTGCAAATGCGGAGTTCCGGGCGAGAGCGGCGTTTGACCTTCGTTGCCCACAGCATCGCAGGGCTCCCTAGTAGCGGTGAAAACATCACGTGACCATTCCCTGCTCGCACGTTTTGAGGGGGGAGCTCATCTAGTCGAAGCAGCGAGGAAAATATCGACAGGTTTCAAGTTCTTCTTTCCACCAGCGGCGGACGCGGAACTGGGCTTGAGATCCGAAAGAATCATACATCGAACATCTAATCACGCTTCTGCAACCCGGATCGTGAGGTCGGCATCTACTCACCTTCGACTTGCCCCATCAATGTTGCTGATGCAGACCATGGCCTTAACTCCAGAATCTGCCTTCTCCCCAATTCTGATGGAGGCAGTCAGGCGTCAGCCTGTACTGGGTCCTGACATACGACTCAGAGACTGCGAAATTTTCCGGTGATCAGATCAGGCGCCAGAGTTATACCTTGAATGATCGTTAATCTACTTTCAGCTGAAACTCGTATTTTTGACAACATCAAGCAGAACTTACGATTCTCCTGGGTGAAGGAAGACATAATCACCAGATCCTACGACACATACCTATGGCTGGCTCTTGGAGGAGCCAACCTAGAAGGATTGGCTGTCGGCAAAGGATATTCGGAGGGTTTGGGATGACGGTGCATGCTAACCTCATCGCCGGAAAGTTGTCTCCCTAACATCTGCCATCGCAACCTACTCAGCTATAACTTACTTCTTCGACAGGAGACTCTCAATCTGTTCCACCTTCCTTGGTTTCCTTTGGACTCTTCTCTACAAATTCCTCATCCCGTTAATTCGCTACGTCCCAGACAGAACGATCCTCTGGGACCACCCGTCGAAGCTCGACGTTGTACTCTGTACAAAGCGATAATCTATGGCCCTAGTTTGAAGAGGATGTGATCGATGGTCTAGAGTGTTATTGCACGGAAGATAGACATGACCTTCTCGATTTTATCTAACAGAGCAAGGAGTCGGCGGTGCTAAGGATCGTCATAACAAGCAATAGCTCTAAGTTTACGCCTCTAAAGATCTGCTAATAATAGACTTGAATTCGGAATTGAGGCCCCTTCTTGACATGAACATCGACCAATTCATCAAGAACGAAGTTCCCCGGGCGCTTAGGGTGAGACATAATAGTTCGAAGGGTCTGCAAGAGGACATTATAAGCCATCTAAAGGCGTGTCACTTTAGAGATTTCTTCTAAAGGCTAGGACTGCGATCCACATGATATGCCAGCAGCCGACGTCCACCTATCAGACTCGACAAGTTCGCGGGAATAATAATCTTCGCGAATTACTGAGACATCCAGAGGCAATTTAACAGAGAACTATGACCTATGGAGCCGACCAAATACTAATAAGTCTAATGATTGTCTTGAACGCAAAATCCTCATTGACTTTCAACAAGCCTTTCTTTTCTGGCCGGGGGAAGGTTCCAAATGCTAAGAAGGCTGGACTTCGGAAATTCAGGGCCTCCATCGTTGGACACCCTTGCAAGTCGACTTGGGCCACCCTGGAAGGCAACTGATGACTGGATCTGGTACGGAGCAACAATTATAACTAGTTCTATTTATAAGTTTTAGGGTTTATGGATTTATTTGGCTTGGCATCCAGAACATCCCATCGGCAACTTTTATATAATTTTTGGAACTTTATGGGATGGTTTTGCATTTTAATCTTAAGCCATAAGCCAATATCCGTAGACAGTAAAGCGGGTGGCAGCTCAGTCGGTATGTCAGTAAGCAGCTGTCGGTATGTTGCAAGGGCTTTGTTTTTAGCTTTCTCGATTTTGCGATGGCTCAGGTTTAGTGGTTAAGATTGCTTAGCTCAGGTTAGAGCAGCGACTGCTCAGGTCTAGAGACAGAAGCTGGCTTTGGTATATAATGATTAAATTCTTTTCCCATTGCGATATATTGCACTCAAAGCTCCTGAAGTTCAGTTGACTCGGAGGCCCAACTACCTCTGTAAAGGGAGACTGCACCAAGACGGAAGATCGCCATTGCAGAGTAACCTTATAAGTAACCTCGATGACAACCTTCTAAGCAATTACAGCTATCAACTGCATTCCAAGCAGAAATTACAACGATAGCAAAGAAACGTACAGAATACAAGGTTTCAATCGTATTTTCTCATATATATATATAATCAAATCGTTTCCGCAGCACAACAAATCCCCTCCCGGATGTGACAGTCCGAGGGTGCAGAAACAATCTCGCGGTCTGGATGGTTGCGCGTCAAATTTAATAAGGTCCAACTGACTTCTCGATGTGCTTTCGTGGAACGGGTGATCTGCAATCTGTTCCTAGTGCCACGTTTTCTTGGCTATAAGGGTTGTTCGCTGGGTGAATCCGGGGATTAATATCGGTGGCAGAATTGCGGAGGTGGTTAATGAAGAGGGGAAATGATGCAAGGACATTTAAACATAGACCTTCCCAGATGGTGACATTTAGTATTCAAAGCATTCTTTTTGTTTTCTTTACGTTCTTGGGGAAAATGGATTGATTCCTAGTTTACCTTCCAAAATGTTTTTCCATGCATATAGTTTGGTCGTGCAAATTATCCCCATCGTTCTTTTTCTTTCATCTTCCCTTGCACTACCTTCAGATTTATCTCCATATATTCCTCGGTCTCAGCACTCTCACTCTCCTCCTTTCCCCAGATTCATGAAAGGCATCCCGCCCCAAAGGGTTGATACATCAGGGCAATGCAACGCGAATTCTTCCTGTGCGAGTAGTTCTACTTCGGTTACATGTGGAATTGTTTCTCCGTCTGGAAACCAGACCTGCCCGTTGGACGTATGCTGCTCGCATTTTGGATATTGTGGTGTGAGTTACCTCGGTGCTAAAGTTATGAAGAAAAAGCTGATTGTCAGAGAAATAGACATCTGATTTATTCTGCGTAAACTCTGATCCTCGAAATGGGACTGAGCCATGCCAGAATGAATTTGGGAAGTGTGGGATTGTTCAACCACCGAGCTGTGATGCTAGTTGTCTTAGTGCGAGTTCGGGGAGGAGAGTAGCATATTATCAGATTTCGTAGGCTATTTCCATTCCAATAGCAAAATTCTTAGGCTTATATCTATACAGAAATTTACAGTCACGCCTTTGCAATCGTATCTCCCCTTCTCAAATCAATACCAGCAATCTCACCCACCTAATCCTAGCCTTTGCCACCATCTCCCCTTCCAATTTCACGATCTCACCTGTTTCCTCATCAGACCATTCGCTGTATTCCGCTTTCACCAAGCTTAAATCAGCCACGATGGAAACCTGGATAGCCATTGGTGGGTCTGGGCAAACGCAAAGTGCGTGGTCAGATATGGTTTCTACACAGGAAACTAGAGCAGTGTTTATTGACTCGCTCTCCGACTTTATGGACAAATGGGGGTTTCAAGGCGCAGATTTAGACTGGGAATATCCAGGGCTAGCCAGTGGAGGGAAAGCAACTGATGGAGAGAACTTCGTAGCTTTGGTTCAAGAGATGAGGGCAGCTTTTAGAGACAACTGGGGTATTAGTTGTACTTTGTATGTCCCAATCCTGCGCTACAACCGCCCGAAGTCGAAAGATTTTATATGCTAAAAATCCTAGACCACCAAATTTCAGCGACCTGTCCAATTATGACCCTAATGCGATGTCCCCCTACATGGATTTCTTCAACTTCATGGCCTATGACCTGCACGGGCCTTGGGAAATCAACACCACTTCCCTCGCAGCAACTATCCAGCCCCAAACTGATATCCGCGATATCTCTAATGATTCTCTCCCATTTTGGTACGATAGCATTAATCCCTCGAAGATTAATCTCGGCATTGCTTATTATGGACGAGGGTATACTTCCCTCAATACTTCGTGCGTAGACATCGGCTGCCAGTACACAGGGCCTAGCATCGCTGGGAACTGTACCAATACTGCTGGCGTGCTGAGTCTGAGAGAAATTGAGATCATGATTAACACTACAGGCAGAGTTCCGAAATTAGTGCAGGATGCTATGGTCAAGGAGCTGAGCTGGGGAGATCAATGGATTGGATACGATGACGAGGAGACTATCGGGCTGAAGATGAACTGGGCTAATGAGAATTGCTTAGGTGGGACAGTTATTTGGAGCATCGACTTCGATTCTGGTGCTGGGAGGTAAGTTTCCTTTGCTCCTTTGCCCTTTTTTTTTTCTTGGGAGGAATAAGATTGACCAGCAGAAGCGGCGACTCGCCCATTCTGGGAACGAGTACCGATGGTTCATGTGGTAGTATGACCACATGTACGAACTCAACCTTTGGAGACTGCTGCTCTCAACACGGATACTGTGGCTCTACGCCCCAGTTCTGCTCACTGGCACATAACTGTCAGCCCGACTTTGGGATCTGTGGGGATGCAACTAATTTGGCAGTTTCTGTAGATGGCAGCTGTGGTATTGGGGTGACTTGTCAGGGGTCGGACTTTGGGGATTGTTGCTCTCGATATGGATATTGTGGTAGGGGCAATGCATATTGTGCTGTGTGGCGTGGTTGTCAGACTTCATATGGGGATTGTGGTTGGTAAAGTAGTGAACGACATGAAGGTCTAATGAACTAAAATATTGAGCGTGGTGTCACGTAAAATGGTATGGTAATAAAATGAGATATAAAAGCTTTATATTGGGGGTCTAAAGTGACCAAAGTACTATTTGACCTCTAAAAGAAATAGGGGGCCCCCTATATAATATATTTTCTAGGTGACTCCTGATCTCTGAAAGTGGCCTTAGACAGAAAGCATGCCTGCCTTTGGCTGTGGTTTTTGTTTTTGCCATTATAATGCTTTCATAATTCTGAAAAGGTTGCTGCTTAAAAAACATTGGAATGCTGCTTTTCGCTAATGATAGCTTTTTTATTATGCTGGTTTCGCTTTCGCTGAGGATGTGCAAGTAGTGAAGGCAAGGTTTTGGGGATTAAGGAATCGAAGCTATGGTGTTGATTTGCGTATCGGCCACCTGTATCGATTCATTAGGGAGGATAGAGATCGGCCTATGGGACTATTGCTGACGTATATCGATTTTGATCATGTCATATTGATTTACGCTGTATATGCTGATACTCTGGTTTCTGTTAAATAGAAATGGGCAAATCAGACTGAGGATACACTAGGAGGCATAGCCACCTAAGACCTGATCGTCGTTTCCCATTTATTGTCTGTATATACGACGCCATCTCTTCGACACTCGTCTAAGTGGGTTCCTGATAAAAGCAGCGAGTTTTGAACGAAGACTTTACTGTTTGATTTCTGTATCTGACCCTTTTCATTCCCAAGGAAGCACAGTCCCTGCCAACCACGGATGCCGTAGCAACTCTCTAGCAGTCTTCCTTTTTTCAGGCTCCCAGCAGAGCATATTCCCTACAACAAATTCTAAGAAGGCATTTTTCTCCTCCCCATCAAGAGCGCTTATTGTATTCTCTAGTTTCAGGTTACTGGGAACAAGGTCAAGGTACAAGAACTTTCCTGTAGATGTGAATCAGCCTGTACGTAATAGGCAGAAGGGCTTGCTGCGAGTATTACCTTCGCTATTAAAGAACGGGCCATGGTAAAACTCGTAGGCCTTATGGCAGAGTTTATGCTCGTCATTCTCAATCGCTGGAGCAAAATTCCAAGCCCGCATTCTGTGCTCGCACATGATTAAGTCCTTCGGTGGCGGCCCTAGCAAAGCAATCATTTGCGCTAGATGGTTTTGGGCCATGTACTTCCCATCCCTCGCATGGATATTGGCAAACAGATTTGTGCTCGTTCCCTCTAACATATTCCAAAGCTGTAAATATACTCCGGTAAGTATGTTTCGTGACACAAATGGTGTAGATTAATACATACCATTACCCCAAGATTCCAGATATCTGCACTAGATCCCCAGCCTGCTCCTAGGAGGACTTCTGGAGCGCGGTAATAATCGGGTTGGATTGGATTAATTTGTGGCTTGGAATCGTCGATCCACTGCGCATGCCCGAAGTCTGCAATTATCGGGACGATTGGGCCGAGCTGGACTCGAAGTGGCCCAAACTGATTGTGGGACTGGTATATACAGTATCCGTTTCTTTCTTTCTGCAGCATCGGGGTTTCAGTCTGTGCCTGGACAAATGCCTCGAGAACAGATTCATCCTCAAAATTCACTAAGATGTTTTCTAGCTTGAGGTCTGGAAAAAAAAAAAGCTGGGTCAGATTTCTAGTTCCACTGCAGAAAGGCCACCTTCCACTCACCAGCATGGACGACGCGGCACTCAGAGTGAAGATAGTCAAGGCCGTTCAGTATGCACACTAGGTACATTTTCATCAGCTCAAGCGTAAACCTCTGCCCCTTCAATCGGGACTGGAAATGCGACAAAGTTTCCCGCATCGGCTCAAACACTAAGCAGATATGAGTGCCGTTGGGACCCCTGATTTCGAATTCATCCATCAACAGTTGAACATACGGTAGGCCCTTGTGCGATGTATTCACATTGGAGAGACGTTTGTAGATCTCCAATTCGTGCCGAGCAGCCTCTTTATTGACATAGTCGCACACGCAGAATTTCAGCACCACGTAAGGGTCGGAACCAAGAGGTGTAGAGTCCGCCTGTGACCTCTCACTGTAATACAAAATATTAGCAAGTTTATGTTATCAGGCATTCCAGACCTACATTTTCATATCTCGGGCGAGCCAGACTGTCGAACTACCACCGAACCCGAGCTTCGCAATCGTCTGGTACCTCCCATTGAAGGTTTTCCCGGGTTGGACGGGATAAAAATGCTTTGCGTTATAGTGTGGGAGAAGTTCTTCTTCTAGAGTATCTGGAGGCATAACAGTACTCAGTCTTCGGCGTGGTGTCACTGTATTTGGCATGCGCACCGACATGCAAGCTCGCCGAGTGACATGGCAGAGCTTTAATATCGAAACGCTGAGTACATGATGGAAATCAGAACGGAGGAGCACAAATGACATCCTCGAAATTCGAGGGTTGTAGTGGCATGTTTAGTTGATTCGCCTAAGCGCGCGTGCAACGAAACAGGGCGCAATGCTTTGATGTCAGCACGCCAAACTGGCAAGCCGATTGGGTGGGATGCGCTTGGCGATTTGCTGAGGTTATATGTTAAGGGCTGTAGTCCAATTATAAGGTAAGAGGTCTTCTCTACTGCCTCAGAGGCAAACAAAGAGCGTTTCATATACAACCAGCACAGCAAGGCCTGAATTTTGTTGTGGCTATATAAACAGCCATCGTGACGCTAGGTTGGCTGTTTTGTATCTATTGTTCAGCCACTGATCAACAAACTAGTTCTAAATAAATCAGCCATCGTTAGAGTTAATTAATCCCACAAAACCCACAGATAACTTTCTGAGGTCAGTATCTTATGTTCTTTCTTTGAACGGCTCAGATATAAAGCTGACTAGGATTATATAAGTTCTCAGGAGACAATGGCCTCCCGAGCGTTCTCTAGTTCATCACGTGCTGCCAAAGCTCTGAAGTGGAAGTTTAATGGTACGACGGTGCCAGTTGATAGTTACATAGCGGCAGTTGAAAGGGCTGTAGATGCCTTACCAACTAAGTTTTCAGCCAAAGCAGAAGTTGGAGTCATTCAGTAAGTGGACTTTTTCTTATATGTCAGGCTGGTGGCAATATCTAACCTTTGCTAGAGGAAACCCACATACAACTCCGGAAAACAACGACCCTGAGCACGCTTCGGGCAGAATAGGTACAGGAAACGCAAGCGGGAAAAAACGGCTGTCATCATTTCACGCATATCCAGATGGCAGGGTAACATTTTCGGACCCTGCATTGGCTCCCTTCAGCAAAGGACCCGACGCCGTACAGTCGGCGGTACAATCGACAGACAACTACTGGACTTGGGATGACCAGTACCAGAGACATTATCATATGCATGAGGATGGGTCCTACGAGTGGTATGAGGAAGGAACTGAAGAGAACGGCAAAGGGAAAGGCACGAGCCAGTGATGACCTATGTTGATCAGAAGATCATTTTCCTCTTCTATTCGAAATCGCTGCTCATCCGCTGCACGTCTTCTTTCTTGTTTTGCATGTTCGTCAGCTTTCTCTACACGCTTTTTTGGAATTCTGCGCAGGCGGATCTACTCCTCGCAGTAGCTACTCTAGACGCTCAAACTCCGATTCACGTCTCAAAGACATTGTGGATGAGTGTTTTCGTGAAAATAGTCAACTTTCTGGAACGTCCAACCGAAGCTTTTGGGTTCAGTTGCTGCAGCGATCTTGACGACGGTGTTATAGCAGAGCTGGAGAGGTGGTTTGATCTTTAGATATAGTCAGATATAGGAGCACAAATTCAGAGAATATTTATTCACTCAAAGCCTCGATATTCTCACAATCATGTATTGACTTTGCTCTTAGAGAAAGGGGGATGTGGGCATAGTGAGGTTCGCGGCATTCATTTCAGCCTGATGGCGGTAGGGTTCTTTTGGTCAACATCGGACTGCGTGAACATGTCACTTGCATACTAGTCCCACCACTACAAGTCCAGCATGCCACCATTCACAGCTGTATCTGAGCGACATGGTTATTTTCGCGTATTTTGGCGATCTGTCCGCCCCAATTACGTGTATGTAAGCCCCATAGGAAACGTTTTCTTATTTTTTATAGGGTTAGGTCCATTTACCTTGGACCCGCCNCATGGGGCCCCACCGCGCAGCCTACCTATTATTTCGTCTTTAAGCTCAAAAAACCAGGCTGGGAAGGGCGACATGTATACGACCCCGCAGGACAAAAACCATTTTTTACCGAGGTCCTATGAATCTGCAGAACTAGATTCTTGAGAGAAGCTTCAATGTCTTATAACCTCCAGGTCAAGTAGATCCCTCGGTTCTTGATTAAAGCAATACAATAAACACATTCCATATATTTCCCGCCTCCTTCGTCTATGACCCCGCTCTCTTCTTTCGGAACCATTACCTATGAGCAATACCTATGAGCAATAACTGTAATGGCATCCCTATTATCAAAAATAGCCATAGTGCTTATCGCCTTCGTGGCAATTTTCTATCAACTCATCCTCCGTCCCTTGATCTTTGAATCTCTGGGTTATGGTCGCACGCTCACTCCCTTGAGCAGCTACCCCTACAAATGCGGAAGAATCGACAATCTCGGAATGGAAGCATGTGAAGACATGTGGTTGCATGAAGCATCAGGGTCTCTGTACATGGCTTGCTCTGACTCTCAAAGTCGTACTCAATGGGTTCCCGCGTTCGTATTTTCCATTCCGCAGTTTTAGCCAGGATTGACAGATGAGATTACTAGCATTGAAGCCTTCAACGCTTCGGGAAGAGGATTGAATGATAGGATTGGGGTCATTGATACCAGGGGAAGTGGGAGTCTGGAAAGCCGTCTCAGCTGGTTGAAAGTTGAGAACTTTCCTGGCGTGAGAGGAGATGGGACCTTGAATCTTCATGGATTTGATATTCGCCAAATTCCCGATTCTGATGTTCTTCAGATTGTGCTTATCAACCATCGACCTCCAATTGATCCTATCACTGGAGAAGACCTAGACCCCAAGATAACCGGAGCAAATTCCACCATCGAAGTATTTGAGACTGAAGTTGGAAGTGGGAAAATGATGCACGTCAAGACTTATGCGCACAAAGCTATACAAACGCCAAACCGTGTGACATGGATCGACGGTGATACATTTGTGTTCACAAATGATCACAATGGGAAAGTCGGATTCGTAAGTATAACTCTGTGATGAGCCACAAGAGAATGAGAAATTAAATTAACCCTGGCAGCGCCGAGCACTCTCTCCTTACATCGGTGGTTCCAGTCTGGGTTGCTGCAATCAAACAGATTGTCAAATCGCCGTACAGTCCAGGTTCAAACTCCCCAACGGACTTATTGTGGGGAAAGATTCCCTTCTTTATGTTCCCGATACTTCTACAGGAGAAATCTACATCTATTCCTTTGCCTCCTCTCCATCACTTCTACCTGATCTCCAATTCAATACGTCGATAAAACTCTCCTACCCACTCGATAATCTATCAGTAGATGAAAAGGGCGATATCTTCGTCGCGGCATTCCCAATGTCCTATAAATGGGATGAGACCGCCAAAGACCCTTTTGGGAAGGATTTACCAAGCACTGTGTTTAGAATCAGAAAACTCAAGGAAGGAGAGTATGAAGTTGAAAAAGTATTGGAGGATGATGGAACCGTGCTTTCAGGAATCACCGTTGCCGTTCATGATGTGAGAACTGGGAGCATATTCCTAGGCGGAGTTGTGGCACCTTTTATTGTCATCTGCGAGGCTATCTAATAGCAGAATATGGTGAAGTCGAAATTATATCTTATGCAGATATCGGGTCGGGGGAGCGGGCTAACAAATATCTGAAGGTGGGAAAAGGCGAGCGTCGAAGTATAGGAGGCACCGAACTCGAGCTGTCAATAATATTTGTCAATAATATTTGTCGTCTGGGCAAGTATTGCTGGAGCTTTTCTGATAATGCGACAGTAAATCAATCTATTCTTCAGGTTTGGTTGATACGGTGATCATGACCAAACATGAGGATATTTCGAGACTTGACCATCATCTCACATACCCTCCAGCAACGTTCAAAGCAATACAGTTACAGGTAAATGAACTCCCAAGCGACCCACTGCTGATGAATTCGCCGTGTATTCCGTATACAAAGTCCCTTCAACGAATCCAAATAGCGCTCTCAGACCGTCACCATGCACTCGCTCGTCCTTCCCAACGGCCACGGGAATCACTAATTCGGCCTCCTCTACTGGACAGAACTACTCCGCAAGTGCTCCAAATTGTGTTTGCACAATGCGTGCATCGAGTCTCCTTTGATGCGCCCGGCTGAATGGGAAAGGGGTACAGAAGACGTTGAAAAGGATCGATACGATAAAGCTGGTGGGTGGGTCATATCTGGGGATGTGGATACAATTACCTACATGTAAGGTTATAGACAGCTGAGAATGGGCAGGAGAAAAGACTAAGGAAACTCTCCCCTAGATAATGACCCCGACTTCTACCATCCAGTGAGAGCGGATATATTTATCGTGTTTTAATTATACCATATGGGTTGAGGCCTTGCAGGTACGTTTAACAAGTATGATCATGCTAATGAACTCTAGGATGCTTGACAATGGTAGCCCTATAGAAACCCCGGAGCCCAGCACTTATCAGACTTTAGCAATCATAGCTAGATGTTGTATACAAACAGGTAAGGTCACTCACTTGCTTACGCGGTGTGGCTTGCTCTAAACCCTTGCTTGGCTGAGGCTGGCTGAGTCAACAATGTCTGGCTTGGAGTTTGCAGATTGGCTTTATCAATCCTCTTCAATGGATCAATTTGCCAATCTTGGTTGTCACTCTTCCTTGTCACCTCCAATCCACTTTCTTCTGTCGCTTATGCTTTCCCTTTCACAACACGTTCCAAACGGGCCGCTACACATCCCGCTTCCAACGCTCCATGACACATGCTGTGCAACCCATCTTTATACTGTGCATGATCTAGCAAAGAGACGGATCTTTTCCGCATGGAAGCCTCGCAAACATCTTGCATAGGTTGATAAGTAGCTCGCGTGGGGCGGGGAATTGCTCAAAATGAATCGTTTTGTTCATCGATATAAGATGCTCTCATCGAAGGACGACATACAAAATCAGACTTCAGAAGTGCCAGACTCAGACACATTGGCACCCGCGGATATAGATCCAAGTGCTCCTGTAGAGAGAGGAAAAATCCCCAAAATCAAGGAAGTCTTAAGCAGAGAATCGTACGTTTTCCGGAAGTCTCCTAGAGGTTACGAAGGGTAATCCCTAACATACTTTTAGTTATTACGGCTCACTCCTCTTCAATGTCGGCGCCTTTCTTCTTCCTGCACTCTATGCAACACTTAGTAAACTCTGGATAGCAAACATAGACTCTAGTCTTGTGGTTACTACAGATATCTACACTTACATTGGTGTCATAGCAGAAGTGCTCAGCGAAGGGCTCCCTCGAGCATCATGGCTCAGCATTGGAGACAAATCTACTAGAAGCATATCATCCCGTTTGAGTCTCGCATATACCCTCATTACCGTCCAAATGATCCTTGGAGCAAGCTTAACGATTGTCTTCGTGGCCAGCTCCGAGAAGTTGGCAGCGGCTTTCGTCCCGAGGTAGTCAGAAAAACTTCGCTCACGTATGTGCGGATCTCATCCGTCCAAGCTTTATCCTCTGCTATGGAGACTGCAGTTTCGGTCTCGACGAGAGCACTAGATCACCCCGACGTACCACTGTTCATCAGTTCAACGAAATTTCTTGCCAACATTATTCTTGATTTCCTCATCATTTCCAAGTTTCATGTCGGGTCTCGGAAGCCAACTATCAACACCCAGGCACTTATTCGCATGGCGTGCGATGTGACTTCCGCCATAGCTGGGTTGGTATACTTTCTTTGCCTTGCTTTCAAGATGCAAAAACAGAACGAAGAGGGTTTGGAACGCCGACCACGATTAAGTTTTCAGTCACTGGTGATCCTCGCAAAGCCGGGCTCTTACACTTTCGCCGAGTCGGCAATCCGGAACGCTATCTACCTATGGCTTATCAGTGGAATTGTTGCTATGGGCTCAGATTATGCCACTGCATGGGGTGTTTTCAACACAATCAGATGGGGAATCGTGATGGTGCCGGTACAATCTCTTGAGGCAACGACTTTAGCATTCGTCAGCCACGCTTGGGGTCGATGGAGAGCGAGAGTTGGACGGGAACTAAAGAGGCCAAGGGCTTCCCGGAGAGATCTTTTCGGTAAGTATGCCGTATCATCTGGATCACCTGGATGCTCATGTTTGCAGATATCACTCGTCCGGCTTTCATCTCCTCTGGTATCGCTCTTCTTGTTGAAGCTTGTTTCTGTCTCTTCCTCTCGCTCTGGGGGATCAAATCATTCGCCTTCTTCCTCTCCGAGTCGGAAGCCGTTGCAGCCATAACCCAGAAAATGTGGAAAGTAAGTCATCCATCCCTTCTCCCTTTCCGATGTATGTGACTGCAATTACTAATCCTTTCTCAGACCATTGATTGGTGCTACATCTTCTATGCTCTGGACACCCAAATCGCAGCCATAGTTCTCGCCACCACTCCTCGCTGGTACCTATACCAATCCCTGGCCTCGAATTTCCTCTGGATGCTACCGTGGGCTATCGCGGTTACGAGGGTGGGCATGACACCAGATAATGCGTGGCACTATGACGCGATTATTTTTGGGGGTGCCTTGCTGTTTGATTTCATCAGTATTGCGCTCGTGCTCAGTCTTTGGGCTTGGAGGTTGACGAGAGGGAAAATCAGCGTGCCACCTGTCTCCAATGTTCTCTAGTCTAGTCACATACTGTACCAAAAGCCACAAAGGTCCTATTCCCAGGATGGATAGTTCAATAGTTCTTTGCTTATATTTCCATCTCACATCTCACTGCTAAGATGATGTGTCACAAAGCGCCTGCTTGAAGCGAAGTTACTGTATACCTGTTTGGACATGATGTGAATTAAGCTTATACTAAGAAAGAAAGAAAGAAAGAAAGAAAGAAAGAAAGAAAGAAAGAAAGAAAGACTGCATTAAACAAGTTCCAACGAGAAAGCCATAGTTTAAAAGTTTCTGATATCACAATTCTATTATAGTTATAACTAAACGCCTATAATATGTCCAAACCAAATCAAATCCCAAAACCAGGCTCAACTCCCACTGAAGTGAGGCAGCGCATTCTTAAACTTCCTAAGCCGATTCGCTCGCGCCTCTCGCGTTGGACTCTTACGCAACGGGGGAGGCAAAGCAGTGCTGGGCGGCTGTCGAGGCACCGGTGTCGTCCACCCACTCTCCGGGCTGACAATCTCGGCCTCCTCCGCCCCATGCTGCAGCGCGGGCACCCACTGGCTGTTATCATCGAGAAAGACCCGATTGCCATCGCGGTCCCGGTGGTGCCAGTCGTCCCAGTCGAGCACCGAGTCCGTTGCTCGTCTGGTGTCGTCGTCGGAACTCGAATCGGCCTCTGCGAGAGCTCGCATTTTCGCTGCGATCTCCCTCTCCTTATCAGCCGCTTTCTCCGTCGCTTGGAGGATTTCTTCCGCCCGGAAGCGTTCGAGCTCCTCTTCGGTGCGCGGGATCGTGGTCAGCGGGTCGGCGGGGAAGAACGGCCATTCGGTCGGCGGAGGCGGATCGCCAATGTCGGAACCAGCGGGCGGCTCCTCGCTCGAACTCTCCGACCGGGTGCTCGGAGGCGGGTGTGTGGCCACTTGCATGCTCTCGCCCAGCATCGCCGCCTGTTCCGCCGGCAGGAACCGGCCCGGAAACTCCTGCCGGCTGATCTGCCGGTTCAGGATCGCGAACTCGGCGTCGTGATCCCCGTCGACAAGCCGGTAGGAGAACGAATAGGGGTTCTTCTGCCCGATGCGGTTGATGCGCGCATACGCCTGCTTTTCCAGATGGTGTTGCGAGTCGGGCTCGAATAGCACGAGGTGACACGCTCGTGTCAGCTGCAGTCCTTGGCCGATCAGGCTGGTGGGCCCGAGCAGGAACTGATAGTTCTCTTTCCGGGTTCTCTGGCCGTTGCCATCGTCTTTGTCCGTGAATGCGTCGTGGATATTGGTGCGTTCGGGCGGTTTCTGGCCAGGATAGATGATCCCAACCCGTCCTACCTTGTCGGGGAAATGCTTCTCGATGAACTAGAAAGACAATGAGTTAGTCCGGGGGCGCTCAGAGAGGGGAGGGGCGCCTTCTTACCATCTTGATGATAAACAACACGGGGTTGAACTTCGATACAATGACTAGTTTCAGCTCTCTGCCTTCGTAGTCAACTTCCGATACGAGCCACTTTATGAATTGGCGGAGCCAGAGGCACTTCGGACTACTCTCCACAAGCACCTTCAGGTGGCGGAAGTAGGGGTTGATCTGCTTATTCTTTTCATGCACCCTCAACGGCACCACTTCTTGCGATGAAAGCTCCAGGTGCAACGGAGCGCTGGCCATCTTTGCCAGGAAGGGGAAGTCGGCCATCATGCGCGACTTCTCAAGGAGCCGGCTCTGCGTGTTGAAAGTGATTTTCTCGGGTCGTGGCCGGCCATTGCGACTGCCACGGTCGTGGTCCCATATATATTGCAGTGTCTCGAGCCGTTTCGCCATTTCCTGCTTGGCATAGACGTTGAACACACTTATCTGACTGTCGAATATATTGTTGTGTTTGATCAGGATGTCTTGGTGGATGTGAGGTTTCAGCTGCACGAGTGGGTGTTTGAACCAGGTCGAGTCCGCAAGTCTCCGGATCATAAACGTGGTTAGGAAGGGTTTGAGCTCAGCGGCGAGCGCCTCGATGCTGTGCTTGCTTTTGCTCGACTTCATATAGTTTTCAAATTGCGTGCAGATGTAGTCAAGATAATTCGAACTGAATCTCGCCATTTTGGAGCCCGGTTCTTCCCAGGCGGTTCCTCTCTTGTAAGGATGGGTTTTTGTGGCGTGAGTCTCGATTGCCCAAAGAACTCCCTCCAACCCTCGGGGGGTCTGAGGGAACGGACTGCCTGAAATGCCCCAGCAATAAGGCCGTCCGGGAAGGCCGGCCAGTATCTTAGACCTGCCCTTGTTTTTCTGATAGTCACCGTGGCACTCGTCCGCAGCCGCAATACCTAAAACATTGTTAGCCCCATTACAGAAATATTCGAGCTCTACCAACACGTCCTTGAGAGATTACTTACCGAAAATAACGCTTAACATGGCCACATTCTTAGTCGTTTTGCCATTCTCATCTTTGCCCACTTCCCTTACTTTGTCGGCTTTAAATTCATAGTGACCTCTGACCCAAGACGGGAATGAATCTTGCGTAGACAGGACGAGGAATTTCTCCTGGTCCGGTTTAGCTTTGATATATACATAGCCATCTTTGTCTCTCTTCCGAGACGCGGCGAGCTTCCTCGAATTGACAGCCCTGTAAGCATCCTCGGTTACTTCAGGGGCGCCTATTAAAGTAGATTGGTGGGCAATGAGAAGCCGCATATTGAGGGTGGCCTCACTCAGATCGACATGCGCTTTCCAATCCTGTCTCCAGCTAGATACCAAGCCTGGCGGCACAATCGCCAGACGTGCTCCAGGTTTAGGCGCCATCTTCGATGCCGGGTTTGAAGATGCACATGGGCAGCCTATCCAACCCGATTTTCTTGGACTTGGACACTCGTCGCCGGATTTGTGCTGGTTGACTTGAAGATGCTTTCCATTGTCTTCTCGACGCGATTTGGTTACCTCACTCCACAGGACGGAGAGCTGTCTTTCTACGACAATGTAAGCCAGGAAGGTTAATGTCTTGCCGAGTCCCATTTCATCCGCCAGGAACCCGCCACCAACGGTTCTTGATGTATGCATTTGCCAGTAAACTGCCAACGCTTGATATTGGTAGATTGGGGACTTAAGACCAGCGATTTTGACCATATCCGCTATGCCCTGTCTTCTTCCATCGATATAGAACATTAAAGAGCATTGCGCCCATTGATCGTAGCCCTCGTATTCGACGCCCTCAACTGTCCTTCGAGTAGAGCGAATCTGTTTCAATTCTTCAAGGCTCAGTAGAGATTTTAGCCTATATATGTTCGTTAGTATTATGTTCAAACAAAAGTATCGAATTAAGAGGGGGGTACTGACATCTTAGCTGCGTTGTCTTCAGCAGTGTCATCAGGTTCGTCTATTGCCCGGTTTATCGCAGCTTCTTCATCTTCGGAGTCTTCATCGTCGGACTTCTCATCTGATGTAATGCCTTCTTCTAGTCCATTTTTAGGTGGCATAGGAATGTAGTCGTCTGTTCCACCTCTCTGGAAAGCCTCAACACTTACGATTCCAACCATGCTATCATAGCGCTCTTCAGCTTCCTCGTCGGTCTCCGTCCCCTTGCCAAATATACCCGATAATGTAAAAGCCCTGGATGGAGGTCTTAAAGCAGTTCTTCCTGGGCCTAATGGAGGCGATTTGATGGACTGGAGGGCACTACTGAGAAGGCTAAGACGTCTCGGGCGGCGCGGCGGCGGATCAGGCTTTTCCAAGCTGCTTGAGCTACTTTTTTTTTCTGTCAAACCCTGAATATTTTCGGGAACCTGCATCAATATGCTGATGGAGCGAACTGGAAGTTCGTGAACTAGGACCTGTAGCCCGAGAAGATGATCCCCGCTGAGGCCAAACTCTGGTGGAGTCACTACCTCTAGAGCTGGTCGGGTTTGATGTGGCTCGTTCTTTTCTCGCCTTCTCAGCGATATTTGCCCGGGCTCTCTCTCGTGCTTGGCGATTGCGCTTTTCATTAATGGTTTCGGGAATAAAATTAAAAACAAGAATGTTGTTCATCGGAGGTACCTTGTTAGCATTGAACAGCCGCTGTACAGCATTTTGGAAGTCCACTTGTTTCTTAACTAGGACTTTGGCATTATCTCGATAATAGAAGAAACTTCCGTGGCAGAAATCGAGACCTAGACCAGGTAGCTTCTCTTCCAAGCTGGGCTGAAAGACTCGGAAGACTTTATTGAGCTTGATATCGGTGGTTTTAACAGAACTTTGAACACCTCGCTGCAGACAAGCCTGTACTGTATTCTCCAGTCGAACAGTTGTATAGGGAGCATCTTCTAGGCGGACTACTATCTGAATAATCATTTTTCCCAACGGAAGATCGAGCATCCCACCAGGGCCCCTGATGGGATCCTCAATGCTACCCGGTACAGTTGAAGAGTGAGGGGAATAACTTGCCATCTTTAATATAGCGATCTGAACAATTTGATTTTGGAGACACTACTCGAGTTTTTTTTCTTCCAGAAAGAGTCAAGATCAGAACCAAAGATTTTGAACAGATAATTATCTAGAAGGCGTCTTTTTTATATTCATCGTACTACCTTGATGCAACATGAAATTGGAACAAGTATATTTCTTTGATATAAAACCTTTTTGAACAATGTATAAAGATTTTCCGCATGCAAAACGTTTGTTGTTAGGTAGCTGGAAACAAGGGAAGAATGAATGGATGAAAGAGAGAAAGACATTGATTTCTCTGGACTTAATTAGACCCCAAATTCGTGCAATAAATAGCAACATTTGACATCAACAAAGAACATATATAAAGACATACGATAGAGACCTGGGTTTTGAGAAACTGCCCTGCTAGCTATGAGAAGAAAAGGCGGGCGGACCTGGGTTAATCAATTCCGATTTCTCCCAAGCATGATACTTAATCCTCAATGCCAATATCCTAATAAGCTTTCAACTGATATTAAATTTATATTCAAACCTTAAAAGGAGGTCCCGTGCATGAAACCTTGCTTTTCTCTTCTTTCGATCAGATGTAAAATGTTCCCTCTCACCTTACCCACAAGACTTTTCATCTTTCTCCGGGGAATCTAGGTAGAAAAGGTAGTGCAACATGAAATGGATCCAGGATTGCCAGTTCGGTGTCCCCCCGCAGTATCTACAGCCACTGCTATCTCAATTCCAGTGACATATATAGTGATTGATGATGAGGTACTGTAGCGATTGAGAGATGCGCCTGATCCTGGGCTGCCAGTACATACAGAATAATAGAGAAACTGTAGTGCAAAACTTGTGTATCAATAAAGTCCCAGACTCGAGGTAATTTCCATTCTCGTCCATATTTGTCTAAAAGATGGAAAGGGGTCGTCGAGGGGGCGGCCGTTGAAGCCGTGGATCTTGATAGGGTACATGAACTGCGTGGTGCGGAAACCGGTTGCGAGGATGAGAAGATTAATGTCATATTCCTTGTCTGCCACGCGGATACCAGATGGGGTGGTGGCTACAATTGGTGAGGTCTCCTGTGTGACGTGAGGTTTCGTCAGGACCGGGTAGAAATCATCGGAAATGATGATTCGTTTTGATCCAGGGGAATGAATAGCTCAGCGTGAGTTTTGCTGTAGTTCCTCATTATCTGGGATTTTCTTCGCAAGGTGATCGAGTGACATCTGACGCATCCATTCTTCCACCTCAGGTGTTTGCAAGACCAGGGGTTTATAAAAGCTTTCTCGAACATCCATGAGTTCTCGACGTCCGAATGGTGGTGGTTAGCGAGACGCAATGCTGTGCGAAGGAAGATGGCTTTGGGATTTTGCTGATTATTAATTGCGTAAAGATGCTGCTGAATGTTCTGGATTTCTTATGGTGTTTAAGCGCCCGGCTGTCCTTGGTGGAAAATGGATCGGCGCATATGAGATATGAAATGGAACTTATTAATAATAAGGGTTTCATTTGTCACGCAATAATAATATGACAGATGAGCCATTTTCGGCTGCCGAACTTTCAGAGCTGCCGAGTTCGATGTCAGCCACGAGATATTCTCAATGGTTGCTGGGGAGATTCCCTACAACAGAAAAAAACACGGTGATAGGGGTTTCTAATGAGGATTGCCAACTCAGCAATCTCTCGAGGCTAAATATATCATGAGTTCCTCGAGCACACACGTGATACTGGCAGCCAAAAAAAAAAAAAGAAAAAAAAAAAAAAAGGAGCTCAGGATCCCTGGGATATCGGGAACCACCCAGTCAAATGGGTGGGCAGATGACGAATCAGACTCAAGGTAATCGGGAATACTAAGCCGGGCTCTGCCGCAGACAGACCACTGACAGACCATTTGTCGTGCCACGGAATCCTTCAGAATCGGACCAAATGACCTCCATAGATTGTTTCGGACGGCATATAAGTATTACAGTCCAACCCAGGGACGTGTCCGAGGAATACAAGGTAAGTCAATAGTTTGGAGAGGGAAGATGCACTCACCGGCACTGTGTAGACATTTGTGTGGGGGGTTCTCAGGGAGATCGCGGTCTACCTACTCGATTTCCGAGTATAACAAGAAGCGTAAAATTCCCAAGGTCATCATCGAGCCTGTATCTGATCCTCCTCTTCCGGATGATACGACATGGCAAACAAAACCAAATATCTCGAGCGATCGATCCCTAAAATATCACTCGCCTCCTTCGACTTCCGCATCGCAGAAGTAACCGCTCAGCTGGTGGAGGCTGCTGAAAAGCACGGCTTCTTCACGATCGTTGATCACGGGATTCCAATCACGGCGATCCAGAAGATGTTCTCCTTGTCGGCGTCATTCTTCAACCTCTCGGATGATGTCAAAGCTACCGTGCCATTCAGTACTCGCAATGCTGGGTGGGAAAAGAATTCTCAGGTCCGGCCGAGCACTGGGATGCCCGATCGGAAAGAGTCATATCAAATGCAGTTCGGATCCAACATGAATGGGCTCTGGCTTCCGGACGATGCATTGCCTGGCTTCAGAGAAACAAGTCTTCAGTTTATGAGGGCGGTGCAGGAAGTCAGCGAGAGATTGATGGTGTGCTTCGCAAGAGGCTTGGGTTTTCCCGATAATTATTTCGTCGATTTCCATGATATTTCGAGGCCGGATAGTCAGACTGTGTTACGTCTTCTCCGTTACTTTAGGGTTGATTCTAACAAGGAAATCTCAGATGGGTATTATCGAGCAGGGGCGCATGTGGATGTATGTATCCTAGGGGAGTGGCATTTCTAGAGACCTCCTAAAGAAGTGATGACTAACTCCCGCTTGTACAGTGGGATCTATTGACCTTGTTATTTCAGAAAGAGGGGCAGAGTGGGTTGGAAATCTGTCCTGGGAGAGAAGCCTCTACGGACTTTGGCATCGGTGACAAGTGGACGAAAATTGAGCCCAAAGAAGGGGAGATTGTGTGTAATATCGGCGATTTGTTGATGAGCTGGAGCGATGATCGGTTCAAAAGTACGTTTCATAGGGTGAGTACACCGAGGGTGAAGGGTATTGATCACTTTGGGGAGAGATATAGCATGGCATACTTCAATCAGCCCTGTTCGGACGCCGTGATTCAAGGTCCGCTGAAGAAATATCCTGCTGTGACCGGGAAGGAGTTTACAGCGAGAGCAATGGAGCGGAATTTCAGGGCGTTGAAGGCAAAGAGAGAGAAGTGGGCTGGTCCTGCGGCTTGACGATCCTGTCATATATCACACGTGCAAACCATAGTAATTTCAGCAGGAAAGTCATATTTCCCTTCTCGATTTCCAGGGGTCTTTTTGCACTCCCGTCCTAGAAGTAGTAAAGGGTAGCTTGACGACAGCTCGGTAATATATTATATTAAATGGCGACACTCGAGAATTGCCCATGATACGCGTATCTCATTCGTCAGCTCTTGGGCTCGGAGTGACCTCGGCTAGAGTGGAAATGGCATGATATTGGTGAGAAAGCATACGATAATAAGAAAGCTTAACGAACGGCCCAGAATATATATGAAGTGTCGAGAGAACGGGGTTGCCAGGTCGAACTCTTGCAACAATTGATCCATGGACAGAGCCATATCCCCCGGCGTGTCAGTAGTTATGGCGCGATACGGGAGTATGCCGAGGAGCTGGTGGGATGGTTGAAAGGTACATGTACGGTACGAGTTAGGTATGGAGAGGGGTCGATCTTTGATGTCGTGCAGAAGAGACCCTGGAAAGAGCTGGATCATCTTTCCCTCCCTGGAGAGTCAAGGCCAGGCCAGTCAGGGCATCCCCCCAAACACTGATATCTGTTGCAATGCATCCATCCAATTCCTTGTTGTTGAGAAAACGGAGACGGGGAGTCGGAGTCGGAGTCGGTCGGTCGGTCGGTCGGTCGGCAGCCTTTGCTCGCTTGTCCTTGTCCATAGAACTTCCACATTATTCGCCATCGCCCTCGATTCTTCGGCTTCAGCTCGGCTCTCAACCTTCACCACCTTCCACCATCCAAACCCCAGTATCCATATCAATACCAATCCTCCCAATTCTCTTCTTCGAAGACCTTCCAGAAGAGCCTTTGCGCACTACACTCAACGCGTGCTTCCGAACATCGAGAAGAACGCCACGTCCCAGTCCTACCTTACACTACATGAGACTTGTCCCACTCGCAATGACCTTGAGGTCCAGCTCGATCAGGAACATTACCGTCCTGGACGCCGGCGCATAGGAATCACGGCCTTCACTCTTCTGCATCTTTGCTGACATCCCAACGTGCTCGCAGGAGGGATATCCGCACCTACTCGTAGCTGGGAAGGTCCCGGAGAATCCTGGCTTCATGATTTGGTACTTGCTATACCCGTTTCGCGGGTACGTATACATGACTTGTCCATCCCACTGCGAACGGTTTGTAATCTCTAACCATTGCGCTCAGAACAACCGAACCACCTATCCTCGACCAAAGGCACCCTCTTCGGAACTGCTTCACGCAATACGGTAATCGCGCGGGCCGACATCCCGTCATAACTCTTTTGATATCAGTCGCTACCGCCGTGATTTTCATATACCCGTTTCCTTTCCTATATACAAACAATTTTGCCAATGGCGCATCGAATCTGCCACATCATGTTTGGACATCGGCTCAGCCATTCAAGGGTGATGGCACCTCGAGGGCAGATGTGGCAATGCGATCAATATGGGTGCATGGTATACCTACTCTCCCAGTAAAGCTACAGCATGTTGATATATATCGATAGGGAGTTATATGAAGGCGTTGGAGCCGAATGTCTTGCAAACCGCTTTACGAATACAGGACGACATTCTTGGCTCTACATTGAACTTCGATCCTCGACGACCCTCGAATCAAATCGAGCTTGACACGGATTCTACTGATCTGACAGTAGATATGCGGAACAATCTACATGCAATAAATGGACCGAGCAATTCATCGTGGTTTTTTCACTCGCCTTTGCAGTACTGGTCTTGCTCCTCTGAGGAGATCAAAAATGATGCTGATATAATATCGACGGTGAATCGAGGCTCACAGCTGTCAACGTCTGTTAACGTTACTTTACGACATTCAATTGTTTTCAGCGGAAAGAGATACGAGGACTACCGGCTGGTCGCTGCCGACGCCTTGGTTATTACTCTTATCCACAGGCTAGATTCGCCAGTGGGGAAACAATGGGAGAGACGGGCGGAAGCTCTTGCCGACAAACCATATAGCGGATGGCGTCTCTATCCCGCCAATGGTCGATCTTTGGGCAGTACCTTGTACGAGTTTCAGTTCCAACCTCTCTCATTTCAAGATGACCTCTTCCTGGGCGTAGCGTATGCTCTCACAACTTTATACTTCCTTGCTAGCTTATCAAAACTTCGAGCGCTCAAATCTCGTGTTGGTCTTACCTTGGCAGTCCTTACCCAATTCATGGTCACAATCATGTCGAGCTTCACAATATGCGCTATTTTCAAAATCGACCTGTCCAAAATACCGAGAGAGGTATATCCGCTGGTTGTGCTCACGGTGGGACTCGAAAATATATTTCGACTGATTAATGGCGTTATTATGACGCCATCTGCAAACCCAACATCATCAAGGATGGCCGAAGCGGTTGGGCAAACAGGACATATTGCACTGGCAGGAGTTACTCAAAACCTAGCTATATTGTGGTTCCTGTCAAAGGTTGTTTCCCCAGACGTTGCGGCATTTTGCAGTTTTGCAGCCATTGCGTTAACGTTAGATTTTTTCTACTTATTTACATTCTTTGTCGCCGTTCTAAGTGTCGATGTGCGGAGAACGGAACTCAGTGACTCTCTGAGTCGAGCTTCGGCCCGAAAGCCCGAGTATATACCAAAGAAGGCCTCGAGAAATACCTTCACAGATGCCCTGCTTCGTGGTGAAATACCTGTCTCTACCCGTATTGCGGGAACTATTGTTATGGTCGTGTTTATCGTCATTGCCCAATGGCACTTTTTTGGGAACGAGAGTGTTTATCAAACAATTATACGTATTACTCGATTGAAACGACCAGTCAGGCCTTCAGCAGATTCTGCAGCTTTACTATCGGTTGATGTCAATCAAGCAAGGTCACCTACATCCTGGCTTCGATTGCAAGATCATGAGACTGCCCACGAGCTCATCCAAATAATAAAACCGGAGGCACATAGCTATATTGCCCGTGTCTATGACCCTTTGGTATTTGTCGTCGATGGATCAGATCGGACTCCTACTCAGTTTGGGATAAGACCATTGCTGCCGGCTGCATATGACTTTGCCAAGCACCAGTCTGGACCATTTGTGCTAGTGGTACTCCTTCTTGTGGCGGGAGTCTCCTTGTTGATGAATTATCTACTATGGGATGAAACCACAGAAGATGAAAATAACGATCGACGGAATGATGAACCGCTTCTCTCCATTAAGACACTGAGTAGAGGCCATACCCTCGATGTGATTCTCCTGGTTTCATCACCAGATGGAGTTCTTGTATCCGTTGGACTCGATCGTCGAATCCGAGTTTGGGATATTCGCCCGGATGGACATAGTTATGTTGTTGAAGACTTAGATTCAAATATCAATCCCTATCCCGTCCTGACAATTGCCATTGATGATGATTCGAATTGGCTCGCAATCCTCTCCTCGAAGGGCCAAGTTATCTTATGGAATATCCCAGAAAGAAGATGGGGTCCAGTTATGCCAGTGGAGAGCAAGGGGCGCAGTCCGGCCGCCTTCTTCTTTGGTCGTGATAAGACAGAACTTATTGATCCGGTGGTAATGGTCGGACATAATGGAATGCTGACCGAACTTAATATGGAGGCGAACATGGCCAGAAATATACAAGTTTGCAAGACGCCACTTACCTGTGTACGGCCATACGCAGAGAAAGTGACACAAAGTCATATCGAACCCCCTCTCCGCATTATTACGACGTCAAAACGTGGTTGTGTCCACGTAGCAACTCAATTTGACACTGGTTGGATATCTGAAGATCTCAAGATCTCCTGTTCTGACGAAGACGACACGGAAGTCATATCAATCTCTCCATTGCCTGTTTTGGGATCTTTCCTCGCTGTTCGACAGCATTCAGTAGATCTCGTCGACATGCGAACGCACAACATAACCCATACGTTCAAAACAAAACCCATGAAACCTCATACCCTTCAGTGTTTTCATTCCACACGTCGGCGGCCTCAATGCGGATCCGTCGGTCTGGGTTCACTGACACTAGCATACACAGATCTCGAGACCGGGGAATGCATTCTGCAGAACTATCTACCACGACAGGATGGCGACACGATTTGTTTCCGCGACCCAAATACTCCCGGTTCAAAGACATGTTGCCTTTGGCGTGAGACCGTACAAGAAACCTTCACCGTTCAAAATCCAGGTGAATGGGAAGCTTTACAAGTTGGATATGTGATCGGGATTCGTAAGGTGCAGAATTCCCCCGACAAGATCAATACTACTGCACATGCACGAGCATCTTCATTTCTTAGTTCGGGTCTTAGGCGTAGAGGGGGTACCGAACGCTCTCTAGCCCCCGCAAGACAAACAGACAATATAATAGATGCATGGGAAGTATGGTCGATGTCCTCGTGGGGAGAGCTATCTGTAACATCTTTATGTGATAGAGAAGATGTAACACAGGGACATTTACTGGTTAGTCAATTGGGACCACTGGCAAAAGTAGGGAAAAGCAGCGTGGCGTTGGGATTAGGGAATGTGGTCAAGGTTGTGAGTGTAGGACACGAAAGATTTGACGCCGCGGATGGGACTGGCTATGGTGGTCAGGGCACACTTGGGGGAATGGCGACTCGGAAGAAAAAAGCAGACAAGAAGAAGAGCCACTGATTCTTTTTATCCCCCTGTGCGATTCACTACATCATCTCCCCCTCAGCCCGGAATGCGAAAACAAGGCAAGGGAGGCGGGGTAACCAACCACATTATGACATTATGATACCCTCGGAAGGTTTTGGGCCGGCGTTTTGGAAGACAGGGGCTCGGTTATCAGACTTGGGATCTTCAAAAGAAAGTGCTCCGTCGCCACGTTATATATTATAGATATTTTTCAATCTCACTAATTTATTCATTTATTCGTTATTATTATGCTAATGAATCATGAAATCACTGATCTACCTTTCTCATTTCGCTTCTCTTACACCTCCACCCCCCCCGGCGGCGGGCGCTCTTCGTCATCTAGAAATGCTAGTTTGTGGCATAGTAATTTATTTTCTATCCTCGTAAGTTAGGTCACTGATCATAGATCATAGAAATTCTTCTTTATGTTAAGTTCGGTGTCATTTGAGATAAGAATTTGGAATTGAGTGGGGTGGTTAGCTACATTAGAAGATGTGGAAGTTATCAGAAAATCACCCATCTAATTCCTATGATCCCATCATTCTACTGCCACTTGGCAAGGCAAGAGAGGCATACAGAAAAATTGGACAAAGTTATGGCAGGAATAGGAGTTAAGTTCTCGAGAATGGCATTTGCGGGGATTTTCCAAAAAGGAGGATGGATGCTTGATTGCATTTAGTAGGATATTCATCTACAGATAGATAGATTATGTATCATTCCCTGGCCAAAGCAGCCGATAGATCTTCGTTACCTCACTACCATTTCTGCTCGTCTTTGCTCAAGCCACCTTTCTTCATACATAGTTATAACCGTCGTATGCCAGGTCGGGGTGCCCGAGTCGTAGTTCCTCCGCAGTAGATATCGGCATATTCTGCCGCATGCCACCGCCTCCCCAAGCGGTACCGAGGGTCGGGGTTCAGCCATCCCCGAGCACCGCGCGGGAGCCTAGCTCATAAGGCTACCAACCCCGAGTCTATCAAAAGAATATAGATATTATGGTTCCAAAATTATTGACCAAAGTAATATTTGCAATTTTCAATCTAGATTTACAACCTTTCTCAAATACATGACTAATTCTAATTATGTTGAAAAAATTCTGTTAGACAGCGACCTGTATTGCAATTATAGATATGATGCCCATCAATGGGACAAGTGGTCACTCCCGGGTTGGAATACTTCCCGCACTAAAATGCTATTAGTTATTTAAATATTTGGAAGTAGATTATAAGATGTTTACCTGACAACACAATGCAAATCGTTTCATCGTTATTGCTTTGTATTTCCCTGATATATCTCTTTGGAACCAATCAACTGAGTGTACGGGGTCTGTCCCTTCGCCACGAGGAGGGTTCGTTGTGTCCCTTTTGAAGTAGGACCCACCTTCGCAAGGTCGAAATCTTCCATGCACAAATTCACCGTATTGCTCGACAACTGTCTGTTCAGTAGAGCGTGACATTTTCAATGATAGATAGAAAACTATCTGGTACGGTTACTGGATAACTGTGAGAATCGTGCTGTAGTGATAACGAGTAGCGGGGGTGTTTTGGTGTCTTTAGATTGGATCTGCTCGAATGATTCGTATAAAGTATGGAATATGAAATGGAGGGAGGAAATCGAGAGTTTTATATCTATTCGCGCAGGCTTCCATCGGACACGACTTACCAGGTTTCCGTCCAACTTCACCACGCCCACTTGGTGGGGCCTGGTGGTCGCCCGCTCCGAGATATACTGACCAGACTAATCCCCACTCACAACCACCGAGAGGTTTCAATCTCCCAACCCCGCTGAGTACTACTCACCGACACAATCCAATTTTCCAAGGGGCATTAGGCAACCGTTAAAATTGAATCCATTCTTCATTTTACTAAAAAATCCCAAAAATTCTTACATTTTATTGGTTCAACATTAGCTGAAATATCACAACACTAAAAAGTCGTATAGTATAGAAATACAGCCAATAGCTAGCATTACACAATATGATATTATGGAGAATGCTATGCTCTGGATATCACGGTCGGAATGCCCAGGATCACATATAGGCTCTTCAATAACCAGAGCTTCTACGTGGTATGGCTATATTGCCAGTCGCCACCGCTTTCCTCCAGCGGACAAGTACACTGGCATATACAGCAAAATCTCGCCATAAGGATACTTAATTTAACGATGTCCCTCCCTTTAATAACGGTTATTGTAAGGATTGAAATACCCCAATTTTTTTTACCGTTCAAATTATCGTGCAAAATCATCATTATCATATCTCCAACCACCATATCTGAGCTTGTAATGCTTTTCCTGGGTATACTCGGAGCCAACCATCGTTACGAAGTCGGTGCAAAAGTCGTATCGTCACAGCGAGCTTTTGCCCATACCACACATATATACACATATCGTGTCCTAAGTTCTACCCCTCCTGCGTTCCCGTCTCATCATTCGTTTCTTCTGGATGATAGACGTTTTCCTCGCTAATTTATCCTCTTGAGGAGGTCTAGACCCTATCTCTCTTAAAGGACCATCATCTTTTTCCTTCGAGATCTTCGGTTTCCTAGCCCCTTTTCCCCAGTCCCTAGTATCCTCCCCTTTCCTCTTTACGCCCTGTTCTTTCCCCTCCGCTCTCTTCACCCTCTCCAATGATTTAGTTTTCCCCGCCACTGGTCGTCCCTTGCCGGAACCTTTCGTGCCCTTTCTAGTCTTCGCCATCAGACTGTCTTTGCTCAAAACTCTCTTCTCCTTTTCAGGTAATTCACCCCGTTCACGGGCCTCGAAAACTTCTTTCGAATGAGTTCTTGCTTTTTCTTCGCGCTCTTTTCGCCGAGATACCACCGAGGCATTCTCGATTGCAAATTCGACAATCAATCGCTGTTTCTTGCCGTTTGGGCCTTCAACTGCATGGCCATTCAACCACCGTAATCCCATTAGTGCCCAGCGATGAGAACTATATTCCACGAACCCGTATCCACGGCTACGACCTGCTCCACTGTCTTCTGAAACTTTGGTGCCTTCTCGACCTTCGAATACTATTTTGGATTGACGGACTATGCCTTTGCCTTTTTGCTTTCGGAGCTTTTCAGCCTCTTGCATTTCAGCACCTCCACGAGCTTCCTCTTCCTTGGATAATTGTGCACGTTTGCCGGCTTTGACATCGGTTGCGAATCCCACTACTGCTTCACGAGCAAGAGCTTTTAGGCCTTTGGAATCGAGTTTCCGGGGGAGGTTGCGGATTGAGAGACGAGTTAGGCTTATGTGCAAATCAGGATTATTTTGGATGAGTTTCTTTCGTTGCATGGCACTGTCTTCTCGCATCTTAATTTCGGACGGGGATAATGACTCGTATAATGCGGTTCCTGCTGCTACTGTTCCTTCGGACAAGAGATAGAGCTTGCGCTTATCTTTGTCACGGCCATCTCGAAATTTGGATCCTTCCTCAGTAAGCTTTGAAGCTTGACCACGATCAACGGCACGTGCAATTTGGAGAATACGACCTTCAATGGTATACATTCCATTTTGGTCTGCATTTTCATCTTGGAGGATGGAATGCTTGACTTGCGGGACAACACCGGCGGCTTTCTTGGTTGCGTTCGCTCCAGTAGGTTGATATCGGGGTGCGCCTCGGAAGCACGCATCTGCATCTTCCACATTGAAGAAGCAAACAAATCCAGTGCCCTTGGGACGATCCATTGCATGATCCATTACGACACGAGCATAGCGTACAGGTCCGAACTGGTTGAAATGTTCTTTCAGGTCGTGATCGAGGGCCGTGAATGGTAGGTTTCGGACAAATAAAGTAGTCGAGTTGTCTGTGATCATAACCTTTTGTGATTTCGTATCCTCAATCTCGCTTTCATTTTCGTCTGCCTCAGAATTCTCTTCATCGTCCCATTCCTCACCATTCAGTTTCTCGGCATCACTATCTTCCTCATCCTCTAACTGATCCCCAAAGTTCTTCATGAAGGCTGCGACATCATCATCCTCATTTTCAGATTCTTCTTCATTTTTAGCCTCAGATTCTTCCTCAGCACTCTCCACGTCTGCCTCGAATTCCGTAGTTTTCTTTTGTTCTTCCCAAATATCCTTCTCCACCGCCCAATCAACCGCTAATGTTCTACCATCCACCAGATTCCCATTCACTGCAGCCAAAGCCTTCTCAGCATTCTTTTTACCCCTCATAACTATAAACCCAAACCCCGCCTGCGTATCTTGTACCTTCGGTAATGTAGCATGCTTGACCTTTCCAAATTTCCTGAACAGGTCTTCCAATTGTTCTGACGTCTTGATACTCCATGGCAAATTTCGCACAATAAGTTTTGGTGGTTTTCGGTCTCCAGATATTTTCTCCTCACGGGCTTTCTTCAATGCAGCAGCTTCCACAGATATCGCACTCTTTCGTTTCCCACCCATCCCATCGCCCGGGACTACCTCGCGAGATCTAGGTTGCGCAATCTCAACCTTCATCTTCCGACCTTGAAATATCTGCCCATTGAACTCGTCCAACGCCCGTTGTGCATCTTCAGAATCTGCGAAAGTGACAAATCCATACCCTTTCGATTGTTTCGTAGCAGGATCAAGAACTACTGTCGCATGTTTAAGAGGATAGCTTTGGGAGAACAATTCGGTCAAGGCATCGCTGGTTGCTGTTGCTGGGAGAGATCGAATGAAGAGCGAACGTCTTGCTGAGGCATTGGTTTCTTTTCGAGGTCTTTTGGAAGTATGATCTTGATCTTCGGACACAGCTGTCACCACTGCGTCCCCATCCTCAGACAATCGTTGGCGTTTTCTTCGCTCGGCCATTCTGAAGCTGTGCTTCGAGATTTTTCAAGCTCAATGTTTCTTTTATGTTTTTTTTTTTCTCTTTCCGTCTTGAACTCGCTTAGTACGGAGACCAGGGTCGGGCCCCATCAGCCACTTTAGAGGAAGTCGAGGTCGAGAGATGGTGGGATTTTCAGGAATAGCCAAAAAAAAATACATATAGGCCGAGAAGCCTGAATCCAAGGACTGTGCTCCTCCGGTAGAAATGGAGCATAGATATAAAAATAATAAAAATGATCCGATCAGTTCATCCATTCATATAGGTCCCGTAATCGGAACGATCCACGTGACTGACGCACAAATCAGTAGCGGCCTTGCATTGCCTGGCCCAAAGCCAAGCGGCGACTCCATTCTCTCTCTCTCTCCTCCAACCTCATCTCGACAACCCACGACGACTTCAACCGTCCCTCCACCATACCCAATACCTGACTCCGTCGAACCTATATGCTGTGTAGACATCTAGGCGAATACGTATGAGATAGAATACAAGATTTGGAAGTGCTGCAGTGGGAACGGTGGTCTGGGATTGCGACCGGTTCCAAAGACTCCAGCAACGCCCCTTCGGTCATAGAAACAGCCAGAGAACGAAATCCTTCGATCACACGAGTCTGGATCAGGCTTGAGTTGTGGAGACCGAACGTTCTAGTCGCTCGAGTCCTCCGGGCACAGTTCTCTTGCTCGATTCTTTCGATTTCACCTTTACAATATTCACCCTCGATTCTCGAAGTCGACGGGTACTCCCTGTGTATATTCCCTCGGTCACTCCCTCTTTCTCCCCATCGCAGTGACCTTTAGATATGCCTTTCGATCATCCACACACCCCACAAAGTCCCTCCCAGATACCCAATACCGATCTTCCTCCTAAACCTGCGACATCTCCACGAATCCCTGCATCACTTCCGACTCCAGCGCACAGTATCAACGGCAGCATGTCTTCCCTTAGTTCCGAGAACACATCCGAAGCAGCGCCTCAATCCCAGGAGTTATCGAGTAAGCGCAAGCGTGATCTTGAGGATCATGGAGATCGAGAGCAGAAGAAAGTTCATGTCGAGGACAGCAGACCCAAACAAGAAGATCTTCATTTGGATGTTGGCAAGCCATACTTGCTCTGCAGAACTCGTAAGGACCCCTTCTTTTACAGATCTACCATTTGTTTGCTTGTGTTCCTGTCATCATCTACTGTAGTATTTGGTTAACACGGCAATCATGTGCAGCGCATCCTATCGTTAGACCACATCCATCGCAAGATCTCTTCGACCTTTACAATTTGAATGGTATCGCTGCTTCGGTTGCGCGAGTACATCCAGATGGTAAAAAGAACACTGTTCGGAAGACATATAAGGGTTACATCAAGACTCTTGGCTTGAGTGGACAGTTTGATTCGGTAAAGAAGGAAGGGCCGGGATCGCTATCATCATTGATGGCGATGCCAGATGAAGAATGGGAGGCGCAGAATGTTCGAGGCAAAGAAATTGAGAAGGGTTTGTCTGACGAGGTGCTTGCAAACTTCAAGAGAGCTATGACAATGTCTCGTGGATCAATTCCGAAAGAGCGTTGGAATAAGTCTGTACTTGGCGAACTTGTCACCTCGACTCCTGTTGAGCCACCAAAACCGGTCTTGAAGACACCAATTGCCTATAACCATCCTGGCCCTCGATCGGCGAAGGATATTCCACGTCCAAAGCGAAACGTCAAGAAGCGAACTTATGGTGATTCGAGCTTTGAAGGTTATGGGGAAGGCTGGGTGGATGAGGATGTTGGTCAAGATGCTGGCTATTCTACTGGAGATGGAGAGGATAGGTCTATTGGGCGCAAACGTCCCAAAAAGGTTTGTATATTGCTATATGTCTGTCTCATATTCATGGCTAACAAATGCAAGACCTCTACATCTCATGGTTTCCAAGGCCCTATGCGACAAAGCAGTTACGGACCTGGAATGGTCGGAGCCTGAGGACTTGGTCCGTTATCTCGATGCTTGGGATTTATTACCACCTCGTCCATCGTCTAGGACCTCGTTTTATTGTATCTCTTTCACGGAAGTGTTATGAGCATAAAGCATGCCTGGTATGAGGCCATTGGTGATAGGAACGACTGTTCTTGAACACTCGATTCATGATGGCACGCTTTGTATGCGGCCTCGGTTTTACATTTCTGATATTAGCGGGCGTATAATAGGGGATTTCAAGCTTCTTTAGTGGAACTGAATAATGTAGAATATTGAGTCAATTTGGAACGGACTCCTTGTGATCAATTATAAATACTTTCCCAAGCCCCCATCGTTCTACATATAACCATATAGCGATTTTCAGTACCAAACTTGATATCTAAACCATAATCACTCTATTCAAAATATGGAACACAGTAATAATGCTCTCGATTGTATATATATTAGGAGATTGGACGTCAAAAGGAAGTGAACGACGCTAATAGGCAAACTCGCCAAAGTGGAGACCGACCAACGAACGAACACATTTCAAACTCACCAAACCCCATCCTCGACTGTATCTTTTCCTTCCACTTCACCACGCAGACAATTGCCCAATCCAGTCGCCATAATGGGATTCTCTAAATACTCAGTCTTTGTCTTGCTTACTTTGCGTATGGCTGGTGTTTTCGCCGCGCCGGAAGCTGTAAGCTCCCCAGCTTCTGATTTCAGCTCTGAGCTTCCATAAATTTCAAATTTGAATCCCTTGCTGATAGATCAATAGGACGTCGTCGATGAACTTACCCCATCACCCGAGCTCTCCGTCTCCATCTCAACCTCCTTCCCGCAGTCCGAAATCTTTGGCGTAAAACTAATCAACAACCACGCAACAACTGCTCTGCTGGACGTAGCTAACAACGAAGACTCCCCTATCACAGTGGCTATTGTTGGCGGGGTGCTCAGCACTCTCCAACCCCTACCTCCCGGAACTCATCCCTCGGCCAGCGTTGTGAGGAACCTTACGAGCACGCGATATGATGTTATTGTGCCGGCCGGCGAGAAACAACAACTAAATTATGCGTTTACGACGGATTTAATGCCCCAGGACCTGAAACTGGGCTTGATTGCTGTGGTTATGAGTAGTGAAGGTGCGGTATACCAGGTCCAGGCTTTTGATGAGACGGTTAGTGTGGTTGATGCAGCTACGAGTCTTTTTGATCCTCAGATGTATATCTCCCCGCCCCGAAACCCCAAGAACCGAGCTCTAATCCTATTTAATCGCAGTATATTTCTCTACCTCATCCTCCTCGGCGCCTTCACCGGAACGCTCTACTTCGTCTACAAAACCTGGATCGAAGCTCTCTTCCCTCAAACCCGGCGAGGCGGCAAAGGTGGCGAGCGCGCCCGCAAATCTCTCGGCGGCTCTAAAAAGGCTGTCGATGTCAAAGACCAAGTCTCGGTTATTGGAGCCGATGGGCCGGCTGTAACGAGTTTGGATAGGGCGCAGAAGGCTTACGACGAGAGCTGGATTCCCGAACACCATATTAATCGCCCATCTGCGAAGAGGGTCAAGAGTGGCGCAAGCGTTAAGGGAAAGGGAAAGGTTATGGAGTAGATCGATCTATATGGGGAGTCAAGGAATAGAAGGGGGAGAGTGTGTGTACAAGGGGATTCGTGAAGGTCCAAAAATGTATAAATATGATGTAAAATTGAGATCAGCATTGGTTGGAGAAAGGTTATGTTCGTTCAGTTAAACGGGTCTGAAACTGGCCGATAGCCTGAGACGCCCGACAAGAATTCAGCCTCATACACACTGTCTATCTCACGATATGAGCTGGGTAAGTTTCTAGTTGTATTTTCTCATCCTTTCCTATGATTCCAAATCACATAATATCTACTCTTTTCATACTTTCAAGAACTAGCATTCAAGCATTGCTGCCTATTCATTGATAGTACTATTAATCAAAAGGCATAGTTTATTCTTCTTACGTCTATTTTTTAACCCCTCTTGTTTTTTGGGAGGGAAAAGGGGGGGGAGTTTTTTTTATATCTTCTTTTGCTTCGGTATTACCCCTCACATCTACTCTAAACCTATCTATTATATTTGCCTTCAAGCACAACACGATCCTCTCCTCTTCCTTGGCTTTCTCTGCAGTATCTACGAAGCACATCACAGAAATAGATGCCCTAATATTTGACAAACCCTTAGTGCGAAAGCCGATTTTACAACGTCATACGGGGGCCGCGACTATAAATATGGAGAATACAGCGTACAAGGTCCGGAAAACCTATAAATAGGTACTATATAGGCCCGAGGCTAAATCGCAGAGCTTACCGTGCAAGGCATGTGCGAAATACCCATGGTAACGCTCTAACGGCCTAAAATCTAACCAAGGAGCCACCGCGGTTTGAATGATGGACCGTTATTATCAAATCCAGATCTCCAGTACCCCTATCCCCCCCCCATGTACGAGGTCACGGTCGACCACACCGGGAATTATTATAGTGGGAACCATTTCATCCGTCTCTCTGGGCTAAGGAATATAAAATGCATTGTTTCCCGCGCCCATTGCCTCCTCTACCGCTGGAAACACCAACGCAATCCCTCTATATTTCCATCGCCAAACTCCATAATTAATGAACTGCGACAACGTATCCAGTATTAGTCGGCGCCCTCGCCCCAAACTAGACAGGCAATATAGCTCTACCGACGTCGTACCACACTCTGCTAACATAGTTAAACATGTTATGTACATGCCGCTCATAGATCAGCAGAAGCCCTGGACTTGTAGCAATGTCTGTTGTTCCTTATCTTGTTTGAATAGGAGTATTTTACGCTGATGTGGGCTGTAGTGTAGTGCAAAGCAGAATGGACTCAAGACGTGTACTAAGTGTTCTGTTGGTAAGCCTACTTGAATTGAGAGAGGTGGAGAGATGGGGGATGCTTGGGACAGAGAGAAGTTACTGGGTTGGAAAATCTTTGGTTTGGATAAAAGATGTGTACACTTGGCCATGGGTTGCATTTGCCTGTTCTGTTATTGTTGGAGGTCATGCTCAATGCATTGTGTGGGTTGAGAGAGCTGTAGAGAAGATATATATACAGTACGTGGGCGCCAAGGGCTCCTTTCCTAGCAGTTATGCAATAGAGAATTATGTTACCTTCGGTTTTCTGCATTACTTACATGCTATGCTATTGAAGTGAAGTGATTTCATACCTATTATTTGTGAAAAAGAAAATATAACTGAAAACTCGGGGTGGGATCCTCTTTTCAAGACTTCTAGAGATCCAGAACTATCTTTTTTTTCTTTTTTTTCTCTTTTTCTTTTTTCTTTTTTTTTGGCATTTGTAGATCTTTACTTTATTACCTCAACACATATAATTTGGGTTAGGAAGTTCGATATTAGTAAAGTGCAACATAAACAACAAGTATTCTCTAGGCAGGAACAGGTTTATTTGAAACCTCGACAATAGTTCTTTAATCTCTTTGTGTGGTTATAAATGAGTAATGGATATATACAAGACCTTAAAATACGGCCGTTTAAATTACTTATATTATTATGAGATTGCCTTGTTTTTTTGTTTTTTTGTTTTTTTTTTTGGAAAGAAAAAACCTGGCAGTTTTGGTCTTCTTAACAAAATTAGGCAAACAGTGTTTTACCCTTTTCATCTAATAGTAAATAAAAGATTAGCCAATACGAACCTGAATAGATAGGTTAATGTTTAACCTGAGATGTTCTCTTCGCCACGGTCAAACATTGGGTCTCTGACCACTTGAAACTATACACAGCTGAACTAACGTGAACTGCCATCTTCTAATGGCTCTGTTAATTGTCATAAGATTAGGATCTTAAATTAAAACTATTCGAAGCCCATTAAAACCAATGTTATTCCCAGCACAGCTACAATTTTACAAGCCCCGAGGGAAAGGTTTACAGAACTGGCCCAGTTCACAAAGGATTTTGCAACGTATCATTGGGTAGACCAACTTCCGAGCCATAAAGAAGTTTGCGATGCAGCCAGGTCTGGGGATACCAACTTCCGAGGGAGGCACAGAAAACTTTGCAACGTAGGCCTGGAGCAGACTAACTTCCGAGGAATAAGCAAGCTTTCTTTAAATGTTGTTTGCATGTATCTACGACCCACATTTTGCACAAACTTTATTCTTCACTTTGAGAACTCTGGAACTTCGCAAATCTCTTTGTTTGGGCTCTAGCTAGCATGAGTATACTCATCCCTTACTCACGTACACAATTCCGGAAAATTGTCAATGGGCTTATAAGGCACAAGACTACGACCTCTACGCCAACTGCCAAACACAGAGAAGACTTTCATTCCCTGAAAAGAGATATTGCTTACCTGCTGTGTTGCTGGGTAATAATATTGGTTCTTAGAATAAGAGGATAAACTTACTGATTTATCAGGGCGATGATTCAAATGGCATGGGAAGAATTCAGTGTGATGGGTGGGGTTTCTGTCAAGAAAATGCTTATAGCTGTTGCAGGTATTCCTAGGGACAAATATTGAAGAGAGGCTAACATAAATAGACTATTGTCGGCACTAACGAGGCGAATTTATTAATTATTCTTGGTTTATAATAAATGCTTTCTTTTTGCTATCAATGTAGTAGATCGAGAAGGAAGAGAGTGAGAATATCGCTACACTAGATATATGTCAAAAGTCTTAGAATCTACGTTTAGTTCATCCAAGCCTGTGGGTCCTAGCTTATATAAAAATTTCTCAAGCAAGCCTATTTACAATCATCCCTATATTCTTAAGCTTGCACCATTCCACTCAAGCCCACATGGTCAAAAGTCTCCCCATCATCCAAATCCTCAAGATCATGTTCAATCCGGCCAATAACTTCCTTAAGCTCATTCAAAACCTGTTCTTTCCCCTTCTTAATCTCAACCTCATCACCATCCCTCTCTACCTCCCTCTCTACCTCCCATTCGTTAACTGCAGCTTCAATATCCCCCGTGACGTCTTTCTCAACCTTCACACATCCCTCTCTCATCGCCTTCCAAACGTCATCAAGATTCATCTCAGCCAGTAGCGTCACATCCGCCATCCCAACTTGCGTTGAAACCCATACCAACAGCGCCAGATCGCGATAAGACGCGAATTGCGATTCTGTGAGACCAAAAGGTTGGCTTAGCTCATGGGGATATTTGACGGAATTGAGGGTTTGGAGGAGAGATCGTAATGAGAAAAGAAGAGGATTGTCTACCGTGCTGGAGATGGAAAGGAGGCTAGCCATTCTGAGTGTCTAATATGTATTGTGAAGAGAATGGTTTGATTGGTGAACTTAGGTTTGAAACTGTGGGAAGAGAGGGGCTGTGCTTGGGGGCAAGAGTTTATGTATTAGTGGATAATCCCTGGAATTTGCCTCCCAAATGCTTAGAGAAGAGGGTTGACCCGGTTTGGCCTTTGCTGTGACCTGGGAGATCGTGACTCGATTATGCGAGTGTTCGAGCGGACCGCCCTGAAGACCTAGATTTCGGCAGTTTTCATGAAGGCCCTCTTCCTCAAATACGCTGGTCTAGACAATGTCGAGACGAGCTCGATATTGTTATTTGATAAGAGAGAGCTTACTGTTCTCTGTAACCGGGAATTTGCTCTCCTTCACCGGTCAAAAATGTGACTTCACAAAATCACTTCATCGAATTGGCTTGCTTTCAATACGGTATCTATGAGTTTATCATACAAAATTCCCAAGTTCAAATGGTGCAATGCTAGATTAATCCATGAAACAATGTCTTCCCAAAATAGTTCTTTCCCCTGGTCTGTTACTCAACTTGGAGGGACTCCGAGAGAGTGTGTGGCCGGATTCAGGGCCTGGTCAACGACCTGAGCAATGACCATGACATGACTGACGCATCGTATCCATGTTTCAGGAGATATCCGTTCCGAATAATTAATGATTCAAAGATTAACTAAACTATGCCAAGCTTGTAATCAATCCCTGATTTCTGGGTTGCCTATTATGAATTCTGGGGATAAACGAAGAAAATGTCGTGAAGTCATCGTAGAAGTATTTCTAGGTGTTAGAAGTACGCAAAAATATAGTGATAGGTAAATGCAGATGATATTAAGGAATAAAATTCAAAGTAACAATAAATAGCTTAGAGTAGCAATTCTGGTAAACGCCAGTGACTGGTTTCCGCAGCTCAATGATTTACCTTCAATAATAATAAGATATTAATCACAAATTCTGATCCTTCTAGATCATTTTCCCATTCTTATCCTTATGCAATATGGTTATTATAGTCGTATCTGTCCAAATCTCCCTTCCTTCCTACCAACTATCTCAACCAACCGAACCACAAATATACGCAAATCACCAACCCGGCTTGTCAAAATGGGCTCCCACCAGAGAAAGATTATTGTACCTAGTGAATCATTTTCCATCGAAGGAGCACCCACTTTCCCCCTAACGCCCGATACCTACGCTGCAACTTCGGCTCTTGATAGGGAGTTTACGGTGAAGGATCAGAACATTGTTGATGAAGGGGCTCCAAAGAATGGTGTGGATGGTATAGAGGCCAGAGCAGTTGATGGGAACATAGCTGAGGGTGTTGATAGCGGGAAGGAGGATGTGATACAGGGATATAAAAATTGAACGACATTCCTTATTTAGCCAGTTCATGGTAGCAAAATTCTTAAATACCGGCAACAGCATTGGCCGATGCTTCCCTTTTATCTTGAGATGGAATAATAAGAGCCTCTCGCTGCATTCTGCTTGCTTCCTTCAGTTGTTCTATTTCCTCAGAATTATTTAGTGACTCAATCTTCGTCTTGGCGAATTTGCGCGCGCTGACTTTATTGGTCTGGATGCCATGTTAGGGCAAGCAAATAGAATGGATTTAGCAGCGAAACTTACAAAAAGTATGTCAAGCTCAGCAAATGTCCTCCCTTTTGTCTCCGCTAAAGGTGTTCAACATTGTTAGCAAAATGCCTTCTAATTAATATGCTATAGATTAAATTATATTACTCACGGAGGCGGAAGTAAAGATAAACATTCATCAACAAGTTAATGCCAGCCCAGAAGAAACAAGCCTTGGGTCCCCAGTTCCAGGACAGTGGGTTAAACTGACGGTACGAAATGACATTTACGAATGCAAGATTGATAATATTGTATGCATTCCTTGCCAGAATAATGGACTTGGACCGAAGACGAGTGGAAGGAATTTCAGAGACAATGGTATAGACCACAGGCCCGACTGAAAAATCAGCAGTGGCAGATAGGAGGAGAACCATAGTCCCTGCAGTCCAGGAAGTTGCTGTCGAAGTATGGGAAGGGACTCCCATCCCACCGGCGATCCTGCAAATGTGTTAGGAACCAAATGATCGTGGATGGAAAGAAAGGATTATTTATTACAGAAGAAGAAGAAGCATTACAGCCATGCCTCCACACATCAGCTTCTTCCGGCCTACTTTGTTAAGCACAAACCAAGATGCAATGGTCCCTGCTGCGCCGATAGCTGACTGACCCCAAGATAGACTATATGCATCTTGAGTACTAATCCCGGCTCGAACGTAGAAGTAGGAGGATAGCCCCCCAACTACGGTTCCAGAGAGTGTCTGAGCGATCCATGTCATACAGACGACCTCAGTACGACGAAGGTCGGCGCCTTTAAAGCAGTCCCAATAGGTAGTTCCTCCAGATATTTGCTTTTCCATTTCATTTGTGTAGATCATAACTAAATCAAACGTTTAGCTTTGCAACTGGAAAAAATAAACCCCGCCCCATAACTTAGACTCACGTGCCATAGTGCGATCTTCATATTGTTCGTCTGTTCTTGATTTTCTAGTGAGCTTTCGAAGGGACCTCCTAGCGCGATCATAATATCCATGTCTAACACACCACCAGGGCGATTCTGGCGCAAGGAATGTTCCAACTATGATGGGGATCGGCCAGACCCATTGAATTGCAAAGGGGATTTTATAGCTGGAATATTGTGTCAGGCAACGGAGATTTTTGACTGTGTTGGAATATACTTACCCCCATACATCCTGCCTATTGACGAGACCTCTGAGTACGCCTGCGGAAATAAATTGCCCAATGATCCAGCAAAGGTTCACGTATGCTGTCAGGTAATGCCGAAGGGGAACAGGACAGACTTCAGCAGCATAGGCAGTCGTCATTGTCTACAAATGAGTGAGCTAGTTGTCTCTCCAGGCAATATTCTTCATAACACACCTGGAAGACACCCCAGCTTATACCTTGCAGAAGCTCTCCAACCAAAAAGACAGCAAGGGTTGACGCTACCCAGATGTTAGAATAACCTTTGGGACAGAATTTCAGTGCAACAGACCATAAAACGGAATGAAGATAAAGCCAATCAAGGCAGTAAGTGCGGTGATGAGAGTCCAACGATACCCTGCGCGTTCGGATAGAAAGCCTGCAATCTAGCGCATTTAGCATTAAAATAGCAGAGAAGTAGAAAAGAATGCTTACTTGAAGACCAACGACCTCCCCACAGTTTGTTGCGGCGCCGATACCATTTTGCCAGGATGGTGGAATGTTGAGTGTTCCATCAGGAGCCTTGATACCAAACACGTTAAGGAAAGAGGGGTAAGCATTGACTATTGTTCCGCCGTCAGGGCAATTAATTGTGGCATAAAAGGCTATCACTTACAAGATCCACAAACAGCTGTATCATAGCCCTCCATAATTAAAGCTGAAGAAAGAATGATGCTCCATAATATTGCTTTTGGGTAAATTTTGAAAGCAGTAAGTAATTTCATGTTTCTTTCCCGCTCATTGGCTTCATTTGCTTGGTTAACGAGGGTCTAGAATACTTGAGCAGAGTTCAGAATGCCAGATAGGATGCTGATATACCATAAAGTCGTCTACACTCGCAGCCACCCCGCTCGCAACATTGTAGCTGATGTCAGAAGTGAAATCTTTTGGTCGAGGTTCTTGGCCCATCCTGAATGACTGGTTGGCCTGAAGTCCTTGGAAAAACTCTGTCAACCTTTGGGACTTCTTGAGAGCTGTAATATGAAGAGTCTATGGATTAACTACACGTCTGTAGAGGAAAGCAATAATATTTGCATAAACTGGTTATAAAGTTGCTCAAGATTGTATTTGGTAGATGCCACGATATGTGGGGTAACTGCCGACTAATTGCAGGCTACACCGATATTCATTACCTTTTTGAGCCATGTTTTCTGCAGGACTAATATCAACTTACACTGCTATTTGACACTGCTAAACAGCCTTTACCACGTTACATCGGCTGAATTTTTGTGCCATTGTTCTACCCATTAACCACTCAAGCTCATGCATGACATACCTGAATCATCTAGCCAACCTACAAGATCACTCAAACTTTATCTCTACTTTCCTCTCCTGCAACATTCTCACACTTGCCAGTGACCAAAAGGCCGCTCTCATTAATTATTCATCACTTTCCACCAACCCCCATTTTCTCCCTTAATACCTCCAACTTATCCAGAATTATGGTAGACCTTCCCCCATAATCGAAACAAGCAGTCGATACCATATTAGCAGCTTCCATAATATCATCTAGAATGTACTTAGGTAGCCAATCGGACAGTTGAGGCCCCTATAGGTCATGATATTCAAGTAAGATTGTATGCGCAGTAACTAGCTCGGACATGATTGGATAGTTAAGGCAGAATCTGAGGGGATAGAGCATCAGGATAGGACAACTCGAATGAATGAGATTATGACGGTTCAATGATGGTGAAATCTGTTGCTGGGTGCATAGTGACATGGTGTTTGGTATTAGGGTCGAAATATCTTCAAGAACTTTGACCAGGCTTCTTGTGAGGGCAATATTGCGTGAGGTTGATGTAGTCCTCCGGAAGCGATGTAGTTGGCCCTTTGCTTAGCATTACTGTGAATACAATAAAGGAATTGGATATATAAGACAGATCCATCGCTTATATGGGCGGAGAAATTTAGCTTTGAGTGAATCATGCAGCGTGCATCTTTCTTGGATACTCACTGAGCATCTTAAATTCCACGAAAGCAAATTTTATGAGCTGAGAATATTTCATTTGTAGAACAGATAGAACAGGACAGCAATAAAGTATCACTTGGAATTAAAAAACGAGGAGAGATGAAAGGCAGCAGCGTCGACCCTTTCTAGATCCTTGAATATCTCACTGCTGTGACATATACGAATATTCTGTGAGAGGATAGACAGAGATAAGTTCTAGGTAATGGAATAATTGAAATCTAAAATACAATAGAATGGGGCTATAAAAGATAATATATATGGGAAATAGAGGTAAATTCAAGCTAGACTCCAATGAGGATGCCTGTGTAATCCCAATTGACATATTCTGACACGAAAAATGATAGCCTCTCAAATGCAACGTCTGTTACTCTTGATCTGATTGGCACCTACTATTTGTATTGAAGTAGCTCTCACAATGCCCACTGACTTCGCCTTAAAATATGTTTAAATATGTCTGCGCTGTACTTGTGAGAAGATCTTCGAGCATAGGTTGTGAATAATAATATTGATTCAGATAACTGTCGTTCAAACAAGACAGTATCATTACATTTTGTTTCTTCTTGGACTAATTTTGTTATTTGTGGGTCATTATTTCGCAAAACTCCTCCAGTTTCTAGCGATGCAGAGCCCAAAGCCCCGATTGAAATCTGCTATGAAAAGTCCTAAGTCTGGCAAAGCTCCAAAATCGAAAGCGAAACCATCTTTCATCACAGACGATATTTTTCCAACCTATCATAAATAGCATACCACAGATATCACAGACTGCTGGATACCAATCCACTTTGCGGCGTTAAACCTCCACCTCAAAAGCCTAGCACAACACACCATGAAATGCTGCAAAGTTACTCCGGAAACAAAGTCCCCCAGAGCTCAGAGCAAGGCCCAAAAAGATTTCACACAAGCGATTGAGGAAATCAAAAAGCTCCAACCGAGACTATGCAAAGATGCAGCGTCGAGGTTGGGTGATTTGACAACAGCCATGAAGTGCTTGATTGAAGAATCTGTGAAGTCTTATATTTACTTTACAACAGCACCAAACCTACGCCCAGGTACAACAGGAAAATTTGAAACAAGATTAAGGGCTAAGGGGCAGAATGTCCAAGATATTTTCTGGGATTTGAGAAAGATGGTTGGTGTTTAGTAAAAAAGTCGAAGGTTGAACTCTTATGGGCAAAAAGTGATGGCGAGACTTGAAAGAGATGTTGATTTGTTGTGTTACTCTTTTATTTCGAAATAAATATAGTTTCGATGAACTTCAAATAATTTACTACCTGAAGCCAACTGTCTTCTATACTGAAGATCCATCCACTGGAGACTAATGTGGCATAGGAATTATCCTATAGTAACAAAACTAACCAATAACTAGATATCGAATATGATTCAAATGAATTGCAACAATTTCTACACGCCTAATATCGGTAACTACTAGAGAACCCCTACTGAATAGCTAGATATACGATTATTCACTGCTTAATTCTTAGCCATAAAAAAGCCGCAAGCACCAATAATTTTAAGAATATATCTACGCCAGAACTCTCAAGCAAGAAGCAGCTGGTGCTCAGATCCACGATACCCTGTTTAGCATCCCCTATTCAAACGTAGTCATGTCAGGAATCAAGTTGACCTGAAGTGCAAGGGCTTTGTAAACCCCACTCAGTGGCAAAGCAATGGACTCCTGAACGCCCCATCTACAACTTGCCAGAATCGTAGCCGACCTAGCAGAAATCATACCAGTTCCTCACAGCCGTTAGGAAACAAATCTCGACCCACCAACCCAACCCAATCATCCAGTGATCCCTCGATGGACCTCAACGACAAATTACAAAACATCTTCGCGCTTACAAGAGCCTTGCAATTCCAGCAACATGAAAGCATTAGTGGGTTTCAAAACCAAGAAAGATCTTCTAACGGCGAGATCTTGGCGCACTTTGCTCTCGACAGACAATTTTTAGCAATCGCTAATGCCGAACAGGAGACCAACTCGTCTCTTCTGAAGCTAGGAAGGCTTTTGATTGAAGGTAGTGTAGATATTGAAGGCGGACCTAAGCTTGAACATATTCTGTCAACGGTGGATCTTATAATGCAGCAGATTAAAGACTTTGTGGATGAGATCATGATACCTGATCCTCAAAAAGCGCTTGATAACAACGAAGTGGAGAGTGGAGGGCAGAAGGCAATCAGATGAAGGGTCATATTGATCCAAATCCTAAGGAGGCGACGGAGGATATCAATCCTGTTGGAAATTAGGTCACTTTTACAGGATAGATTGTTGAAGATGAGACCATGTAAACAGGTTACCTTCGAGCCTTAAATTTAAAGCCTTGATGTGCTGTTACACTAGGACACTCTCGAAATCAATGGAACTTGTAATACTTTGTTGTCTTTCCTGTTGACGAATATTGACGAACAGCTTAACTGTCAGGTCACTGAGACTAGAACCTTTCAACGCACTGGTCAAATGTTCATGATATTGATATGGTGGGATGTGATCGTATAGGTGTATGGGGACTTTATTGACTGCCGGCTGAATTCTTATGCTTCTATCGTGAACTTTAATGGTAGACAAGATTTAAAGATAGGTTGCCGGAGAGTGGAGTATTCTCCTTCTGTTATCTCATTGTTTTTCTATAAAATTAATTTGAAGAGCTTTCTTTACAGGTATTGTTTGATAATTTTTACTCAGGAAATATTCTCTACTGTAAGTACTAATTTATAGATCACATAATGTCAATAAATTTCGCAGTGACGAGGCGACACATCGCCGCCGGACTTTGAAAACCAACCATAACTCGACCAGATGCTTGCTCTTTTTCTGGGCACCAAGATTTTTCTATTCTCTAAATTACGTACCGCTGATCGGGAACAGTTTCAGTTGCCGATTACTTATTGCCATATTACCCCCTAATACACCGATCTAGTTTTAATTGTGCAAGTCATTATCAACTATCATTGATTATAATTATGATAACATGTGAAATTGAACAATAAATAATGGCAATGGGTAGTAAATAGGATAATAGGTAAAAAGATTGGGCAATGGGCAATAGGCACGAGTACTGAGCAACACTCTGAGATTACCACCTAATAACAGATATGTACAGTGGGAAAGACCCTGTACTGATAGGTGAGAGAGCACGTGATGTAGAACGCTACCAGAGCAGTGAATTGAGGTCATTCCCAACCATAAAGCCAGCGTCCTGAAGCTCGCCTTTAGAATCAATTAATTATCGAGGGAACAAACCTGGATCTTCTTTCCATAGGCCTTAAGGGTCCCCTAACCCTACAGATCAGCGCGTCAGAGATCCCCCTGACTCTTCACATCAGCGCGTCATAAATCCCTTTAGGGTACCTTCAGTGTTCTAGGAACTCCCTAATCGGGTTACGCCCTTGGCGAATACACAAATATCAGTGGCTGCGAATAGGCTAAGACATCTATGTACTGTGTATTTGTGTATTTGTCAAAATCGCAGTCTCAGTTTTTTCGAAAGAGGAAGGACAGTTAAGCCCAATACTTCAGATTGGAAATAACTATAGCATTTGAAGAAAAGCAGCCCTCTTGGGAGTTCAGTTTTCACATTCTTGAAGTATCTTCAGTCTCAAGGTACTTCACCTCAATCACTCCTCTATTATTCCAACCATCCACGTGACTCCTCCTCACCATACTCGATCAAACGCGCCTTTTCTACCTCACCATCTCCTTTCAACCTCACGTACTGCACGATTGCCTTCTTTTGTTCGTCGTCTAACTTGACTTCAATATTTACGACTCGCTTGGACCTCGGAATATCCGATGGCAGTACAGCCGCGCCATCCAGACCCTCCTCCTCAATCTTCATCATTCGTTCTGCAGCCATTGCAGAACCAAGAGTATTCCAAATCCCTTCTTGTCTCTGTTGCTGCTGCAGCAAAGTGATTGCCTTCCGTCTTATTTTCCCATGCCGGCATTTGATCGCCACAAAGAAAAGCGGTTGAGAGCACTCTACGTCCAACGTAAAAGTTGGATGTTTCTGATCTTCTGTTGACTGGAGTAGCTCCTCGGAATATTTGACCACCGTCTCGAACTTATCAGTATAATTATCCCATATCATTTCATCATCCATTGCGCGAACATAATCGATGTTCAAATGGATGTCTATTATCACGCTAAGCAGTTTCAAGATTTGAACCCTTCTTCTCTCAAGCTTACTCAGATTTTTTTTCCGTGCTTGAAGAAGATTATCAAAGGCCAGTTTCCATTGTTTTGATCTGGTAATTGAAATACCTGATCCAATCACGTGAAAGAAGAGATTGAAATCCTCAGCTGTTGGTGATGAATGGATAGAATTTAGAGGAGAGGGCGGCGTTGGGAGAGATGGCACTGTTTGCGGAGGACGATTGCGAATCTGATAGAGTGCAGTGCGAGCTTCTTCAAAGTTTTGAAAGGAAGACGGGACATCGGGAAGATCGCCGGGGTTCGGGAGCTGGCCAAACGGTTTCTGTAGGTAATGGCGATCCGTGGATAATTGATTAGCCTGCCCTTCGAGGACGGCAAATATTGGGATGAGAACTGAGAGTGGTACATAAGGGCTTGGTGAGATGGTTAGGACACTGTTGGTCTGGGAGGATTGAAGGTCGGAGATAATCTTTAAACCACCCTCGATGTGTGATAATGCTGCATGATGATGTGCTCGGAGGGCCTGGAATTAAAGTCAGATGGTATGGATTGGGAACTGAAATAGCAATACCTCGAAACAAACGAATAAAATGCAAGCTATTAAGGTAACGTCCGCCGCCTGTTTGCTTTGTTGCCGGATTGGCCTCAAAACGAATCCAATTGCCTTGACATATTGCTTCAGGGCGAAGCCATCATCATCTTTAGTCTTTTTGAGAAGCCTCTGCTCGAATTTCTCATGCGCAGATCCCAAAGCAAGCACTGCATGAAGTATTGCCGGCTCGTGATACGAGGCTTGGAGTAGTAGCTGATTCCAAAAAGGTGACTCGAACGAGCCGGAAAGTTCTGGGGCAGCTCGATGACGGAAGTAATCGAAGCAGCGGCGCTCTTGGTCCGTCTTAAGCAGAGTGCGGATGACATTGGGGCCAAAAATGGAGGTGGAAATGGACAAGGGCTCGAGACGTGGGGTTCCGGAATCTGTGACTTCCAATAGGTACCCATCACAAATCCGACGCCCTCGGATGCACTGCCAGCAGCTTGGCTCAGTCTCATCGCACTTTATATGTCTGATTCTGCGGGAACACTCAGCAACTGCAGTAAAGGGGGGAAGGTGTTCCCAGACTTGCAGGTCTTGCAACCATTTCTAGATTTCGGCTTGGATGCTCTTGGACGTCGTGCAGCTGCAGCTGCCCTATGGGGGATGGCGGGCATTTCCGTACACGTGTACCCTTTGGACCACCTCACCGTAGATCCTTTCAGTAACATAAACCCATACAGCTCCCGATAATAATGGATGGACACGAATAGGATGGGCAAGACAAGGTGTGTGATGTTCGTTTACAGGGACGATAGCCGCTTGTCCCGCTCTGAGACGGTTTTCCCCATTTTTACAGACTAGAATACGAACTAGCCAATAGGGGCATAGGTATTGCCACCCTGGGATGCGGTAAGCTGAGATCAGGTGATCTTCGCTGCGGCGGCTGGAAGTATTTTCTCTGTTGAGACAATAATTACTTGGGGTATGATGAGTTGTTTAATCTTGCAGGCGTACAGAATCCGATTACATTCGTACTTATCTGTAAGTGCCCACCTAGATCACATGATATGGGCTGCTTGAAAGAGCCGAGGTGAAGGACAGTCACGTGACTGCTGCCACCGGAGCGGGACCGCATAGTCATAAAAGTCTGACCAGTTACTGCATCTTAGAGTTGTCTTAATCTACACTTTATTTACATAGAAGCTACATCCCGAGCTCTTGTTGCGGTTGCTGGTCACGCGACCGAGGATCACGAGACAGATAATCCCAGATCATGCAAAACACTTTCCATAACATACTCCCAAACCAGGCGGGTCGCGAGCAATCGATTTGCAGCCGCGAGAACATGAGAAAATTCTTCATGAACTACAGAAGCCGCCCTCTCATCTGTGCGTCACCCGTACCCAGAAGTCAGAGATAATCCATATTCCCGCATTAACAATATTAGCCGGCTTATTAACATTCACGATAGCGAAGTCAAATCTCCTCAGTAACTACAAAGTCAAGAATCAGCAAACGGAATATGAGAACAATATTTCACCGACATACCTCTACAAAGATCTTATTCAATTCCATAAGTGCCACCATCTTGCCCAGGCACTGATATTTTCCATAATGGAAAACCAGATCTGCTGTGCTGGTCATCTCTGCCAGCTGATCACCCTCGGCTTCAAGCCAGCGCTCAGGCCTGAAGACATCGGCATCTTGTCCGAAAATCTTCTTCGAGTGTTGCATACTGTACATAGCGCCTCCAATTTGAGTACCTTCGGGGACAAACATTCCGTGGATCGTGTCGCCGCCTGTTGGAACCAATTTGCTGAACATGGCACTCGCTGGTGGATTCACACGAAGGGTTTCCTTAATAACTGCCTGGAGATATGGTAGCTCTCGACCTTCAGAATCTTTAATCGGTGAGCTTATCTTGCCTGTAGCTATAGCTGAGTCGATCTCGGCTAGGAGTCGTTGGTAGCTGGAGGGAGTACTAAAGAGATTGAGAAACACGAAGCGGATCGTGGCTGCACTTGTATCAGAGCCTGCTATTACTTGGACAAGAGCTTCGCCTGCCACTTCTTCTTGCGTCAAGCCGTGTCTAATGAAACTGCCTATCATATCTTTCTGAGGTTCCGCACCTGGCTTGAATCTTTCGGCGACTAACTTCTTTGCAACTCTGGGGGAAACGTCAGTGTCTCCCCTCCCCTTACATCTTAGCCTTTACTTACCTAATAAAAGCTCCGAAACCAATCCTGTCGCTCTCTTTGGGCAATAGACTGCGGAGCATCTTGGTCTGCACGAGTTGAGTCAATACTGGAACATTGGCCAGCACCATCATAGTAGGTAAAGATTTCTCAACAATCTTTATATAATCGAATACATCATCGTCATTCTCCATGTAGCCAAATGATTTTCCAAAGGCAAGATCACTGATAATGTCCAAAGTGAAGTACTGCGCTTTGAACCCGAGATCCATTGGACAATAATCTTTGGACGTGGAGATATACTTGCGTTCAATCAGATCTATAAATTTCTGGATTTGTCGATCGACTGTTTCTTCCATAGACTCGTTTTCTTTACCGGAATACTAAGCATATTTAGTATTCCTTCACGATTCCAGTTTGCTGATGCCTTACTCCAGCTGCCATCTTGCTGCGTAGGATCGTATGAGCGTTATCATTGCGCATCGAGAGAATATTATCTCTATCCGGGTCGAAGCGGACTGCATTATACCAAGGGCCTCGAGTATAAAGAGATCGAACAGCCATCATTTTTCGTAAGAGAGCCGGATCGTCGGTAATGAGCTCATCGGGCCCGACTCTTGCTAGTGGTCCTATGAAATATGTCAGGAGCGGTGATATACTATTTCAATAAATACTGGCCATATTTATCGCAGACTTCTTTGCCGGCAGTATGCATGTGTCCGTTTAAACATTGTCGTACCAGCCAATACTTTGAGAACGAGGCCCAGAACGGCCCGGGGATATGCGAGAGACGGTGCCATTGATAAAAGGTTTGCGTGAGGAGACCTGTCAAGAGAAGTCCGAGAAACGAGGCAACAAAGTTGATTGTCTCCATGATTGTGTCTTGCGACGGTTTGGCCAAAAGAATTATTTGGCGAAATATAGCATAGAGAGATCATGTATTGATTTAAGAAGTACGATGCATCATGATGACTGAGATATCTTATATTGTTATCTCTCTATCAAAGTCTGGCGAAGGTGGTCATACTGCGGGGGAAACCCAGCGATTGGTCAATATCCTATAAACCCTCGATATATTTCACTCTATACTCAAATGCCGGGTTATTCCCGGATAAGGCTATGCAAATAATTCTGGCTATATAATAGAATTCTGTCAGCACCTCGCATTTTCGCTATGCTTCTCTGAATGGTTTTTGGACATGTGCCCTTCCTCCATACAGAAGTAATCCAGTAATCCAGTCTATGAGATCATTAACGACATATTATATTGAGCGTTGGATTTTCTATGATGTAAATATATAGTGCTGTTCAAATATTGGGCAGATTTCGGAATTTGTTTATTACTAGAGGAAGCGTTCACCGAATTAAACTTGTTAGGTATGTCTACGATATACTAATTAATCCAATAAAGAGTTTTACATGACCTAAATATAGACATCCATCTATACTTGCAAGGAAGTATTATGCTGAAATATTGGCGTATGTGACTTATATTCCAACCTCGACTTCAGACATCTTAACTAGTCACCTTCTCTATAGGCTCAATCGCCCCTCTAACCTCGTTGTTTGACGTATTATGTAATGACGTTGGTTCCCATCAGACATTTCTCAATGCATGGTACACTAAGAGTTTAGGAGTTCAGCCCCTTGTCGAGATTTGGACACCTTGTTAGCAATAGATAAAACTAGTAGAGATGGCACGCCATCATGCTAGATTATTGAGGTCAAGCCTGGAAGAGTAAACCAGTAGTACCCACAAGATGATTTACTAGCCCACAAGCAATAAATTCACTGAGTGGAAGCCGAAGTTATTGTCCATATCCCTCTAATACTATTTAAAGGCGTTCTGTTCCAACTTACGTTCCCACTTTGCGATTTAACTCTATATGCAATCTGAGAGCACAACTTCTTTTTCACAAAGCTCATCGATTAGAGCCCGGAAAATATGGATCCTGTTGCTTTTGCTACAGTATCTTCGTTCTCCCCATATTCGCCTCCAACGAATCGCGACAATCATTCGTCCGCCACTCCGGAACCTGATATACAGGCAGTCCCGTTGGAAGAGCTTCCACGACTCTCGACCGAGACCCAGCGCCGAAATGGTTTCCGTCAATCCAATGCCCCAGATCGCAGTGCTCGGATTATTGAGGATATAAGCAATGGAAAGTAAGCAACCATATCGGATCCATGGGGTTATTTTGTGTTAATTTTTGCAGTTATTCTTGCTCGATCTGTACTGAAAACATCATCCAAAATAATAGTCAAGAATTCACCATGTGGCAGTGCCGAGACTGCTTCAATGTCTTCCATTTCAGATGTATTAGAGTCTGGTCCCAGCATGGTGACAGGATGTATGATGGCTTACGACCATATATCACATGGAAATGTCCCTGCTGTCTCACTGTGCGAAATGTAGCACCCAGAGCAAGCTGCTGGTGTGGAAAAGAATCCTTTAACTTCAACAACAGGGGAAATCCAGCGACGAATTCGTGTATTGGGATCTGCCATAATATAGGTAGGTGTAGACACGACGGGAACCTCCAAATCTGTAGGAAGCCATGTCATCCTGGGCCATGTGACTGGCTGTGCACTGATAGATGTGTCGGTGCGGTTGAACTTCCACGTTCAAGGAACAGCCGGACCAGACATCAAGAGATAGAGCGATCACAGATGAAAGAGCATCTAATCAAGGCTACATTGGCCTTTATTAGTATCTGCATTCTCTACGCTTTTGGGGCGGCCCTTCTTGCTTACCATAATAAATGGCATACACAGCCGTACAAGTACCCCAATTTTCACAAATATAGTTCCGAAGAAGAATTGGGGCTGCTTCTCGGTTATATCTTCATTGTATTCCTCGTCTTAGTGTGCTTAGCACTTCTCTGGTTGGTTCCCCTTGCTTTGGTATTCCAATCTTTGTGCAACTTAAATGAGACACCCAGGACTAGTTGGAAATCACTCGTAAGGGCATTTGGGTTAGGAATACTTTTTCTCCTTGGTGTCGGATGTGTTGTGGTTCCAGTTGTGGGGTAAGTCGTCCTATCTCTAGAACGTTCATATCAAGCTGACAATTAGAGCTTTGCTATTGGACCCAATATTACTTGGTATCACCAGATGCGTAATTCATGCGATGGATACGACATTCGAGCAGAGTTGAACCACGTAGAGTGTAACGTGCCCCTTTGAGTTCAAGAAAGCCACTTATGAAATAAGCTAACAATTATTAGCTTGGGGAAATGAATTGAATCACGTGTTCAACATCCATAATCCTATAAGGCCCCAAGTTGAGAATCACGAGTTCCACCTTGCTTCTCGATTACGGCCAGTGATGCACAGTTCACAACCATTCCAGTACTATGAACGATTTTCTGGAAGCTCTTCCCAAACGCAGCACATTGCCGTGGATGTGGATATAAAGAAAGGTCACTGGCGAATGCTGAAGCTGAATGGTCCTGATCTCGAGAACGAATGGATGGCGGATGCTTTCAAAAGCAACAAAACTCTGCCCGAATTCTCTGATATCTCGGAGGAACTCATAAAAACGGGGATCTTCACGGGGATTTCCCCGGACAATCCTCACATGACCATCCCAGAGCTCGATCTTGTCATCTCTAACATGCATCCATTCTTATATGGCTGCGGACAACAACCATTCCTCCGTGTTTTCAATGTCGCAGGTAAAGCCAGAGATGAAGGGATCAAAATGGCAAGTAAATTGTGGACCAACAAGTACGATGAAAGTATCGTTATGCGCACAGCCAGCTTTGGACATGGAAGTCAACGATTAGACATGTGCGTAAAAGAAGGAAATATTCGTGATGGGTCAGGTGAACAGAATGTGGAGGGAATGCACGATGATTTGCTGATTCCCATGGCTCTTATTTCTGCCGCGAGAAAGAGGGTCGAGGAGATGGATGAGGATCCTTCTAGATGTTGATGAATCAACCGCTGCACCTACTGTTTCTTCTCATCCTTCTCCGTTTCCTCCCCAGAGAGCTAACGAGCTTCCAAACAGTAGTCACTCTCCTGATACACAGTAAATGTTCAGCGAGCAGGCTGGCGATGGGCGTTCTGTGCACCGGCCAAGAACTACTTGTATATAATCAATCCATCGGCAACTTTCCAAACACGTTTCTTCTTACGGAGGCACAGCCCATAAAGATGGTAATAGCGCTAGTCACGGAGTTCCGCCTGTAGCTCAGCACTTATCCTAATGTAGTAATAGGAATCAAACACCAATACCCATACGATTCTACGCGTTTTGCCTATTATTTTATTTTGAAATAGCATACCAGCACGCTCTCGAGCTGTTATTCATGCTAATGGCCTCTTTACTAAGTACTAAACCTATAGAGATGAGAGAAATCTGACAACTTGAGGAGCTGAGTGTAATGCTGCCATATTAAGATAAGTGTGCACTGCAGGGGTCCCCTTTGACTGGCGCTATTACTGTCTTTATGCTCCGTAGTTGTGCTCACATACCTTGGAGCCCTGGATTAGTTCAGAGTCCGAAATTCCGGATCGAGTTCCCGGCACTCGCCCTTGCTAGTAGCCGGAAAAATCCCTCTCACAATAAGCCTCTCCACGGTTTCACAGGATGAATTCTGCGTGTCATCACTTCAACACAAAATCCGTTAGCGTCGTCATCTCTTCGGTGTTCTATCGAAATGCATTGACATTTGCGGGATCACGATAAGATTTAAGGACAGATCTCGCGAGCTTGAAATAGCAACCGGATTTATTCGGATGAGAATGACGAATCGAGTTAGTCTCCACTGTGACGATATTTTATGTTAGTATGTGGACCTCTCGGACTTGCATACTCATAGTTGAAGAACGGTTCCATGATTTCACCTGTTCTTCATATTTGAGGGGGTAGGAATGGATAGAACAAATCGCTGCAAGAGATAGAAGTGTATTCATCACATGAAGAATCCTGTGGCAGTTGCGAATCCAAAAGGGGAACAACATACCAATATATCGGACAAACCCCTGACAAACGCCCGTATTATATCCAATCCCTACGCAAATTCCCCATACTCTCTTGTGATCTTCACAGTCCGGCCCGCGCCTAAAGGGCACTTCAGCTGCCTCCAAGCCTCCGCGCAGCTACTTGAGGCCAACGATCTGTAGCATTGGTCGATTCATCCACCACTATCAATCTATAGCGTCCTTCGTCCTAAAGTGTGGCCCGCAAATGGCTATCGATCATCAATAGCCATTTTAATGGGGCAATTGCCAACTATTTTGTCAAATGGAGGGTTTGATTCCCTTGCGGCTGCAGCTCAGCCCTAAATGTTTCCATCTTCACCGGCAATAAACACAAAAGAACTCCCAAACCCAGGGCAGCATTATTATTCGCACTCTATGTTAATTTTGTGCGTCTCTTGTTCGAATTGCTTTCGTCCTTTGTTTTCTTGATGTTGATATTGCATGTGTATCCTATACTGGATCACCTATAACCAATTGTGTTATCCACGTCTCGGGCTCTTGCTTCAATCTTCTCGGTACCTCGCATCGCTTTCAAGCAATTGGTGCGCACGCGTCGCCCTATATCTCGGATCCAAATACGGCTGTGCCACCAATCTGTCAATATGGATCGTGGAGACAAGAACCGAAAACCCACAGTTTCCTTCGCCGGTAGTCATGAATCTTCCCACAATCGCCTCCACTCGGATAGTGTGGACAGCACCCATAGTGTACATATCCGTACAAACGGTATAAATGGCGGAGCATCCTCTTCACAATATCCGCCCCTTGGCTATGACTCAGGAATTGGATCAAGCCTCAGTAGTGTCAATAGTAGTCCAGATTTGCATCGTTCGTACAGCGAAACTGATTTCGAAATCCCTCACCCACATAAATCTCATCGCATTCGATCATTTGGTCCTCATACTTCGGAAGCAGGCGGACCACAATCGAAAGGCTATTCCTCTAAGATTAAATCATATTCCGATGATGCGGATGGCAAAGGATTTCCGAGAATCTCAAGACCAGTTGAGCTTTTGAGGAACGCCTATGATACCGTGGTCATTGGGTCGGGATATGGAGGAGGTGTAGCTGTGAGTCGAATGGCAAGAGCAGGTCACTCCGTTTGTTTGCTTGAGAGGGGGAAGGAGAAATGGCCCGGCGAGTATCCGAGTGGTTTCTTGGATGCCATGAGAGAACTCCATGTTTCTGGCGATTTTTCTCCTGGGAATTTAAGTGGTCTTCAAGTCAATGAGGGTGAGGCAACGGGCTTGTATCATCTATATGTTGGTAAAGGGCAGAACGCATTCGTCGGCAATGGGCTAGGAGGAACAAGTCTTCTAAATGCGAATGTTTTCTTGGAGGTGGACCACCAGACCATGGCCATGAAATGTTGGCCAGAGGAATTACGGGAGCGGAATATATTGCGAAAGTATTATAAGCGTGTAGCTCAAGTCCTCCAACCTCAGAAATACCCCGAGGATTGGCCCGAACTCCCAAAGTTGACCATGCTAGAGAAACAGGCCAGGGCTCTTGGACTTCATGAGAAATTCTACAGAGTTCCTCAGACTACTCGGTTCATGGGGGGTCCAAATAGCACGGGAGTGGAAATGTACCCATCAACACTGACTGGGATGGATTCAACCGGGGTGAATGATGGGAGTAAATCAAGTACGCTCGTCAACTACCTTTCCGATGCCTGGAACTGGGGAGCCGAGATGTTCTGCGAATGCGAGGTACGATACATTAAGAAGCACCCAAAAGAGGAGGGCTATCTAGTGTTCTTCGCGTGGCATGGAAGCAAACGTGGTGCTTTCAAGAATAATATCTACGAGGATTTAATGTGGGTCCATGCTAAGAAGTGTGTCTTCCTTGGCGCTGGAAGCATTGGAACCACTGAGATTCTTCTCCGAAGTAAGAGTCTTGGACTAAGCATGAGTGAACGAGTTGGGACCAATATGAGTGGCAATGGCGATATACTAGCTTTTGGCTACAATACGGATGATGAGGTCAATGCAGTCGGTCGAGCCTATCCATCACCATCTAAACCCATTGGACCAACTATCACAGGCATCATCGATTGCCGTGGAGGGCATGACAATCCTTTGGATGGATTCGTGATCGAAGAAGGCGCAATTCCAAAGGCACTTGCTCCCTTGTTCCAGACTATGATCCAAATGATGCCAGGAAAGGAATACCCCGAGGGCTGGAATCCTTTAGAGAAAATAAAGCATGCGATGGCGTCCGCGGGAAGCCAGTTTCTTGGACCGTATCTTCCATGGGGAAGTACTGAAAAGACACAAGTTTATCTCATCATGTCCCACGATTCTAACCAAGCAATTCTTACTCTCAAGCACGACAAGCCACAGCTGGAGTTCCTCGGTGTGGGAAGAAGCGAACACGTGAACTACCTCAACAATTTATTAAAACAAGCCACAATAGCTGTAGGTGGTACATTTGTTCAAAGCCCATTCTATGCCGCTCTTGGTCAGCAAGAAGTGACGGTTCATCCCATCGGTGGTGCATGTATGGCCCAAGATGGCACAGGAGAGACAGGAGTCACTAACCACGTCGGTGAAATATTTACTGGGTATGGTGACGAAACTCATCCCGGTCTTATTGTTACCGACGGAGCCGTAATTCCCACAGCTTTAGGAGTCAACCCCTTCGCAACAATCACTGCACTAGCAGAACGAGCTGTCGAACATGCAATCACTGGACTAGGTCTCGAAGAAGACCACACCAAGAACGGCATTATCAACCTCTTTGGCGAGCCACAGCACTCGCTTGAGAAACGCCATCTCGAAACTCTCGACTTTGATACCAAAAGAGTGGCAACAGCAAGTGCACTTATTGAAGATACGAAATTGACGAAATCAAGTGGATTCGGGTTTAGTGAGGTTATGTCGGGATTTATTCATGTCGGGGAGCATATGACTGGTGATAAGGAGCAAGATTTTCAGACAGCAGCGAAAGCAGCGAGGGGTTTGTGTGAGGCGAGTAGATTCTTTTTGAGCGTGAAAGCTTGGGATACTCACAGACGTAAGTTTCTTTCTTCTCTCACATTTGGTGTGGAAGCACATGTCGGTTGTTCTCTTGGATCTCGAAGTCAAGCTTCGGATACCCAAAGCATGTTTGCTCTTAGCGTTTATATCACGTGAATGCATCGGTTTTGTTGCTCTTCTTGATTTGATCACATGACTGTATCACGTGCCCCTACGCTGACTTTCCTTCCTCAATAGTTGTTCATGAAGCAGACCATTCAGCAATGTTGACAGGGACATTTGTCTGTGCATCTCTTCCTGGGAGCCCCTTTATGGTTCAAAGAGGCGACTTCCATCTTTTCAATGTGGACACTCAAGCTCCTGGCACCAGAAATTTGACTTATGATTTTGATATGACTTCCACCGATGGGAGACAACTCCATTTCCATGGATATAAGATTGTTGACTCTTCAGTCGCCCTTGGCCCGTGGAAGTTTTGGAGTGCGGCTTCGACGCTCTATGTGACTATTTCAGAGAATCATCCAAACAAGGCTGTGGTTGGACGTGGTATGATGCACCTCAGTGCAAGAGACTTCCTTTCCGAACTCCTCACACTTCGACCTTCGGGACAAAGCTTTTGGTCGAAGATCCATTCTACTTCTAGCTTCATGAGTTATTTCTTCAAACAATCAGCCAATCTTTTCTTCGCTCCCTTTACATATCTTCAATACCCAGCCGCCACATATACTGGCTACATAAACGAAACTCCACCAGGCCAAACCATCAAAATTGTTGCTTCAGATGGTGTACAGACCTTACTTCATATGTGGGAACCAACGAATCCGAGCATAGAAACCAAGAACCTCTTCTTCATTCCAGGCGCATCAGTGGATCACCAGATATTCGCTCTCCCTACAATCGAAGTCAACGCAGTCAATTACTTCACTCGAGCAGGCTATCGAGTCTACGTAACAGTTCATCGAATTTGTCAGCTTATGGTGGCAGTAAATAACTGGACAACCTTTGATGCCAGATTAGATATCCGCGCTTGTCTTCAATGGATCCGAAACGACCACGGGCCCCATCCCATCCATACAGTTGCACACTGCATGGGGGCAGTCGCTTTCTCCAGCGGTCTACTCGATGGCACTATACCCGCTGCATGGATCAAAGGTATCACTTGCTCCCAAGTATTCATGAATCCTATTTGGGCAGCCCTCAACATGGCAAAAGTCCTAGTTGGGCCAATCCCTTTCGATAAACTCTATCAACTGTGTGCCGGATCTTGGTTTTCATGCTCATCAAGCACGGGTGATTCTTATTTTCAACAATTTCTCAATCAGATTCTGCGTTTATATCCAGATACCAGATCTGAAATTTGTAATAATGTTTCTTGTCATCGTTGTTCTCTAGTTTTTGGAAGGTATTTGCCGATTTCCACTTTCGTTCGATGATTCTACTGCGGGGTATTTGGACTAACGGAAGACAAATAGATTATGGAACCACCGCAATCTCAACGAAGCAACGCATCGACAAATCAACCGTTTCTTCGGCGGCGTAAACATGACTCTCCTTCATCTCCTCATGCAAATGGGCCACCGCGGTTTCGTCACAACCAACGCCCCCTTATGTGACCAACTAACCACATCATCCAACATCCGCCGTCTCAAAAATATCCCTATCATGCTATTTTCTGGCGGAGACAACAAAGTCCTTACCCCCGAATCGACAGATAAATCTTATACGATACTAAGAGATACATTTGGCTCGGACCATTATGAACGTTATGTTATTCAGGGTTATGGACACCTGGATTGTTGGATGGGCAGAGAGGCGTACAGGGATGTTTATCCATTGGTCAGAGAGCATGTTGATAGGGTTACGAGGGGTGAGGAATATAGATACCGGGAACCGGACTGGAATGAGTGGATGAAGAGTGTCTAATTTTGGATGTGAATTTTTAATTTGAGAAAGCGACGAAGCTGTGGAAAAGACAATTAGGTTCGTCACGATCCCTAATGAGTTGGTTCTAAAGCTAGGTACAGGACTCTGGTTGTGTGGTTTAGGAATGTTCTTATTTCACCACTCCTGTAGCGTTCTGGTTCACATATTCTCTAAGAAATGATGGGATTGACGGGGGTTATGTTTAGGATTCATGATTACGAGGGGCCGGAAATTTATTGGATGTATCATGCCTATGACTGGCTGAGTTATATCGGCCATGCATTTGTGTGATAGAACGTTTCGGTTATGGCATGCTGTAGTTTGCTCCTCTCAAACCCCAATTTTTACATCTCATCCACACACGTTCCGCATGATATTATAAGGTTGGTTTATAATTCCTCGCATCACAATGCAACGTTCTGGGCGACCGGGAGGTTGCGGTATTTACTTTCCTATCCGAAAATTTCAAAAAGAGTCATGAACAGATGAGATCTATATCCAGTTGTAACGCCCAACCCACGAGACTTCACCCTAAAGCGAATGACTTCACATCATTCAGTGTCTTTCCCTCACGGCCAGCTCCATACACTATTTTGAGAAACTCGGATTATTCCTTGGAGTAATATTAGGCTCGTCATTGCTATCTTTTCCTACTTCGAACGAATTCTGGATCGACGAGCTAAGCTGCACCGACGAAGCTATATATTGCATCTCTAGACTCTCGGGAAACGAGTAGGGTATTGCAACCGCGAGGGCAATGATGATGCCAACCTGGATAGCTACGGGAGTCTAACCAGAACTGCACATCTACCTCTATCCATAAAGCCTTTGTGCCCCTTCCACAGCTTTCTCAATCTACAGACTTGACAGCCCTCGCGATGATTTACCAGTGATATCCCCCATGTATTGGATCCTCATGGGTACGTAACTATTGCGCAGCCTAACAATTAAACAATGGCAAAAAAACATGCTCCAAGCTTATAATCTGTTGCACAACGAGATTAAAAAAATCGAGAGGGCATATGCAAACGAGTGAGATAAAATTCGACTAATCAAGCGGGTGTGATGCCTCTCTGTAATCAACAAATAACACAAGACATATCCACGACGTGCTATCATGAAGCTACAGTAGCCATATCCAACTAATCCTTTCGTCTATCACGCTTTTTCTTGCTGCCTTTTCTTGCTCTAAGGGTTGCTGCTATGGCATCCGTCTGTCTCTGTTCCTCTTCCTCCTCTTCTCTTCCTTCTCCCTCCTCCTCCTCTCTTTCCTCCCTTTCCCTTTCTTTGCTTGCTTCCGGAATTGTGTCGGTCCTGGCTTCCAGTTACCAGCGTCAAATTTCAATTGATAAATTCGTATTCAAGTCTGTCCTGTCTTCGTTGGACATGGCGACTTCGAAAAGTAGTTTCTTGGGGCAAAGTCGGTTACAAGGCGGTGCATTGTGCTATAGGTAGTGGTCTGCTTGATTTATTCTTGAATTGTATGAAGTTGAAGAAGAAATAAGCCAAGTGGCCCTTTCGGAAGTCGAAGTGCTGTCCTTGATGAGTTATGCCGGGTTGGAATGTTTGCTGGATCAGATAACGGTTGGTATAGTGTGTGTAAATAGTTCGGACTCAAAGTAATATGTAAATGAGGTGTTGGTTTTTCTGTATTGTTGTGTCTTGTGGGAATATGGAGGCAATTATCTGTCTTAATATTATTTTTCTATGCGGCTCATTGTGTTTGCTACTCTTCGCCGACAATACGTTCTGACCAGAGGCTACCAACCTGAAACAGTTACCGCTGAGTGAATGTTGGCGATATCAAAATGCCCGTAGAGGCTGTTCACATCGGTGCTTCGAAAAGTGTTTTTGTGCTCAAAATCTTGAGTGGTTGATGGTTCGACTGCATGGGCTTTCTCCTTAGTTTATCCAGCTCCAAGGTATGCCCAACATAGATGCCCTCAGCCTCATTGCACTGGACCGGCCACGTCCAAGAAGAGCGAGAAAATTGATGGGAATTGAGTCGTTATGTAAACTTCGTGGGGGTGGTAACTTATGGCAAAAAGAAGTAATATTGATTTTACCTAAAGATTAAGGAAATAGGGGTATGGCTAGGTATACATAGTCGCTGAATTGCTGGGTTTGATCTCAGCTGTAGTATTTTAATTGGGCATTTTTATACCAGAAGCCTCTATTCATCGTTTGCTATTCCCATACTGTCGGAATACACGGGGTAATATTGAATTACAGTGGGCTCCTCTCTGTGAGAGCTCTCTGTAGTGTCAAACTAGGAACCGCGATTGAACAGAATTAATACCAACACATACTTCAAGAACATAATTTTGAGAATAGGCGCTACAATTTTCTGAATTTTTCTTTGCAAAGTAGATATCGATGATTGGACTGAGATCTACGAGGTACGAGTAAAAATCTGGTTACGAGCGATTGAGAAGGTCGAGAAGGAGAAGTTTAACAATGGGACAGGGATATTGTCAACTAGATTGTCTAAACACATGCGTGGAAGCTGGGGGCGGGTCGGTGCTGGCTCAACTATGCTGCTCGGAAAAGTTACGCCTTCGATTCTATATACTGGGAATATCTTGATCTTCGATTCTTCGCTAGCAGGGAGGACCCGACTCCACAGGACCCAATTTCCTAGGAGTCAACTTTACAGGACCCGACTTCGAAGGACCTTACTAAGAAGAAGTGACTAAACTCGATCTTTGGAACACCCGAATATATCTTCTGGGAGAGAATGTCAGAAATGCTATGGAGGAATTTATGGAGAGCAAGATGGAAGAGGGGAAGGGAAGAATTTTGATTGATAATTGGGATGATGAGATGGTTCGGGAGAGGTTGCAGCAGGTGGTGGGTGAGATGCTAGGAAAGGAGCAATGGGATTTAAGCGCGGGAATACAGGACATGAAAGTTGGTGATTCAAGTCTTCTTAATTGTTCTCTCGGTCTTTGGTGTCTGAACTCCCCGGCCGTAATAGCTCGAGGATAGGTCAGAGTAGTCGAGTAACTAAGGATTTGTGAAATAAGAGGGCCGTTCGGTGATTCCGAGCAGTATTTAGCAGCGAAAACATCGAGTTAGCTCCGCCAGACATGGAACCTCACAACGTCACACAACTAGCTCCTGTCCCTTCCCCTCGCATGTCGGAGGAACTGCTCCTTTGCTTCCACAGTATCGAAGTTCCCATTCTGAACCGTCAATACCCCCCCTGTGTTGATATCAACAAGCTGAAATCTATTCCCCATTCTGCTTCGTCCACCTATCTGCCCATTGTGAACTATCGATGACTGCCCATTGCGAGCTATCGATGACTCGCCGCCTGTAACATGTATCTTCTGGAAGTCGTTCACGCAGAAGACGGTATCATCGCCACACCCTTCTTGTATGGGGACTTGAATTGTGTCTCCGTTGTGGATTTCAGCAGGCCCTCTGATAATGACGGATTCAAAAAGGTTGCACGCCGCTACAGACCGAGTTTGTTAGTATTTCCTCATCCTGGATTGCATTAACCGACCTTGCTGATCTACCTTGATGGGATCGCTCTGCCTGTCGGGCATTCTTCCTGCTGGAACTAGTCCTGAGTTTGGAATAAGCGCTCTGCTGGTTTCGTTCTCCGCCTCGTTTTCGTTGTTTTCAAACTGAGGTAATCCCGACATTCGAAATGCCTCAAGTAGCTTCAAAATATACTCCATCTGCTTGATATGTCAATCTAGGTCGGAGGGAGACAAGCTTTATAAAGGGGGGCTTGGAGGAGGAGCTTACCCGTGAGTCATCTACCCTTGAACCGAGCTCTCGCTTTTCGCGGCCAGTGATGAGCTTCACCATATTATCTTGCATGGACGATAGCTGGCTTGTATTCGCCGTGCTAATACAGAGTAATAACCCCGTATTATTTCTATGCAAACTCCCCAAATGCTCAAAGATCTTTCTCTGTTCGCGACCGGTGATCAATCCCCACAGCTTTCTTGTGCCCGCAGACCCTGACGCTGGAGAGCAGAGGATGGATTGGAGAGTCCGAACTTCGACCAGTATGGCGTCAAGGTATGCTTGTACCCCTGGGATCCGTAAAGCAGGGTTCTGCTCAATGGCGCGAGAGATATTGACTAGCAGTTTGAGCTGAAGTTCATACTCGCAGTATGGTGCAGGAACGTCTCGCACCCGATCATACAGATCAGCAAGAAAGGCCAGGATGCCTGTGCCGTAGACCACAAGCTGGGCAGCTGAGGCCATCACGCCTAGAACTGCAGCAACAGACATGGTTCTCTCAGCATCAGACTCTCCAAAACATCTGATATCTCACTTTTCATACTCAAATCGAGGGGTTGCTTAAACATGCGTTCCTCATGCATATGTAGATTTATACTTACTCAGCATGAGCAGAGTTTTCCCACTAATAGCTCAGGCGTTTTCTGCATATATCGATGCCCAATGAGCATTCTCTGGGTTATTTCTGACAGCATAAGTCGACGTGGCCAGCATAGACAATCAGCATATTATGAGCACTGCCACTTGTTATTTGCGACAGCTGGCATATGGTAAGGCTTTCGAAGCCTAGGAAAACTCATGACTTACAAATAATTACCTGTTCTCCATTTCTGGTAGGGTTCAGCATGGGAACACGACTGTCGTGAGAGATTGGCATATATTGGGCTCGACCACAGTCAACTCACTACTCACTTGACTGGAAGATGGCAGGATACAAGAAGGAACCCCATTGCACCAAGTTTCTGCCTCGGTGAACATTGTAAAGGGCCGTAAAACACATGTTAGGGAGCCGAGGCATGTGCAAAATAGCATTCAGGCTGAGAAGGAGAAAGACTCGAGCTGGAAAGGTGCGCAGCGTGGGTGTCGTGGATCCTTTGCAACAGCGAAGCGAGCCTGTAAAAAGGCTAGATACAAGTAAGAAGGTAAGGTTATTATATTACACATTACACACACACACCCTCTCGATTCTGTCAGACATGGCCATCCCATCATCGCCTTTGCTGACAACCTAGCAATTATCACCGGTGTTGCCGCTGGGCACATTTAGCAGAACCATGGCCACCAGGATCGCCAACATCGAAATACAAGACCTGACTGAAGAAGCAAAAACAGCAGCCGCAATATGCGGAGAATGGCTGCGGAAGGAGGCGAAGTTCGAACCTCTTCTGGTGGGCAGCGAAACTTCGGGTTACGAGGTCTGCATTGATAACGACGCTCTGGTGGAAGTTTCGCACGATTTTATAAAACATTTTCATTCATCGATGAAGGCATGATGACTTCTTGCAATCCTAGTTGCGTGAAAGATGGTTAATTTGTGTTGCAGGATTCCCTAACCGCGGAAATTCGAATCACGGCTATACATTTCAACCAACAAGCAACAGTGCCGATGAAGACAAATTCCTACGTCGACCTTATACCTGTGTCTATAATACCAGAGACAACTCCATCGATTGCAGGGAAACAGCTGGAAATCGGGAAGTTTGTTCATCTGGACGTGGCGGCACTAGTAGAGCCAGATTTCTATTGTCTCTTGCTCTTGTCACAATGATGTATGGGTTTTTTGTACCAGAGATAGTGTTGTCTATATTCTCTGCAATACCTAGTTGCAGTACATCCAGTATTTGTCCAGAGGATAATCAAATTGGGAAATTGCCCATTGGAATCGCTGACACGTCTTTGCATATGTGGTCACGTATTCGGGTTTCGAGACAGGTATCCATAGCTAGGTGTTCTATAAATCTTATTCCTGCATATAACAGACTCCTCATGCAAAATCAAACATTTTGTCGAGTTGCAGGATAAGCCATCACCTCTATCAGTGCCCCAATAATTTACTACTGTCTCCTTCGAGACCTTGACACTAGCTTCAGCAGTGACTATCTCAACGGTATGATATCTGTTCTCGTAGTATTATCAAGCAAGCGGAAGACGCACTGTTACAAGTAACCAACTCAAATATATAGGACGATATTTGTATCTTGGTGGACTTGAGTTAGCATTCCTGTACTCCAGAGAACATTAAACTAACCTTGAAATGACCACAAATCAAAGTTCCTCTCAGGTCCCCTTCAAACATTTAAAGTCACCCACCCAGAAACGCCTTTGTATTCCTAAATCTCATACTAACTGCTTGCACAATCAAAGTTCATCGACTCTGTTGTGACAGAAGCCTGTCTCGTCGAGCATTTGCGATTTCGTTGGTAAAGCATAAGTTCGAAAGCCCACGAACAGCGCTACGCATACCAATGAAGCAATGGATGCCCCCAACTGCCGCGGAGTAATGGACAATTGAGCATTACTTGATCTCCTCTTTTCTTCGCCAGGAGACTCTTCATGCGCCCATGTCATTCCAGGATAATCACCCCATTCAGGATTCCAAATCCCCCACCTGTTCCATCTCTCTTTAATATTTGTCGCTGCCTCTGTATTAATATCGACAGGAAAAGTGCCATTCCAACCACCGAGACCTCTCTGTTGCCTCTCCATTCGGTCCCGTTCTTTTGATAGCTCATAGAAGAATTGAGATATCGGACGGGAAGCTTGTCGTTCACATTCTACCGTTCTTCGCTTTTGAATCCACCACCATTTATATTCTGGTGGCTCTTCGTGCTTCCAGCGCCAAGAAGACTCATTCGCCTGACTCCATTTGTTATTCCAAATTCCTTGTTCAATCCACCTTCTTTTGACATTGTTGTACGCTACATCAGTGAAGGGAGCATTAAAATGGCTGTCAGTCATCAAAAGTCGGTCTGTCTCTTCCCTTATTCGAGCCTCTAGTTGTTGTCTGGGACGTGAAGGGTTCAGTTGTCTATGACTAGGTTTGTAGAACTCTCTATGGGGTATTGGCCTTGCTCTTTCTCTGAGAATGTTAAATTCTCGTGGGTTTGATACAGATCCTGAGAACTTAGGATTTTCGAATAGAATGGCGAACGCGAGTTCGTTGTTAACGTCTATAAGATAGCACGGTCATTTTATACCCAAAATGGAGAATGCGATCATGCTCTTTGATAATTCTTACTGATTTGATTTTCAATGACATTATTTCCCAGTTGGTGGTCTCTTCCATTCGTCGTCCTCACTGAACCAAACTGATTATTGTCAGAGACGCTGTTCTGGGGCCATTGAGGATGTGGGAAATGTACCCGATTGACACCAGTCATGCTGGAACTATTTGTATGGCTGTATGGCTTGTTGAACAATTACAATAAGTCTACCCTAAAGCAAAGACGATCAGTAAGCAGTAAGCAGCAAAATACTTTCTGCAAAAGGAGATGCCGGTGTGGCCGGCAATTCACAGCCTCGTGCAATATGGGTCAGACTCGAAGGATATAATTAAAGCTCTCGGGGAGATGAATTAAGAAAGTAGTCATCACATCATTCCAGCATCCTGACCTGTAGATAACTGGTGATACGCAATGATCAAGTCAGTCGAGGCTGGTCGGAGTTGGAGATGCTCAGCGGCATTATCTAATGTAACCCACACCACGTATGCTTAGATTATCAAGAAAGCCGAGTACAGAATAGTTATACATGTTTACATGATGCAAAATATTGCATATTGTGTTAAACCTTCCAGTCCTATTGGCTTTCTGGTTATTTTACCCCTCATCTCAACCTAAACTGGATAAATCTGGCGATGTTATTCAGACGGGAAGTGTTTGACACCGTATAGGAAAGCAGTATTACCATTGGTCCGGGAGATTCCCACATTTTAACCTTCGAGCCTCAGCCAAGCTTCAAGGTTCAGGGTTATATGATTCCCAGATCTCGCGCTACTAGACAGAAAGCTCCAACAACACAGCATAGTTCGAAACACGCTACGAGTGAAACATCGCAATGCAATTGACTCGGAAAAAAAAAAAGGCTTAAAATGAAGCTTAAAATAACGGTTGTCTTATCTATGTCTATCGAGACTGAGCATATGATATATTGCTGGGCGAGAAACTCGTAACTCTCACAAATCGTCGAATCTTCAATTGGAAACAATTGAAATCCCGCAAGGTTTAAGGCCCTCCAAAGATGGGAATTTGTAAAGCCACTGTATTTCATTTTGTAAAGTATTGTGTTGTATATGGGAGACTTCAGACTGCGGTGTGGCAATGTCAAACCTCACATTTAGCACGTTCCATCCCACTTTTGACCACGAGTCAGATATCCCTCACTACCCCACTTTTGTGTATATATAAGCCCATAGTCCACCTTAGATCAGAGGTCAATCGAGCCTACCCCAAAAGTCTGACAGGCAATGATCCCTTCTATGTAACCTTACAATTGTTTTCTTGGAAGTTATTCTATGGGCAAGACATAAAGAAAAACGAGGAAAATGGGCACTGTATAGGTACTTGAAGGGAGACAAAATAATTAGATTGTTTGTACCTTACGTGAATGTAAAACCAGTTTGGTACTAGAACGAAGCTGACCCTTTGCTCTAATTTTCCAGGTTGTATACCTCTGTGAACTAACCTCACTCATACATTACAGCTTCAAGCTTCCGTAGGTGGTAACTCCTCTACCCCATATCTAGCTTACACCCTCCTCAATCCTACAAAGCTTATTTCCTACGATTTCCCACCCCTCACTCCCCACACATGGCTGACACCAAAACACGTCTCCGGGATCCACCGTCCTCTTAATTTCCAACAACCTCTCATAATTACTTCCCCAAAACGCCTGCTGCCAATTTGGCTCGTATCGATCCGCTTCGTTGACATAGGCGCCTGAGTCTGGGTCTAAATCACGAAGATACTGCAGGGTAGTATTCGTCAGATACGGTATTCTCTTTCTTTTCTCCGCGTTATCTAATGGCGTCCAAGTCGTACCCGTGACTAATGTATTTTTGTTAGCTTAGAACTTCGGGGTAAATAATACTGCAAAGTGAATAAATGGAATACAAACCTGCATGCACAATAGCACTTCTCCAAGCCGGGTTGACAGCATCACTTCCACCCCGAGGCACTACGTCCGCAACCCCCTTCCCTCCAAGCAAATAAAAAGTCAACCCTACCGGACCCGCATCGATTAAGACGCCTCTCAACGCCACTTCCAGAGCATTGGTATCGCTCAGAGCATTGGCACCGATTAAGCGCGAGCCCACGACGATATCAGAACCGGCATTTTCGGGTTTGCTACCACTGAACCACCAGTCGTAGAAAGTCGGGGAAGTTGTGGCATTTGAGATGTCGATGATAAATTGGTCACGATATGTGGAGGAAATGTTTGCGAGGAGGGGCGTCAAGGCGGCAGTTAGGGAAGAAGTGGTGTTTTGAGGGCTGAGCACTGGAAGCATAAAAATCCCTTGGAAGGAAGCGTAGTCGGTGCCGTTGCTGGAGGGTGCTCCTGGGAAGCTGGTATAATTGGTTGTGCGAGAGCTATTCGCTATAACGGCGTTGTAAGAGGTTAAGCCAAGAGAGGAAAGATGGGGGAATTGAGAAAAGAAGTAGCTGAGGGCTGGGTAGAAAGATGGATTTCCTGCAGTAGTCGAGAAGGTAACTTCTGTTGTTAGAAAGTTGAATTCTGGCCAGGCTCTGGCAGTGACGGATGTTATTACGCCGAAAGTAGAGCCTCCTCCCTAATTAACAGGCCTATTAGTCTTTCTTACTTTATTTATTTATGGACATTTTGAATTGGGAAATTGGTAGTGCATACACCGCGAGTAGCCCAGAATAGGTCCTGGTTTTGACATTCGTTGAGAGTTAAGAATTCTCCTGAGGGAGAGACGACCTCGAATTCCAGAACAGAATCAGCGGCCATGCCATATGTTGAAGATAGAGCCGAATGACCAGCTCCAGTAAGGTATCCCCCGTAACTCACGGATTCAGAACCTCCGGATAAGATATAGAGGCCCTCCTGGCTCGCTGCGAGGTTCACTTCTCCCATCTGATTGCCGCCTCCAGCAGTTATGGCTGGGACATCGATGGAAAAATCACACCCTTGAGGTTTGAAAGACTGGAAGACTGAAATCCCTTTTAGATGGTGCGTCCATATGGAGAGGGAATTCGGTGAGGTCGATCTATTATATTATATTAGAATAGGTCTTAGAATCCCAATGTCGGTTGGGAACAACAAACCGGCCCATATAATCGTGACCTGTACTTTTGATATTCAACCTAACATTATGCTTTCTTGCAAAATCAAGACCTGCTTTCACGTCGTCCCTGCTCGTCGCATTAATCACGTACACAGGATATCCGTCTCCACTACATGGCGATGGCAAATTAGGTAAACAGGAGTCGTTATTCCAGTTATTCCATACACTACTGATAGGATTTTCAGTGTGCAGAGGAAGGGTATACCAGCCATTAAGTACCGTAGAACATTTAGTGGCATCGTAAGTTGGCTGGCCTGGGTGACAGACTGCACCAGGTGGGGGAGGTTTGAGCAAGCGGCCAGAAACAGAGGAATTAAGAGCAGCCCATTGGGAGAGACTGGGCCAGTCAGAGGAGCCAAGGAATGCTTTGCAGATAGTTGAGTCAGATTGACCTGCACAAATCAATTGCAAGAATGTAAAAATGAGTGTGAACGACGCGATGTGTTTATTACAGAGCATTTTCAAGGGCGCCAACAGGACTGGATTCTAAAAAGGTAGTAGTAGTGCTGTGGCTATACATTCTGAGCTAGAGGGCGATATAACTTTATATATACAAAAAAATAAGACACAAATATTTTACATGCAACATCGGAGAAAGAAAATAATAAGGGCAATCAAGGATGTACGTACGCCAGCTTAGGTTTTAGCTACCTATGAATTGTTGCAAGGTCCTGTCATGAAAAAACGACGAGGTTACTTGCCTATGAATCCCCTGGAGTCGTATCTTATGCTCCAGTCAATTAGCAGCACATCACGGCCCACCTGCATGGTGCTGCGGATACGCGTATTGCAAGGAGTATACCATCATTCACCACTACCACGGAGTTGAGAAAACCCCTCCCGCGACTCTTACTGCGCCGGTGGGCCATGTCCCTTGGCAGGACTTCATTTTAACCCCACCGAGTTTGATTCCTAACTACCGGTACCAAATGACTGCACTCATAGTAAGCTCAATTGCAATTTTAAGGAATCTCGGAGGGCGCCAACACGCGTGTTAGCTAAGCTAAATAACCTTATCACAGTTATGACAACTACCTTGACGACTGCTTGGCTTTGTGTTCCCAGAAAGGGCATTGACCGCCCCGAATTTAATTATATGCAACAAGCTAAACTTGTAACAAATTATAAAGACCTATGAAGTTTGTAGATGGCTTTTGTTTAAAGCTATGTTGCAAATTTGAAATACGTTTAGCTACTGTATTCTCGGCATATATTATGGAAAGACAAAACCTGAAAAATAAATCTTAGATATCAGAAAACCCGGTAATGCCACAATAAAATCAAAGCCCGCCTTTAAATACGAAACAAAGCGGACAAATATCAAGACTCCTGGACACCTTTATTGAATATAGGTATGGGGTGCAAGCAACAACATCGACATTACTGCTTAAAGCTAATTTACAGTGGGATAGACCTATTCTTATAGTGCTCTTCAGAACCCCCCCTCGCTAAATCAACATTCCTGAAGCCCATTCCAAAGGCCCACTCTGGATGCCTATTCTAATTATAGGCGCACTCCAAGGGCGTATCCCGGGGGCTCGCTACGGGGCTTTAGGGGCTCGCTTTAGGGATTCGCTTCAGGGGTTCCAGGGCTTCAATATAAGAATCCAACAACCTTAACGCCATAAAACTAATCTTCAAATCCCAAACATACGAAAGAGCGAAAATAGCTAAGCTATCTATAACAGGCTTATCCACTTTATATAGCCAGGAGAATGATTGAATCCAGACTATCATCTATACCATTTGTATGTCTTGCTCTATCTTGCAACTCTTCTTTGTTCCGACTAGGCTTTGTTATTGCATCCTTGCCTGCCATATATTGTATTAGGATATTTAAATTATTCTCTGGACTTGCAATCTCTTTTCGGCTTCGACTTGCCTTCCTTTGTAATTCTTCTGTTGACTATGTCTACCTATTTGCGGCGTTTTGTCGCACTCTTTGCATTAGGGCCTGTTCCCCCTTTCTAACAGAGACAAGCTGCCTCGATCTCCAAAGTACAAGACTAACATCATCTTTAAGAGATCTATCAACTTTTTCATCATCATGCAACACACCATCGACGCCACTTCTTCATTAATACTCTCTGCCCACAAAGTGCGATGGTATTTGTATTGTCGTGAATATTAATCAAGCTTTTGAAGATTGGGATAAGTAATCAGTAGAGTTACGACAAAATCTGGTAAAATCTAATAGAAGTACCTAATTTCTTTCGTCGATGATAAGGATTTCATGGATCACTCTAGACAGGTGTCGTATGGGCGATCAATAGCAACACTCCTCCTAATCGGAGTCCTGGGAAGATATGACACGTTATGTCTTTTGGATACTGATTGGCGAAGCTGAATACTCCTCATAATTTCTTCGTCCGGAACGAGTGTTTCAAAACAAGAATCGAGAATGAAAAAAAAAAAAAAAAAAAAACTTTACTAAAGAGTATCTCCGGACCCTCACCCGTCCAATCTGCCTGCAAGTCTGTATGATGAGAGACTATGGAACCTTGGTAGCTAAATGCTAGTTTCTATGTTTACCTGTTGGGTGAATATAGTGGCTTCGTCATAGCATTTTTTGTACTCGTACTGAGTGATGAACCTCAAGAGAAGTCCCAATGGCTCGTCCGATATCGTACAATGACTTTCATGATATTGGATGTCCATCACAGAATGCCATTTAATGCGGGTTGTCATGTCTGTGGATTGAGAAAGCTATGGAAAGGTTTTATGTACAGAGGTACCCGGCCGAAGCGCTCCTTCCCTGACAATGTCACTGTTACAAGAGATATAATTAGGTAGTTGGCCAAGAAACTCCGGCCAATAATATGCTCCGTTAATCTCTATGTGTTCATTGCACAGGAACGCGATAGAGCAAAGAGAAGCATACGATAGTCTGGAAGCAGAGGTGCATCAAAATCCCTGGTGTTTAAACCTTTATCGTCATTTCGTTCATCGAAGTTAGATATACACCGTCTGGGCTGAGAATGGGAGCTTTTATCTCGAGGAACCTTTTGGAAAAAAGCACAGATGAAGTTTGTGGAAAGAACTTTGAAAAAGCCAAGAAAACGCTAGCTCTAAAGTTATGTTATGGTGGAACAAAGAATGAAAATAGTGAAAGGGAGGTTCTTGTGTATTTGTTGATATTGAGATGATAGAAGAAGGGGATGTAAAATTGAGAGACAATTGTACACCCTAAATGCGCCAAACCAAATGCGCAGGAAATACAATTTTGGTAGATAATGGAGGCTGCACAATGCTTCATTGCAAGTTCCTTTGTTTTCAGTAAAATGTGTCTCTCGATATAAAAACTCATCATTCCCCCAAATCATATCACGTTTTATCCATAACTCCGGGGCATAATTATGGCATGCATGATTTAAGTCCCCGCCCTGTACCGCTGGGATAGTTTTGAAGGAAGTTATTTGATTTGTTTTGAGAGTCGACATTCATGTTGAGTAGGGGAGTGATTATTAGATTAGAGCAGATGTTATTGACGGGATTCTTGAGGAGAATATATTTGAAGATAGAGAAATTGAAGATAATGCCCTATGTAGATCATGCTGCTTGGAGAGTGATGGACGAGACTAATGGCTATGGGAGTATAAATATCTAGCCACCGAATTCCTTTCCGGAAATTACATTTTTTTTCAATAGAGGGAAATCAATTGGAACTGTTGCTGCACAACGTTCCTACGATCAACAACTTCGTTGATCCAAACTATCATTGTAATTTTTGGTGAAGAGCAAAAGATTTACTGGGAAGAACTTTAGGCTATATGCTAAAGCATTTAAAAATGTCATATATATATTAGGATATAAATTGGAGCCCCCAGGTATAAACGAATATCAATTGTAAAACAAACACTACACAGGGGTGATATTTCTACTTTTTGTTGCACAGCAATATCATACGGTGAATGTGAGTACAAATTTGCAACAGTTTTCAGAGGTAGAAATGAACATGGTAATACCGTCGGGAACAAGAAATCTCAAGAATTTCATATCAAAGGGTCAATGCAGGTGCTGTAACATCCATTGTATGAACCAAGTCTCTTCCTACCAATTGAAAAAATACCTCATCTTAAGTAGAAAGAGTCCTGTCAAAGTCGGTTCCCCATTCGAAAAACTTCGATTGCCGAATCATTTCATAATATAATTCCCAATGTTCTAGAATTAAGAATTATTTGAGGTGATTAATGGTTACTTTATAAGGAGTACAGTACTATGGATGAAAGCCAGATTGAACCGGCACCTGAGTATTGCCAATAGTTCTACATGTTTTTTTATTCTTCATAGATCTGAAATTATTTTAGGGGTGGATACAACATATCCTGGAATTAGGAATTTATGCTGTGAATCATCAGGGGGAATTGCAGCTTTAGTTGGACTTGTTCCTGCATTATATCTATACGATGTGCTGTTATTATACAAGATACAACCATACAAGAATAACCCTTGTCCCTGTCACCGAACACATGCAAAATTTCCTAGGCTGACGCTTGATTTTTGCCTAATTTTGAGAAAGGAAAGTGAGAGATACGGCATGTGTTTCATAAAGCACATGGTTGCATAGCGAACCAATTACCTACCGTTGGCGGAGTTGCCCGCTTCTCGTCCTCTCATCTGTCCGAGCCGTCCCTCAAGCTGACTGATCATGGAAGACAGGTCCACCAGGTCAAGGATGGATCTTGTCGATCTCATGAGATACAGAAGACGAAATATTTGAGAACCGAACATCATCTTTGCTTTCAATAAGACTCCAGAGCCAATTATAATCCTCTCAAAAGTTTTCCTGTGGAGCTTTTCATATGCATGATGTGACATACGCAAATGAAGGCGCTGATTACTTCCCTATGATACGGTTTTCCACCCGACAAGCCACGGGCATATATCCTATCCCGAGCCGTCAATTATGCATGGAAAACTAGTTTATTTGGAAAGAATAGTCCTAATGGAACATTCGCAAGGGTCTCTCGGAAGGATTCATACAGTAGCGAGGCGTCCAATACTTGAAAGACCTTGACCAAACCGCCGAACAAAGCCTCGAATCTTGGACCCCAGATATCCCGGAACTCATACCGCCATGAGGTGCGGCTCCAGGAGCAGCCCAAAACTTACTGAATAAGGGCCCTGCATATTGAAAATTTGATCTGTTCATGCAAAGGAGTTCCAGGTTTCTGTATGCCTATTTCGATGAGTGCGTTATCCCAATGAAAGGGAAGTACACGTGCTTTTCTTAGTTCGATCAAGAATAGAGCTGTTCAAACTTGAATGGGCTTTATATCCAGAAGGGTGAGGGGTCGTGGGATCTTGGAGTTGATAAGCGTCGTTTTTAGACCCAACTTCTCTTGAACTGTACAAGTTGAAGACGGATGAGTACAAGAACATCAGAACGTGTAAGAGTTATACTTTAGCATTCGAACATAATCTACTACTGATACTCGAAATGTTGTACACAATAAAAGTTAAATTCTAGTTCAAAATAGATTTGAAAGTTCTACTAGTATTAACTCTTTTTTATTGGCCTTGAGCCTTTGCTCCTCCTGCTCAACTTATCAAATACATTTTGCTTACCGAGGTATATTGCTTTCGGCTCCTATAGAGTAATTATGTGGGGTGGGACGGTGATTAGGGGACAGCCGAGCATCCTCCGAGATAATTCAATTCAATTCGACACCTCAAGAAGAAAACTTCCAACGAATCCTCTTCCTGTCCAAATGTCTTCACAGACCACCTCAAAGCTTGGCTGGGTTGTAGTTCTCCAAACTGCAATAATTGTAGCACTCCTATCCAGCATTATCAAACCCGAATTGCAAGGCTACGTAAAACCATATTTCTCAACGTCTTCAATTACAAACACGACAAGAACTCCACGGATATGTTCCAATTCCTCGCGGTTTCCACCCATCCCTCCTTCTGCTCAAACACCGGCGCAACAAAAGGGCCATGAAGAAATCCAAGAGGTCATGGATAAATTGTACGAAGGTGCAAGCTTTAAATTAAAGAATAGCGAAGGGGCATTTGGTGGACCTTTCGCTCCAGTACTGTATATCTCCATGCCCGATCTCTGCTCTTCATTGAAGTGGGGGATACTAACGAAAAGTCCAGATACACACCATCAATAGCTGCCTCTTTTACAACCGTCGCTCACCACGTTATCAACTACCCCATTCTTTCATTACGAGAAAGAGAACTCGCCATTCTCGCCACAGTTTCATATAAAAAAGCTGAATACGCAATCTACGCACACTCTCGAATTGCTGCTGCGGCGGGACTCACACCGAGCCAAGTGGGCACTGCGAGGGAGGGGAGGTTGCCAGAGGGGTTGAGTGAAAGGGAGGAGACAGCCTATGTTTTTGCACAGGAGTTGATTACAATGAGAGGACCTCTGAGTGATGAAGTTTTTGAAAAAACAGAAAAAGTGTTTGGGAAGGAGGAAATGGCTTCTATTGTGCATCTGGTTGGAAGCTTCTCTTGGTCAAGTATTTTGATGAATGCGGCAGATGTCTGTGCTCCGGAAGAGAATTACTGATTATTTCATATAATGTAATTGTAGACTATTGTACAGTAATGTATTTCATACATGGCATTCTAGCTAAATCAAGGGTGTGTCTCGTTGGGGTCGCAGACTGCCATGAAAGGAGTTATCGCGGCTAGAGCAGAATCAGTATTAAACCAGGGAAGAAGCTTGGATGGTGTAACCTACCTCCTAGAAAGATTCTCCCCGTTTTTACATCATGTCTAGCAGTCGTCACTCCACTTAGAAACTTCATATCTCTGTCCTCAACAATCTTCGATGTCTCGTATCCATCCTTGGTCTTCTTGATTTTCAAAACGGTAGAAGGAGCTGTAGTCGTCATTGGATCTTTGATAGTCTCCAACACAGCAAGGAGCTTGGGAAAACCAGCAGCGAATATATCGCCGTTTGCGTCAACCGTCAAGTTATCAAGTGGCATACCGAGCCTGATGGTGTCGACTTCTTTGAGAGTTCCGTCCTGCTGTATCTCCATGACCCGAACAATATCTTGGATAGAAGAGGGGACGTAGATTAATCCGTCGGAGCCACGGGCAAGGCCATTGGGAAATATAAGGGAACCCGTTGCACGAACACATGCTCCATCTTTGGGGCAATGAACTACATTTCCCCCGCCGATAAGCATATCGAATTCTTTACGCTAAGAATGATCAGTAAAGATCCATTGAGATATCTAGGACTAGGCTTACGAGTCCAACTATTCAGAAAATTCAATTAGCTATGAAACGTCGAAGAAAGAGAAGTTAGAAGGAACGGACCTTTAGTCGAATGATCATTAGAAGTTACAAAAGCTCCACCCCCCAAAGATGCTATACCATTTGGGGAATAAACAGCATCGTGATAAAATGTCTTGACATGCTGCATCTTGCTTTCACCCCTTTTCAGATCAAATATATCAATGGTGGCATTCGCTCCTACTTTAGATGCATCGAGATATTTCTTCTCGGCGTTGACAGGAGGTCGCTGATTGATAAGATAAAATCGTACGGTCGAATCATCAATAATATCTGCATCAAACCCCACCAGGTCCAGTCTTTCATCGCCAATTGCACCTGTATATCCAACTGGTTTGATGGGGTGTAAGCCGAAAAGACCGTCAGAGCCCGGAGAATCAACATTCAACGCCATTAACTGCGAACCACCAGGCCGTCGGCCATTTACATCGAATTTCGACATTCTAAATATACGATCATGAGACTTATATTCTATTGTGAAATAAATGATCGCAAAATCACTCACCCTTGGTTCCATTTTGTTCGGGAGATGGACCCCGAGCAAGCTGCGTATAGCACTCGAGCTTCATCATCTAGCCATAAGTCCTCACACCCCTCGAGCTGCTCATGCTGAAGACGTCGACAATTGAATGGGAAATCCTCGATAGGTTGAATAACACGATTAATACCGACAGTAATAAAAAGGAAGTCTTTGAGCCATGATTGGTACAAGATACCGAAAAGCACGGTCACTATGCCTATGTTCCGCAGAAGTGAAGCCATCTTGCGTTGTGGATATCAAAATACTACCATAAAAAAGCAACAAGATGATTGATGGACGAATCGTCCTACCTTCCCCGAACCTTTGACCTGGTGGACCCCCAATTCGTTCCAGCCGATGAGATAAGCTGAACCCTTGGAGCTTCAAAACACACAGCTTATGTGGCTTGCTTTCGGAAGTCTTCCGTCTTCCCGGGTAGGGTTTGCGTGGGGGGAAGGTGGTGATGTACCCTGTTGTTCTGTGCTGTGTTGGGGTAGGCTGCAGCCAGCAGCCATGGCCAATGGATTATTCCATGCAGTGAAATGGAGAGGAAAAATCTCATGAACTCGTGTCACTTCAGTAGTCGCGTGAAAGAAATATAAAGTTGGAAATCAGCAGAGAAGTAGTGTCCGTAAATGGGGGAAACCCGGGCTGCAGAGTTGGAGTACACAAGCTCCAGGAAAATTATATTTCTTTCGTTAATCAGGATTCTTCAGAACTACATTTTCCTGTCTTTAGGTTCAAAGATGGAAATTTCCTAAGTTTCTGTTTGAAGAAGTCTGGGATACCATTGTGAATTCTACCATGGTAGTTGTTTTTTGGTCTCGTCAACTATTTGCAAAAAGCAAAAACCCTTTCATTTATGTGAGCCTAGGCAAATATCTGAATTAATAAACAAAAAGTTGCGTTGCTTCATTTAATTTTAATCAACTTACGAATTATGGAACTTCTTTTACCATGAAAAAAGATAGTCTTCCATTTTGCTTTCTCCATTGAGAGAATTGCTGCCCGATCACATGTCACGGCAAACGAGTCAGGATTCCAAGGCCCCTCTAAAAAGCCAGCTCCTAAATAATCTTGTCAAACATCTCAAAATGTATGCCGAAAATACTGTCAATCAAATTATTTTCCTTTTCCAAAAGACTCTGCAATAGAATAAAATAAGAGCCAACGTGATCTTGGTTACTGCAGGAGGATTTCCACCCCACGCCGAGAAACTGCCGTCCATAGACTGGTATATCAACTAATACAAGGGCCCTAATCCCCTTGCTTGCCGTTGTTCCACAAAAGAGTAACGGCTTGATAGGCCGAACTGTTCCCAAGCACAGACAGTTACCGGGGATTCTTGCAGCGAGGAACCGGGAAACCTACAAGGATCGCACTGTGGTACACGTAATTGGAACTACTTCCGTAAGAAATTCGTAATTTTTGAAAGTAAACCCTTACAATCTCTATCGATTCTGAACAAGGTACATCGGCTCTAGCCTAAAACATCAGCGAAAGTCGTGAATCTGCATATCTGACGCTAACCTTAGCCAAGCATTGATTGACAGGGCCGATGGGCCGGAACGGCCGTTGATCACCCAAAGAAGCACTGCACTTGCATATGGGAACATGGGGAAACTGTTCCCCTTAATCTACCACCTAAAATATTATGGGCTGGCCAAGGGTTGCAACTTGTGCCGTGTTAAATGTTGTCGAAACCGTATTTAAGACCACTTGGCCGGGTTTGCGCTTTATCTTTGCTGCCAAAAACAGAGATGATTATCACAGTCAATTTATGCTGTTTGAGTGGACGGTCCTCATATTCTTCATAAGGTTTGCTCATATTCTCAACTCTTGGATCACCAGACCATCTTTTCTTTGAATCCATCTTCACTTGTTCATTTGATCTGTGCTCGAAGCTCTTAGTGTCCGCCGATCAAGGCTTCGGACACTAGATAGAACACACTAAGCCACCGCCAGCGGGGCGATATCGATAGGCTTCGAGCATAATGTCTGCTGCTGCTGCAAGCCAGTTGTCAGTCTCTGACGAGACAATTGGTTACAGACTTTCAGGCGTAGCAATTGCTTTCATTGTGCTGGAAACAGTAGCAGTTGGTCTGAGATACGTTGCTCGATATATTGGCGGGACGCGAGGAGGTGCGGACGACTACCTAATGTTGCCAGCGCTGCTGTTCAACGTTGCATTATGCGCTCTATCATTAGGTGAGCAGTGAACTGAAGAAAATATCTTTGGGTTTCCACATGAGTTTGAACTGATGAATATCCAGCAATGGTTGATAACGGTGGAGTCGGCCACCATCTTATGGTGGGTATCCCTGAGAAATAAACCTTTCCTCATCAATAATGCCTCTAGAGTATCACTCTGGAGACGTTTTAAAGAAGGCATTACTGACTCCCCGTCCGTTTAGTGGCTCGAGGAAAACGACCCCACCGCTCTCACAACTTTTGCGAAGATTCAGCTTCCAGATACTGTGTTCTATATCCTAGCTGTTACATTCCCTAAATTGGCTATCTTGAGCCTCTACTTGCGGATTTTCACCCAAAGGGCCTATCGCATCACTTCATATATTGTCATTTCAATTGTATCTGCTGGTTGCTTAGCCATAGTTATTACTACCTTCGTGCAGTGTACGCCAATCGCGTATATGTGGAATCCAATTGGTCATCCAGATGGACATTGCATCGATATTAGCTCTTTCTGGCGTTGGGGAAGTTTTCCAAATATTATTACAGATGTTGTTATGCTAGGACTTCCTCTACCATGCATCTGGCAACTCCAACTTTCGAAAAAGGACAGACTGGGTCTTCTAGCCACTTTTTGCACGGGTAGTATGTAAGTAATAGACCCCCACTCACTGCCTTCCCTGGACATGGACGGGAGATATGTATTCATCGAAGATGCTGATCATCTCATAGTGGCCTCATAACTTCTATCATCCGCTTCACGACGTTCTTCAATGCAAGTAGCCAGGCTGATACAACTTGGGCTTCCGTAAAACTTGGTTCGATCAGCATGGCTGAGGCTGGCGTGTATCTCATCGCAGCTTGTCTTCCCACCTACCGCTCCTTGTTTCGATCTGTCCGTGAGCGTGTTGGTGGAACCAATGCCTTGGGGACACGCGGCACCAGAAACCAAACCGATGCAGAGCTCTCATCAGTCAAGCCAAAAGGAAAGCCCCTGAGTAGTGCGTCTTTGAACGGATTCGAGCGCCTCGACTACGACGAGACGAACCTTGTCGACACGAAGAATTTTGACGACTCGTCCAGCTATAAAGAGGCTAGCTCCGTATCTTCAAGCCGATTTGACACGTCAAAGAATATCAGGGTTCAGCGGGACTTCGTGGTGACTTCCTCACACGCTTAGTGTGAGCACATGTATTATCTTATGGAGCTGGAGGACATCTTGGACATCTACAAAGTGGAAACTGTCAGTATATGAGTGTAGGTGTCGGTGTTAATAGTTCAAAAACGGCGGAAATCTTTTCAATGCTATAGAGATTTGTTTTACAAGCAATATTAGAGTCACATCATGTGCAAAGATCTGGTGCTCAATTTGAAGGACTTTCTTCCAATCCCCGAACGATTCTCGTAAAAAGTACGTGAAACTATCCCACTATCCCACTATCCTACACCGATTGCTTGACTCCGAGACGCACGTCGGTTACAACCCTTCACTTCTCCACTTAGGTACGTTAAGGCAGGTACCGTCGCACAGCGAATAATAGGGGGGCTACTCGCCTAAACCCGGTTAATTTTAGGCCTCAAGCTGCAGGTGACGACGCTGCATCGCAGAACTTTGCATCCTCCGAAACAGATCTACTCAGTAATCTATCCAACGAATCTTCATGGCCAGTTCGGAAGGAATATTTGCCCCAGAACACGGCACAGTCTTCGCCGTCCACCTTCCGAACGTCGAATGTACTAGGAACGTTACGATGGGAATCCTCGGACCGTGCAAAATGGGGACTGGTAAACATGCTTTCTTACCGTCGCCATGGCTAGGGCCTCTTGTCCATTCCACTGGCGCTTGCCACTTATTTTAGATTACACGCCTCTCAAGTCTGCCGGCTACTTTCTCTTTAAAGCCCAGGCTGGCAGCAGATGTGAGAATTTTCTTGTGAGTGTGAACAAGCTACCACGAAGTCCTATCTTGCGAGCGCTTCAATTCTTGCTATATCCATTATTTGCCAAGCACTTACCAAAATGGCTGGATTCCCTGTGCCAATCGCTGTCGTCGGCATGGGTTGTCGGTTCCCTGGCGGTGCTAATAGCCCGGAAAAGCTTTGGGACATTCTCTCTGAGGGCCGGGATGGTTGGTCCGAGGTCCCAGAGGAACGGTTCACCTGGAAATCATTTTACCATCCTGATCCTGAAACGCAAGGTACACTCAATCATCGCGGCGGTCATTTCCTCGATCAGAAAGACATTGCAGCATTTGACGCAGGTTTCTTTGGAATCCCACCAATTGAAAGCGAGGGCATCGATCCACAGCATCGTATCCAATTAGAAGTAGCATATGAAGCACTGGAAAATGCAGGACTTAGTATGGAAGCCATCCAAGGCTCCGACAGTGCTGTATATCTTGCAGTCTTCAATGGCGACTATGGAGCCATGCAGTACAAGGATACTGACGATGTCCCAAAGTACTTGCTCACAGGAACTGGTCATGCAATTGCCTCAAATCGGATATCATACTTCTTTGATCTCAAAGGGCCCTCGGTAACCTTGGATACAGGATGCTCGGGAAGCCTGGTTGCTATCCATCAGGCCTGTCAGAGCTTGCGATCAGGAGAATGCAAGATGGCACTTGCCGGAGGGGTCAATCTTATCTTAAATCCTGATAATATGATCCCGATGAGTCTCTTGCAGTATGCTTTCATGATTTTCCATCAACGATTTTTATAACCTGAGCTAACAAAACAAAAGCATACTTAACAACGATGGCAAATGTTACTCGTTTGACAGCAGAGGTGCTGGGTATGGACGAGGAGAAGGCGCTGCAATGGTTGTTCTCAAACGACTCGACGAAGCAATTGCAGCAGGTGACAATATCCGTGCTGTCATTCGGAATATCGGGGTGGGACAAGATGGAAAAACTGCTGGCATTTTACTTCCAAGCCGAGATGCCCAAAAGAACTTGATCCAAACCGTTTACGATCAAGTTGGGCTAGATCCAACAAGCACTACCTATATCGAGGCTCACGGGACTGGTACCGCGGTAGGAGACGTTGAAGAGATATCAGCGATACGGTCCGTCTTTGAAAGCAAGGACGAACAAACAGGTCCACTTTTCGTTGGGTCCATCAAGCCAAATATCGGTCATTTGGAAAGTGCGAGTGGAATCGCTGGGCTGGTCAAAGCCATTCTGATGTTAGAAAATGGTAAAATCCCGCCCAATCTGAATCTTCAAATACTTAAGACGACTTTAAATCTTACCGATTCCAGGGTCACGGTATGTTGCTCTTTTCCACTGACTAATAAGCATGCACGATAATTAATTTCGATTAAGATACCTTCGAAACTGGAACCATGGGCAGAAGGTGCTCCACATCGAATATCCGTCAACAGTTTTGGCTACGGTGGAACTAATGCACATGCTATTTTGGAAACAGCTACACTCTCAAGGCAAACACGACTTACCAACGGTCATCCCAATGGCACAAATGGCCATAGTAAACACAGTAATGGCCATTCGATTCCCATTAATTGTTTCTCAGAACCCCACCCCGACTCTATTCCCGCCTCGATCAGCTCAGAGCACAATAATTTGGGAAGTGGTATTAAACCAAAGCATCTGGTTCAAGTCCTTATGCTCAGCGCAAAGTCCGAAAAATCCCTGAACAAGGTTCTTGAAAACCTCAGGGAATGGGCTTCTGGTCATCTCAAATCTAAAAATGCCTGTCTCGAGGATCTCGCCCACACACTTGTGTCGCGCCGATCCATCATGTCATGGCGATGCAGCTTCACTGCTATATCAGTCTCAAGTATCGTTACCTCGTTGGATTCCAAGGCTCCCAAACCTACTCGATCCTCCAATAATAACCATACAATGTTTGTTTTTACGGGACAAGGCGCACAATGGTTCGCCATGGGTCGAGAGCTGATGAATATTCCGTCAAAATATCGAGAGTCCTTGGAAAGGTCTGCTGATATGTTAAAAAGCTTCGGGGCATCTTGGAATTTAATTGAGGAACTCTCTCGTGAAGAAGCCGACTCACGTATCAACGAAAGCGAAATTGGTCAACCCGCTACTACTGGTATTCAAATTGCTCTTGTCGACCTCCTTTTTAGTCTGGGAATTAAACCTGAAGCTGTCCTTGGCCATTCGAGCGGAGAGATTGCGGCTGCTTACACTGCCGGCGCTCTAGACCAAGTTTCGGCTCTCAAAGTAGCGTACTATCGTGGTATTGTGACAGCAAGCCCATCAGTAAATGGTGCAATGCTTGCTGTCGGCTTAGGAGAGAAAGAAGCTCTGCAGTATCTAGCTCAAATCGAAAATGGAGCAGCGGTTGTCGCTTGCGCCAATAGTCCTTCAAGCTCCACCATATCTGGGGACGAATCCGCAATTATTGAGCTGAAGACTATTTTGGATAAGGAATCAATATTTGCCAGACGCCTTAAAGTGGACACGGCCTATCATTCCCACCTTGTTAAAGCAGTCGCTAACGAATACGTTCGTCTATTGGACGATGTAAAGTTTGGAGACGCTCGTCCATCGGTAAAATTTGTTTCTTCTGTGACAGGGAGAGAAATGACTACAGGATTTGGTCCGAATTATTGGGTGGAAAACCTCGTCTCAAAAGTTCGATTTCATGATGCATTGGAACATTTCGTTCGCAAACAACATGCATCTGCGCGCTCTAAACTAGTCCCTTTAAAACAGATCTTTGTTGAAATAGGACCACACAATGCTCTATCTGGACCAATCAGGCAAATCGTGACTCAGTTATCCTTCTCCTCTCAATTTACTTGCCTTTCTACTCTCCTGAGAAGTCAAGATGCCCTTATGACGGTCTTGGATTTAGCTGGAAAACTCTTTGAGCAAGGATGCTCTGCAGACTTGAAATCTGCCAACCTAATGGGCCGATCAAATAAAGCGCTAAAAGTTATTGGCAATTTAATGCCATATCCTTGGGACCATTCCACTAGTTATTGGCATGAATCGAGACTCAGCAAAGCGCATCGTCTGAGACGGCACCCATATCACGACATTCTCGGTGTACGAATTGTAAGTAGCACATCCATATTACCGGTGTGGCGACATATTATTAGTGTAGACCGTTTGCCATGGTTACGCGATCACGTCGTCGATGGCTCCACGGTATTCCCAGCTTCAGGTTATCTAGCCATGGCCATTGAGGCCGCTCAACAAGTAATGCTCGAAAGACAAGAGTCTCCAGTTATTTCCCAATATGTACTCAAGAGCTTGTCTTTTTCCAATCCACTCATCATTCCAGAATCACCAGAAAAAGTGGAAATACAGATAGCACTTGCACCCAATGGAAATACACAAGGGAAATTTACTTCCAAGTGGGAAGAATTCAGGGTGATTTCGGTCTCTGCTACTGGAGCAAGCATGGAGCACTGCCGAGGATTAATAAGTGTTGAGCTTATAGCAGAGGAAGATGAAGTTGAGGCAGCTCGTGAACATGATTATACAAAGTCAGCGCAAGGTCGTCGATTACGTGACATTCGAGCAAGATGCTCTGAGAGTATCGACTGTGCTATGATGTATAGCGACCTTAAATCCAAAGGGAATTTTTATGGGCCAAACTTTGCCAGTGTTACGAAGCTTTGGTTTGGTATTGATGATGCTCTGGCTACAGTCACAATTCCATCCGTCGCCGAATATATGCCTGCGAAGTTTATGCAACCTCACGTGCTCCACCCTACTACTCTTGACGCTTTAATGCATGTACCAGTTCCTTTATTTGGCCGGCAATCAGGTGCACGCTCAGTCATGGTAACTGGAATGGAAGAGCTCGTCGTCTCCGCAAAAATAGCAAATAAGGCGGGCACACCATTATTTGTAGCTACTACAATAGCCAAAGAAGGCCCATTGGCATCCGTAGCAGAAATATCAGTCTTCCAAATGGACCAGGATGAAGGAAATGAGCTTGTACTTCAAATCAAAGAAGAGGGGCTGCGTGCAACAGGAAGCATTGAAGATAAGGCACACCATGAAAATACCGGAAGAAATACAAGTTACCAACTGAAATGGGAACTTGATGCCGAGCACATGAAATCATCGTTACCATTATTTAAGCCTGCGAAGGAACAACTTGCAGACGGAGCTTTGTCGCAAGAGCAAAAGGTTTACTTCCTGAATCAAGCGGCAGCTCTTCTCATCAATGCCTGCGTTACTGAGATCTCGGCTGATGGTCCACCTCGTCTCTCAGGGCATTGGGTGCATTTCTTCCAGTGGATGCAACGTTTCTTAAAGTCCGATGAAGGCCAAGGCTATATTTCTAGCGTACATGAATCTGCCGTTGAATCAACACTTCGAGAAGCGAAAAAGCTAGGTGTCGAGGGAGAAATGCTATTTCGAGTAGGAGAGAAACTCCCTTCCATTATCAGAGGAGAAATCGACGCTTTGGCCCTAATGATTGAAGATAACTTACTGTATCGTCTTTACACAGATGATGCTTCTACACGTTGTTATGGGCATACGATCAATTACCTCAAAACTCTGGTTTTCAAATATCCAAACATGAAAGTTCTCGAAGTTGGCGCAGGCACCGGAGGAGCAACTGTTCCTTTGCTCAAATCACTTGGTCATAACGGTGTATTGCCATTTAAAAGCTACGAGTTTACCGATGTCTCATCCGGCTTTTTTGAGCGCTCAAGGTCCCGTCTTATAGAGTGGGATAGCTATATGCAGTATAAAAAGTTTGATATCGAGAGAGATCCGATAGAGCAAGGGTTTGAAGAGGAAAGCTATGATCTGATAATTGCCTCAAACGTTCTCCATGTCGCCACCAGTATCGACGCAGTACTTACCCGAGTTCGAAAATTCCTCAAACCCGGTGGAAGACTCGTCATGATTGAAACTACTCGTGTTGTTCCGTTTTATAATGCTTGTATTGGTGTATTACCTGGATGGTGGGCAGGCAAGTGATAGTACTTATGGCTACTGGTTGCATTCACTAATTTTGAAAACTTATAGGCGTCGACGACGGCCGTATCGATGCACCAAATCCCACTGTAGAGCATTGGAATTCTGCATTGCTGCGTACTGGATTTAATGGAATTGAGATCGCCGCCAATGATTACGAAGGTCCTGCCCAACGATCCGCTGTGTTAATCTCCAAAGCTGTCGCACGTAAAAAAGATGAAGAAAGGAACTTAGTTCTTCCAACAGAGTTGCTATCAGGTTCAAAATGGGAGACCCATCCGTCTTCCTTCTTGGGAAAATTGAAATCGCTTTTAAGCATCAAGAACAATTCTATCCTGGGCGACGTAATTTCGGCGAATGGTGTTGTTCCTGGAACTTTATATATATTTGTGGATGATGGAAGTAATCCAGTTCTAACTACAGAATCCCCAGCGGTGTTTGAGAGTGTTAAAAGCCTTCTGGTGAAAGCTACGGATGTCCTATGGATTAGTGTACAAGCAACCCTTTCCCACTCCACAAACCCCGAGAAGGGACTGATCACAGGCCTCGCTCGTGTTGCTCGGGCGGAGAATGAATCTCTCAAGCTTGCCACACTGGATGTCCAGGAAGGCATTACAGATAATATTGATTTTATTGTAGAAAAGGTCAAGGATATCGTTACTTCTGTATTCTATGAAAGCTTCGACGCCCATTCACAAGAGCTAGAATATATTTTTAAGGATGGCCAACTTTATATTCCTCGACTAGTACCAAATACAAAGCTCAACCAGCGTATTCATGAAGCAAATGGCATTGTGCATCTAAAGATGCAGTCATTCCACCAGCCTAATCGGCCATTGAAACTCTACGTCGAAAAGCCAGGATTCCTTGAAAGCTTCCAGTTTGTGGATGATGACTCCTTCGACGAACCAGTTCGTGTTCATGAGGTTGAAGTTGAGGTGGAAGCCTGTGGTCTCAACTTCAAGGATGTATTAATTGCTTTAGGACAGGCAAAGAAGCCGATGCCAATGGCTGGCGAATATGCGGGAGTAATCACCAAAGTTGGATCAGAAGCTCGGAAGCTCTTCAATATTGGTGATCGAGTTTGTGGCTATGGGGGAACAGCCTATGCGAGTCGAGTGAGGGTTAACGCTTATACAGTCTCTCGTTTACCCACATCTATGTCTTTCGTCATCGGAGCCTCGATTCCTGTTATTTTTTCCACAGCATATTATGCGTTGATCGATATTGCAAGGTTGCAAAAAAACCAGACTGTGCTTATACACTCCGCTGCGGGAGGAGTAGGCCAAGCAGCTTTACGAATTGCACAACATGTCGGAGCCGAGATATTTGCTACAGTTAGAAGTTCTGCAAAGAAGAGCTTGCTTATTGAAGAATATGGGATTCCACAAGACCATATATTCTCTAGCAAGTTGAGGACTTTTAAGCAAGGAATTGAAAGATTAACTAACGGCAAGGGAGTTGATGTTGTTCTCAATTCTTTATCTGGCGAGGCTCTCCAGGATTCATGGGCTTCAATCGCCAAATTTGGAGTGTTTTTGGAGATAGGAAAAACGGATCTTCACTCTAAGACTTTGATGAGCATGGGCCCTTTTGACGGCAATGTTACGTTTGCGTCTATTGATTTACACATGTTATTTCAACATCGACCTAAGACAGCTGGTCAGCTGCTCGCAAAAGTGTTCTCGATGTTTGAGGCAGGCCACTATAAGAATATTACGCCTATTACTTCGATGCCATTAACAGAAATCGAAGCCGCATTTAGACTTGTGCAGGCACGCAAGCATGTTGGAAAGATAGTTCTGGAAGCTAAGTCTGACACAATGGTTTCAGTTCTTGCAAAATCATCGGAAACTTTAAGACTCTCTGGAAATGCGACTTATATGATAGCTGGAGGACTTGGAGGGTTAGGTCTCGAAATTGCTCGTTTTATGGTTGATCATGGTGCAAAGCATGTCGCTCTACTTTCTCGAAGGGTTCTAGACTCAATCAAAGGGAAGCAACTCGAGGAAAAGTTCCAAGCTCTGGGTGCAAGAGTGCGAGTATTTGTCTGTGATGTTACTGACTTACAAAGCCTTCAAGAAACAATTTCATCATGCGCCATTGATATGCCTCCCATCCAAGGCCTTATTCAGGCAAGTATGGTGCTCCAGGCAAGTCAATTTTTCCATCCAATTGGCCATTCTAATTTGTGATAGGATCGGGTTCTAGCCCAGATGGACTTGAATGATTTGAAGGTAGCAATGGCACCAAAAGTTAGGGGAACTCAGCAGTTGATGAAAGCCCTTGAGAACCAACCGCTTGATTTCTTCCTCATGCTTTCATCGGTAGCTGGGATTGTAGGTAATTTGTCCCAGGGAAATTATGCCGCAGCAAATTCCTTCATGGACACATTGGCAAACAACCTGGTGAACCCTGAGACCAAGGCTCCTCATTTTGTGACATTGAACCTTGGGCCCATCAACGATGTCGGATATCTGGCAACGAATGACCGAATAAAACAAGTTCTTATGCGACAGGGCTATGTGTTGTTCAGCCTGAAAGAATTGCTTTCTGTTGTAGGATACTCCATCAGCGATGAAGCCAAGACCGACCAATGCAAGCAAATCGTTCTAGGTTTCGATCATAAGTCTTTCACAGAATCCGACAACAAATATTCACTAAAGAATCCTATGTTCAGTCACATTTTACCCTCGAAAACCAATCAGATCACCAAGGAAGACAGTTCTGCTGCTCAGAGCATTGACGGTGCTATCGCAGCCGCTGAAAACGTCGAGCAAGTTGAAGCTATTATTTCCGAAGCGGTTGCACGAAAAATATCTACACTCGTCGCAATAGACTACGACGAAATTGACTTGGAGCGGCGTGTAGGAGAGTTTGGTCTCGACTCCTTGGTTGTCATAGAACTGAAGAACTGGATATCTCAGAAATTTCAGGCCAAGCTACAGTCTTCGGAGATATCAGATTCTGCGCAGATCCTTCTTCTAGCGGCACTTATTGCTTCCAGATCTGCACTTGTGGCTGGTTCATTATCGAAGAAGAATATTAACCGCGACATTAAAGATTCGACTGCCAATTTCACCAAGCAAGACACAGAAAATGGGGGCAGAGAAATTGTTGTTTTGCCAAAGCAGCCTCTTCCTGAGCTTGATGCTACCCTAGATTACTACCTAGACGCAGTTTGTCCCATATTCACAAATAAGGAATACGCCCAAGCACTTCGGGATGTTGAAGATTTCCGTAGGCCAGGTGGTTTCGGTCGGGAACTACAAGAGAGGCTTTCTCGTTTGGCACACGATCCTAATGTGGAAAACTGGCAGTTTGAAATTTATATGAGCGGTAGTTACCTCAAACACCGTGTTCCGCTCATCCCATTCATCAATTTCTTTGGTACTCATCTCCTAACTCCAGTACCTCGTTCATCGGCAGAGACAGCGGCAATCATCTCGACATCAGCTTTTCAATTCAAACTCAAACTTGAAGCGGGTGAGATTGAATACGAATTTATCAATGAGAAAGCTATTGACAAGGAACTATATGATTGGTTCTTTAACGCGAATCGCGAACCAAGACTCGGTAAGGATGAGATGATGAAATATCCTGGGAATGATTATGTTGTTGTGTTTCGACACGGTCATGTGTACAAGGTCCCACTCCACATGGAGAACGAGCGGGTCTCTTTCGATAAACTAAAAGCTACATTTCAAAGTATTTTAGATGCCAAACGCGAAGAGGTATCTTGGGCAAGTGTTCTGACTGCAGATAATCGTGATAGCTGGGCTGAGGTGAGTCGAATGAAAATAGACATGGAGATATGCTAAATAGTTCATAGATACGCCAGAGCCTGATCAATGTAAGCTCAAATAATGACACTTTAGTCAAAATGATCGAAGCATCATTATTTGTTCTATATCTGGATGACGCAAAACCCCAAAATGCCGTTGAGCGAGGTATCCAATTCTTACACAATAAGGGCTTCAATAGATGGGCGGACAAGACTCTGCAGTACTCTGTATGTGACAATGGAGTCTCGGCATCCATAGGAGAACATGCAAAGACCGATGGATATATTTTCCGTCGACTGAATACTTTCATCACGGCGGCAATTATGGAATTCCAGCCAAACAAGTCAGATGAAAGTCTCGCTATTATCGATTCCCCTAAACGCTATACCTTCAGTACGACCCCTCTTATCGACCAAGAAATTGCTCGCGTTCGTGCTCAGGTATTAAAAGACACATCTAACTACGAGCTTAATGCATTCGAGCTTACCCACGTACATGAAGACTTTTTCCGCAGCTTCAAGTGTCCTCCCAAATCCGGAATCCAGCTCATTCTCCAACTCGCACTGAGAAAACATTTCGGCTGCTTTGAAGTAGCACGAGAAACCGTCTCCTTAAATCATTTCCACAAAGGACGTGTGGAATTTAGCGAAATCATCTGGCCTGCTGTTGCCAAATTCTGCACCGCGGCCGTCGAATCCCCTTCCTCGACGACTGCGCTTCGACCTCTGTTTTTCGAAGCCGTGATGGCGCATGCGAGTAATCTGATGCGCGCTACAAATGGCTATGGAATCTATCGCCATCTCCAGTCATTACAGTGGATTGCTGCTGACGACGAGGAACTTCCTGCGCTCCTTACTAATCCGATGTACGAGAAATTCACCACCAGGAAGGTGATCACGGATTGTGCTGTTAGTGGCGCCCAAGAAGTGGGAACCGTTCAGCTCGATCTGGATGGGTTCTGGATTCATTTTGAGACCGGAAAGGATAGGTATGTATTCTTTTCCCATGCATCCTCAGGAGTTGGACGCTAATGTGTGAAAAGAGTTCATGTTATAGTCTGGGGACAGACGGGGAAGACTGCTGATTTCAAAAGATTGATTGAACAGTGCGCGGATGAAGTAAGGGCCATTATCGAATCTTGATTCCGGCGGGAATGTTCTCGTGCAGCAAAATTGGCGCCTCCCAACATCTGTTTTTCTTGAACAATTTATATCTTACGCTACTTGAATAGTGTGGATATAATCATATGGGTCTACTTTGGTCGTGTGGACCAACCTCGGGCATAAGTGGGAATAGCTCACTTATATCCCGTTTGAGCACCACCCGAGGGCAGTTTAGGTAATTAGGTGTGAATCGTTAGGATTCACTGGGAGGCGCCCCTTGGTTACTTAAGGGCCCCTCCTCCCACTTCTCTTATTTAAGACTTATATTTGTAAATACTTCGCCACTTTGGTGATACCAAAAAATAGACATACCGGATCGATCGAAACATTGGATCTTCGTTTACTTATTGTATAGATCTTGATTTAGACAATGGTATGGGTAGGAATAAAAGGTTTTTTCTTTTTTTTTTGCTCGATGTTATCAGAATTATTCTTGTTTTTCCCAAATTTATATATATATATATATAATTATTTATTATCTAAATCTGGAGTTTAAAGAAGTGAAATACAAGTGCATTATCATTTATTCCCTTCTATATCGCAGAAGTATTTGTCTTGGTCGAACTGGCATTCTTACCATAGATAGGTAGATATGGGTGAATAGGCACGTAACATGCGAGGGCATTTAGAATGAATTAACTCAACTGGTTATTTAAAATCAGAATCGATCGTAGATTCGGACCACATCTAGGAAAAACCTGTGTTTATTTAAGACATTCCTGTTTCAGTTTGTCCAACGAAGCGGCCTATCATTTCTTGGTCGAAGTATGTGTCGGTTGCTCACTCTTTCAATCCTAGTGGTCTAATGGCCTCGACAGATGAGCCTCCTTGCCTTAACTTGATGGGTCTTTGATTAAGGTATAAGCAACGATCTCGGGATCTGTTACAGAGAACAAAGTGCTTGTGCTACGTCCGTCGAGACGCGGGGGGCTCTACGATCAGAATACGCAGTCGGAAAAGCTGATGCGTAGATGATGCTTTATATCGTGGTCTCTCCGGACAGCATCATGTCGATCGTGTATCGGGATTTTTGCCGATTAACATTCTATAAGGAGCTTTGAAGTTATCGTCTGACAAGGTCACGAGTTGGCGGGGGGTTTATCTTCGCGTGGGGGGTAGGCATCAAAGAGAGGGGTTTGGAGAGGGAGGGAGAGAGGGACAGGGAGAGTTAGGAGGCAAACCGATTGATTGAGAGTTTTGAATATCAGGTCTTATATCCCCCCAAAAATACTTCGAACCGTAAAAATAACACCTGACGTCCAATAGCCACACATATATATTCAACCAAAAAAAGAAAAAAGAAAGGAGAACATTTGTTCTGATATATAAACATGAATATAACAACAGTTCAATCCAATATAACCCTAAACTTTTATTTCCCTCCATACCATACATAGCATCCGAACTTTTCCCTCCTGTCCTAACGGTTGTACTTTTGAAAGTTTTGTTGGTTGCAAATGGATTGGTTGGATATGATAGCAACCTTATTGCGAGGACTTTATTTGGCTCTTTAGCTAGTGTAGTGGTTTTTTTCCCACCGCTTCGCCGTTTCCTACCACTTCGAGCTTGGGGAAAGAGAGAGGATTGAAATATTGAAGTGAGAATGATGGTGTAGAGTAGAAGACTTGGTGTTCTTTACTTGGTGAATTCCTTTATCAGGTTGTCCAATGTTGTGATCCACCTCATTCCTTGGGGAGGATGCTCTATACTTGTAGAACTTCTAATTCCCTGCATGGACTGTTGCATTGAGTCCTTCCCGTGCTTCAATTGGTTCTGAATTTGTGTCTTTCATTTCCCTTCAACTAAATATCAGCTACAAAGAATTGGGATAACTTCGCATATTCGCGCGCAAGCCTAGACTGTAATCGAATTTCGAAGCTAGATAAAAAGCGCATGCATAGGCAGGCTCTCTCTCTCTTGCGGCGAGGTTTGATTATGGTCCTATCCAATATCCTCTGCCACCACAGGGTCAACCAAGGCGTCCTTTCCCAACACGATGTCATTTCCTTGGCGGAGGATCAGAATGTTAAGGTATTATTCTTAGTAACCGAAAGAAAAGGTCTCTTATCGATGCTATGATACGACAAGTATTCTCTGATGTTTCTCGTGACCCTGAGCGCGGTTGGTACGAGGGATATTTCAGTGGAATTCCAGGGTAATCGTCGTATCCTTACAGACCCTCTCTCCCGTTATTGAATCATGCATCACCCAATCGATAAAGATCTCTTTCCTCCGGGAATTCACCGCTATGCCACGAATACAAACTCTATCCTCCTCAGGAATATCCCCCTCCACGGTTCCCGCCTCCTCGAGCATCATTGTAAACTCGGAGACTCTGGCTGAAATATTGCTATCCCACATCCCCTCTCTCCGATTGACCTTGTACATCAAAGCAATTGCCTTCCGTCTCAATTCTCGATGTCGGCATTTGATACCCAAGAGAAAAAGACTCAGAACTACGCCCTCGTCCAACGCTTGCCCCTTTTCCGGCTGGGCATCCAGGACTTGCGACTGAAGGGTGTAGATCTCTTGGAAAATGGGTAGGTACTTGTCGTATTCGATTTCTTCGATGATCTCCATTCCTATCTGTCGCATCGTCACGCAGTGTGCGATGATTCGCAGGGCCGCCATACGGTAATAAAAAGGTCCGCGGCTTTCTATTGATTTTTTCCAGAGGTTGGCTGCCGCTTTATACCACTGCTTGCATGCCGCCTTCAGTTCTTGAAACACAGCATCTTGCTCCGCGGATAGAACGAGAGATTTATCACCTTTGGTTTTGGACACGGCGCAATACGAGCGCGGTCTTGGCGAGGCTGCTCTCGTTGGTCCTGGTCTCGGTAGGGCTTGGAAGAAGAATAACGACTGCGAGGAGATGTATTCGATGCAGCTTCGAGCGTCATCTGCACTCTTGAATTCTTTCGGTATGGACCGGAGGTCGAACCCGAATCCCGGATTTGGCATGTTGAGCTCCAGGGGAAAATTGTATTGCTTTACATCAGCGACAGTCCAGATATGCACACTCAAACTCTTGAACATCTCAACGAGCTCATCTTCGATGACATCTGGGCGAGGGGACGATATGGCCGAAGTGAGTGGACGATTATTCTTCTCCATCCATTCTCGGAGCAGTTTGAATCCTTCCAGTACCACTTGAAGGCCAAGATCCAGGCGATCCGTGCCAATTTCGAAACAGAATGCTAGAATGACGGCGATGAGAATAGTGCGTAGATCTGTTAATTTCTGCATAGATTTTAAAGCCTTTTGGTATCGACGTAACGCATATATGTAGTGTTGTTTTCGGGTGATTTTCTTCGACACTTCCTGGGAAGACTTCTGACAATATGGTTGAGTCATGCTCAATGCTCCGAGAGCAACCAAGCCATGACGCAGCGCCGGTTCTTTCGAGCATGCTTGCGGTACCAGGTTTGTGAGGAATCCAGCGACGTTGTACTCTCCGGCCACTATCGTCCTGGGGGCAACGTCGGAAATAAATGTTTGGAAATAGGAGTACTCTTGGTTATCATTGAAGATAGTCCTGGCCAGATTACCCCTAATCATATGTTTTTCGGAGTCCGCTGCTGGGAGGATGGGACGAATTTGAGAGCTTGCGTGTTTACTCGCAATGGGGAGATAGCCCTGGCATGGTACATGCAGATTGATACACCTCCGACAATATGGCTTTCCTACAGAGCATCAATGACTGCGGGAGGTGGGGTCACGTGCCCACCAAAGCCGCCTCGGGATCAACACGCACCTTCATCACATTTGACCTTTCGTTTCCTGACCGGTGTCAGTTCGTGCTTGCATGGGTAAGCTGTACGCGTTGGAGGCCACTTACCGACACGTTAAACACCCGGTCTTGACCTTGGAATGAGAAGTTCTCTTGGGTTGCGGTGGATCGTCCATCTCTCTACCCCGAACATACATTGAGCCTTGCCGTGCCTCTTCCGTGCTCGGGGAATGAAGCTATCGTGGCTATGCCGTCTGTGGTTGATGCTGCCGGCTGGCTTTACACAGGTCTCCTCGTCGGCCTCGGAAGGGAGGCCTCGATCTCGCATGGGTTCCTCTCACGATGGTCTAGAATCTGGGATCTGGATCTGGATCTTTCCGCCTGTCAGGGCTATCCCATCGGACTCAGCAGGGTGGGGAGACCGACGACGACGAACGACCATAGTCAGTTGGCCATAGGGAGCAGTTGCCGTGGGAATGCGACGATGCATCGAATCGTGTCGTGTCGTAGCCTACAGCACCCGTCCGGTCAGCTCTGGTTCCTCGTCTCTAGGGTTATTGCTCGACTGCAGCAATGCTCAGGGGTGGGAATATCCCGAGGGCCCAAGCGACGCAAAGGTAAAACCAACCTCGCTCTCGTCACTCCACGCCGCTCCGCTCTGCGCTCGTCACTCGGCCCTGGATGTCGGGCTGGTGGGACGGTTTGTCTGTTGGCTGGGTTGGTGGTGGTGAAGGTCCGTTCTTATTCTGGCCAGTTCGGCCCAATTTGCCGTCGAGGTCGACCCGGTCGGTTACCCGCTGCGATGGATCCTCTCCCTGGACGATGAACTGGGCTGGCGGCTGCTTCCGTGTAAGGTTACTTCGTCCTTGGGGAAGTATTACTTTCTGGCCGTTTCATGCCGGATCTCCAGGAGGATGGGATGGGGGTTGTTTGAAACAGGGGTGTGACGGGGAGGGGAACGGACGGCAGTTTAGGAAGAGAAGAGGCAACGGCAATGATTGACTGCGTTTCTCGTCCGTTTACAAATGAGAACAGCAACCATCTTATCTCTCCAAGGAGGAGGGGGGAGGGGCAGGGGGAGGGGAGCGGAGGAGAGCTGAAGACGGAATGTCGGATTTTATATTCGGCGATAATCCAGCTTCAGGGCGTCGGGGCGACCCTTTTCTAGAAGGCATCTCCCATTCACATTATTAGTCCCTCATGCACGTAAGAAAAGGAAGGGTTACACGGGGAATTACGTTGTAGTACAGTATACGACAGGCGGGGGGGATCATGTTGGCTGACGGGCAGGTGTGGAGAATGCTGACGGGGTGCAGGGCTGGTGGTGCGTGAGACGGAGGGAGGGAGGGAGTGAGTGAGTGAGTGAGTGAAGGAAGTGAGTGAGTGAGTGAGCAAATGCGAAGAAAACGCTGGGAAACCCCCAACTCCCCGCCCCAGCCAGCGGATTGGGCCACGGTAACATCAGCAACATGGGGCCGCCTTGGGGGCGGCATCCTCCCATGCCTCAGGACCATCATCTCTGGTGTCTTCTTTCTTATGTGTGGTGGTGTGATTCGATCTCCATTTATCCGGCCGCTGAGACCCACCCATACAAATAGCAATGGCGATAATCACAGCGGCAGTAATAGTCTGAGTAATATCGATTAGATGAGGTCTCATCGCATTGCTGCAGTCCGCCAGATTGATGCTTTATTTTACATGACTTATTATTCATCATTTATAAGTCGCCATTCTCCGCTGACGACCCCTGGTGGCCCCTTTATGGTCTTACGTCAGCTGCTCTGGTATTTACGACGCTCATCCATTCACGTTCACCTCCTACACACGCATCCCGGATCAGATAAGGTTGATGCAGAGCATAGATTGCGGAGTGGAGAAGGTGGAGGGATTCTGGGAGGGATTCTGGGAAGGCTTGAGAGGCGGAGGAGGCACCGCTCCATTCATCTTCATTTATACATTAGAGTATCGAAATATTAATAGAACCCTCCCCTTCCCTCGCCCCCATCCGCGACCCCTCGCCCTCCTCCTCAACAATCACCACACATCGCACATACATGCTTTGGTCACCACGTTTTGCGACATGTTATTGCATGACAACCACGCTCATGCATGATCCACATGATGCGGATTCCAAGGACCGGGACATAGCCAACCATGGACACGGTACTCGTTCTCCATTCCTCCTCATATCTCTCCTGCCGCACCCTTCATCCTCATCACGTCTCTGGGGATCGAAACCTCATTCGTGCCGTGATGTGGACACCGGCGTGCCCCGTCAAAAGACGTACACTCCTGGCCTCGCAGCGTTTCGAGACTCTGCCGGCCGGGGGCGGAAAGGCTTGAAAATTTGCCCATCCTCATCCTCATCCTCCTCCTCATCCTCGGAATCCATCTCCTCGAACACAGATGATGGTTCCCGCCAGTTCATCCACGTATACACATGATCTACCCTCTTCTGCCGCTCCCTGTGCGCCTCCGCGGCCGCCATCTCTGCAGCAAGCTTGGACATCTGCTCCAGCGCCTCCTTCCGAATTGCTTCACTTTCGGCCACTCTCTTTCGCGTCTCTTCTTCTTGCACCCTCTTCTGCATTGCTTCACTCTCGGCCACTCTCTGTCGCATCTCTTCTTCTTGCATCTTCCTCAATTTCTCCTCGTGAGCTCGGGCAACTGCCTCGGCAATCTCCCGTCTGAGAGCATTATCTCGCATAGCAGCTTCGTGCTGCTGACGACGCTCTGCTTCCACCTGTTGGGCTTGCTCTTGCTGCTTCACCAGTTCCTCCTCCCACTTCTGCCACCCATCGGTGGCGCGGTGTGGTGCTTCCTCGCTCTCCTCTCCATCATCTCTCCACATAGAAGATCCCAATCCCCCGCATGTCCATTTATATCTGGGCCCCTCTTGTTGCGGCCTCTTCGTTCCTGCTTCTCTCTGTCTGGCTTGCTCCTCTTTTCTCTGTCTGGCTTGCTCCTCTTCTCTCTGTCTAGCTTGCTCTTCTTCTCTCTGTCTGGCTTGCTCTTCTTCTCTCTGTCTGGCTTGCTCCTCTTCTCGCCTCCTCTGATCTGTCTCCCACTTCTCCCAGGCTTGATGCTGGCGTTCAGCGTCCCACTGCTTCCGGGCCTCCGCGTGTCTTTGTCTGGATTCGTCGTGCTCCCGCTTCACTTCTTCCGCCCTTCTGCCCTTCCCTGTCGATTGCCACTCAGCCCACGCGTTTCTTCGGCGCTGCCCATCTGCCCGCTCAGAAGCTTCCCACGCAGCTTGCTCCTCCGAAGTTCGGGGCCGCCTCTTATCATAGGTCCGGTTATGACCCCACCCTGCTTGTTGAGCACGACCCTCATTCTGCGATCGATATTGATTTGATTGGTTTTGTCGATGTGCTTTTGGCGCTTTGGGGGGTGGGCCTTGGCGCTGGTCATTCCCCTTCTGGTGTTGATGGTTCTGGGTTCCCGCACATGGCTGGGTTCTGCGTGCTTGGCCAGTGTCGTATGCATTCCGCGTTGTTGGGTTGATGAGGACTTCGTATGCAGCGCGAACCTAGAAACAAATCAGCAAGATGCTTTGCGAGATGGTCTAGGTGCTTGCCTACCTTTACGAAAGCCTCTTGGGCAGCTGCAGTGTTGTCTGGGTTTTTGTCTGGATGGTGCGAGAGTGCAAGTTTGCGGAAGACCTTCTTGATGTCGACAACGCTAGCGCTTTGAGAGATACCGAGGACGGCATAGTGATCTTGTAGTACAGTGGCCATGGTGTTGCGAAGAGGATGTTGGGTTTTGATCCGTTGAAGCTCCTTTTGATCAAAATCGACGAAAAGTCAATAGGTTCTCACAGTTTGCGTTCGGCGCTGGCGTGGTATGTATGATGCGCAAGCGATCGTATGGTGATGGGGTCGTACTGTGAGCGATTGAAGATCGAAACTGTGTTTCACGATGTTGAAGGAAGATGAAGAGTTGGAGGTCAGAAACTACTTGATATAGGTGCAATTTGGATAGAAAGTGAATATGGCATATTCTCTACACGCAGTTAGTTTAGGCGATGCTGAATTACAATTCCTGTATTCACTATTGGAGTTGCGGGTCCCTATATGGAGTCATATTCACTATCGACTTCTCCATCTTCCTTGCCCTCTCCAAGTGGTAGTGGCAGAGCTCTTCTATGTTCTGATAAGTCTTGCCTAAAGGTACCTATATATCAATCTTTTCAAGTCTGGAGACATACTAAACAGCTCAAAAAACACCATAATTCTGGTGCTAAATTGATTTGGTTGGGATATTTATAAGTATGTGACGGGCGGCTTTCAAGAGAAGACGCGCTGCTAAACCAGCACGATCCGTCGTTTCTAAACCCAAATTCCTCTCAAGTATATGTCACGATATAGGTGGAGACCTCTTATTGCGAAATAAAATATCTACAGGGTTAGAAGAGTGTTGAAGGAAGCTCTTTTATAATAATTTGGGAATAACTTCAATTTACCCACTTACGCTTATTTCTGACTGGATTGGGTACCTCACAAATATATCTAATTGATTCCATGGAGCTAGTAACTCAATTACTGTATTTCAACTGAGCCCAAACCAATAGATAAACAGAATAGGCGCTGATTTAGTCATATATAAATTCAGCATGAACTACTTAAACCGGGTGTTAATAGAAATATAAAAAACTACTACAATCCCGATGTGTATCGTTCTCTTTCTTACAGCTATTACGCTTGATCGCAATCCTTATTAATTACATATCTGGATTTGGAAGTCTTCAGACGTAGATATGGTAATGTCACCGTAGGAATTTGTACCATACATATGTATATGGACTGGTGCCAAGTCGACCGTGTTTCATCAAGCTCCATCAAGCTCCAGGGTACTGATTTCTACATGCGGAAGTGATGTGAAACCTTCTTCAGGCCTACCCGGTTAGAATGGTCCAGGGTACTGATATCTCGATATGGATATGGTGTGAAACTTCTTTCTTTTTCAGCCTTGTGGTTAGAACGTCCAGGGTACTGATATCACTATGCGGATATGGTGTGAAACTTCTTCAGCTTTATGGTTAGAAGGGCCAGGGTATTAATATCTTTATACGGATATGATGTGAAACTTCACCTTCAGCCTCATGGTTGGAAACACTTATGCTTAGGAGTACCCATTGATGCATTAAAATCCAGCAAGATATTTTAAGATAATTTCCAGAAACTTTATCTTTGGAAGCTAGAGGGCTTTGGTATTCAATATTCGTCACTAATTTGCCACTTTCTTTTATGATACGTATCACACGCTCACTATTTTTGCAGTTTCTAATCATCTCCATTTCAATTTTTGTCACATTATTTTTGGCTCGAGATGCGCGTTTGGGTTTGAAAGAAAAATATTTATTGTTCTATTGGTACATACGACAAAGGAAATTTATACTTTACTATCAACATCAATACCTTCTCCCATTCTCCCATTCTCCCCTCCGCTAAGAAATTTCCCCATCCCCTTATTTTTTGACGGGCTCAGGGGATGGTGCGCCGGATCGAGTGCCGCGGTCTGATTCTGACATTTTGTTTTAGTGTAGAGTACGTAGGTTAGTGGGTTTGTGTTTGTTTCTGTGTCTATATCTGGGAGTGAATGTTGATGAAAGTGATTTTGGAAACTTTCGGGAGGTGGAGAAGGGGTTATTTAATCTCAAAATAAAGGTATTGTTCTACAGTATTAAGAAACGTTTGATAGTATTCGCAAACAAAGAACATTCAGAATAAATAGGGATAATGGGATTGCTGTGAAATAATAATTCTTTGTGGTATTCTTAAAATTTGAAATGAAAATATATAAAGATTGTACAGAATAATTATGAACTAAATAAATGCATTGTTTATCTCAACTTGTTGAAAAAATTCTTAACATATATAAATGTTTTATTATAAGGTTAGGGTTAAGATAGGGGCAAGTCAGTAAGAAGGAATGATTGTGTATTTTTGACCAGCGAAATAAAGAATAAAGAAGAGAGGCACAAAGCGGCAGGTTATGTATTAAAAGATGCTGCAAAGAGAAGTTATATCATAATTTCAGCTGAAATTGGAAGAAGGAAGAACATAATATATAAGATCTAACTATATATCTTAACAAAAAGATTAAAGATTAGAAAGACCAATTAATGTTAGAAAACCGATTGGAAACAAAGGTATTGTCAAAAAGGTCATTCTGCCACCCACCACCGCCTTTAACCCACCCCACCATCTCCTCGTCTTGACTTCTACTCTTGCGTCTTTCAATCCCAATACCAATGCGCCAACTCCTCCCCTTCAGATCCCTCTGCACAATTTCCATGTCTTCAAAAACATCCTATGCCTTATCTAGCACTCTCTCCCTTCCCATCCCCCTACCTACTTCCACCTCGAAATCCCCAAGCCCAATCCACATCCCCCTCATCCATCTCGGTGTATATCTCACCTCCGGATACACAACCACTTCCTCCGTAACATCCGCCCTTCAAATCGGCTACCGTGCCTTCGATTCGGCAGAATGGTACGCCAACGAAGCCGAAGTCGGGGATGCCATCAACAAATTCCTAGCTACCTCTTCAAAGCTCGAACGAAAAGATATCTGGTTCACGACGAAATTAAAAACGAATTATAGTTATGATGCAACGAGGAAAAGTATAAGGGAGAGTGTTAAGAAGAGTGGTCTGGGTTATTTAGATTTGTATCTTTTGCATAGTCCATATGGAGGCAGGCAGAAGAGGAGGGAGTGTTGGAGGGCGGTTGTTGATGCAGTAGAGAGTGGGGAGGTGAGGGTTGGCGGAGTGAGTAATTTTGGGGTGAAACATGTATATATACCTTCTTTTCTCCTCGTCTACATATTTTACTCGTCCTTCGATGCTCTATTCTTCTTATCATATTCCACCCCCTATTCCATACTCCAGAATTTAAAGTCTGACAATGAGATAGTTACAAGAACTACTTACGTCCTTCCCCAAACATCCTCCAACCATCAACCAAATCGAAATCCATCCCTTCAATACCCAGAGCAGCATCACGAAATTCTGTAAAGAAAATAATATCGCCATAGAGGCATATGCCCCCCTCGCTAGGTCACTGCGTTTTTCGCACCCAAAAATCAAGGAATTATCGAAGAAATATGGATGTACGCCGGCGCAATTGATGATTAGGTGGTCATTGCAACATGGATATATCACATTGCCTAAGAGTGTTAAAGAGAAGAGGATTAGGGAGAATGCAGATATAGGACGTTTCGAGATAAGTGACGAAGATATGGGGGTGATGGACGGACTTGATGAGAAGTTGGTTACGGATTGGGATCCTACTGATGCTGATTGAGAGTCCGACTTCGGTTTTTTGAAAAGTTTCTGTACCTCTAAAAAAGGTATTGGGTAGGTATTTATGCAAATTAAAAGATCTCACCGTATCTGTACGCGGCTTGTCATTCTTCAACCCAAATAAAAGGAACCATAACTCCGAATATGAAAATCTATAACTATAATCCAACTCCATGTGTATATATACGTACGTGTCAAAGACATAAGTCACTCCTTTACCCACATTTTCAATCTAATATTATCCAATCCAACTCCTAGAACAAAATCAAACCCCCCTAAAAGGAACCCATATCCCCCCCCCGACCCCTAAACCGAGTTCTATTCAACTTTCAACCCAACTACCTTACCTCCTCACTGATTCTTTATCTCTATACCTCCCCTATATCTTAGTAACCATTGCCCATTGCCCATTGCCCATTCTATTCCCTCCTAATCATGAAATGCCCAATCCAGTCAAATGTCAGTCCCTCGCCACCCAATACATACCAACCCAACGAATGTTAAACAAACCTCAACCTAATTGAATCCTAACCCTAATAATGACCAACGTAAACCAATTCCAACCGATACCAATACCGATACCAATACCAATACCAATACCAATACCAATACCAATACCAAATATCAAATATCAAATATCAAATAACCAGTAATACCAAATCTCTTGTAAGCCCACTTCCCCTCTACCCTACTATACCAATGGCAAAAGATATAATTCGCATTAGTCGATAGATGAACAAACAAATGAAGGGATTTCGTGTTTTGTTATGTGTTGAGTGTTAAGTGTTGCGGTGCAGTGATGTGATGTGATGTGATGTGATGTGATTTGTTGAGGGGAGGGGAGGAAAAAGGGGGTGTAGGGGATAACAGTATGGGATAGAAGGGAGGAGGGGATTAGGGATCCCCCTTTTTTTTTCGAAGGGGGAATGAATGAAAGCGCGAGTGAGATGGGAGATTTATAAATACAATAATTAAGAACTGTGAGATAGGGTTATAGTAAAAGTATGAGGAAAAAGAGAGGGAATGGTTGTTCAAAGGAAACTTTTTTTTTTTTTTATGCTACAGCAAGCAAGCAAGAAAGCAGACGCAGCACCTCCTTCCCCGCCCCGCCCCGCTCCAATATATATAAATAGTTAGATTATAATAATAAATAATTTTGATATAATTATCAATTTCTTAATATTAATAAATAATATTAAACCAAATATTATTATATAAAATATTTAATTATTTTTTTGGCTAACGTAAGATTTGTTAACATAAATTTTTTTAAAAAGCATGTTTTGCAATTAAATATTAATATATTAGTTATTTTAATTCCACGCAATTTTTTTTTAAAAATAAATTATAATTTATAAATTTAAATAATCGAATTAAGCATAAAAAATATTAGCTAATTTTTTGTTTGATAGCAAAAATAATTTTAAACTAATAACAAATAATTTATGCTAATTTTTACGTAATAGGTTATATTCTAATATTTATTAAGCATAATGGATAAAGGTTCTGCAAAACATAATTTTCTTTTATTTTATTATTAAAAATTTAATATTTTAATAAATATTTTTATTAATTATATATTTAAAAAATATAACGTTAATTAAAAAGGAAAGCATATAAGCTACATTAATAAGCTTAATAATTTTCGTTTCATTAGGTTAGGTTGGGCAATTTATATAAATTTAAATAATATTAATATTTTGCATTTCGATTTTTTTTATTATTAGCAAATAAAATTTTGTTAATATAATATAAATTTAAAAATTTTGATTAGTTATTATAAACATAAATGGTTGCTTTAGAATCCAGAATATAGCTATTATATAGCTTATATTAGGCGTTTGCCGCATATTTCAAAATTATTATTTAAAAAATTATTAATGCTTTCGATATTAAAAAAATCAAAAAAAAAAGTAGAAATTGGGGCTAAATTTTTCGTTAATATAAATAATTTAGCTAATTTATTTCCTGTTAATAAAGGCTTAGATATGGTTTTTTATAACTTTTTTTAAATTTTTTTTTTTTAAAGTAATTTTGTTTTAAGTAAAAATTTGCTTATAAATTTAATGCTTTTTTTATAAAGCTTATTTTATTTTTTTTTTAATATTTTTATTAGGCTTTTATTTTTTTTGTTAGCATGCTTCGATTAAATATAAGCAATTTTTATATTTATAAAATTTATTATATATATATTTTTTATTATTATTAGCATTTTTTTTTATCGAAAATTAATATCGTAAAAAAAGCATTATTTTATTTAGTTAGCTTTATAAAAAATGCTATATTATTTTTTTTTTTTTTAATATTTTTAAATAATTTTATAAAAATTATATTTTTAATTTTTATATTTTAGGCTTTTTTTTAAATATTTTTATAAGCTATCGATTGGCAAAATAACTATTAATTAATTAAATAATTAAATAAAAGCTTTTAATTAATCGATTGTCGCTTATATTTGGAAAATTATATTTAATTTTATTGTTATATATAATTTTTTATAACTAAAGCTATTAATTAATATTTCAATTTTTTGGTTTTTTTTAAAAATTTTATTATTTAATTAAAATATTTTTTTTAATTTATTTTTTATTTGAAGCAAATTTTGCTTTAAGATTATATATTATTTTGTAAATAAAATTATATTTTTATATATAAATATAATATTTAACGTTTATAATATTAAGGATTATTATTAAAAATTTTTAAATAGCATTTTTTTTAATTTTTAATTTTTTTTTTTTTATATTTATATTTTTTATAATTTATAAAATAGCTTTGGAAAAATTTAATAAATGCTTTCTCGGCAATAACATTTGGTTCTAAAAAGCGAATTGGTTTAATTAGCTAAATTAATATTTTTAACTTGCTTTGTTTTAGCTTAAGATTTAAATATTTTCAAATATTTATTTTTTTGCAAATTGCTTTTAGCTAATATAATTATAATTGCCAATAATTTTTATTTTTAAAAATTATTTGAGATTTAATAAAAATTATTATTATAATAGCGATTTTTTATCGATTAAAAATTAATTAAAATATAAATACGTTGAATTTATAAAAACGTTAATAACTTTAATTCGATTAAATAATATAAAAATTTAAATATATTAATTTTTTAAATTTCGAATTAAGGCCGGGCTTATAACTATCACGTAAAAGAATAAAATAAAAAACAAAATATAAATGCTTAATATTAGGAATAAAAAATAATTAAAATATCGTCCTATTTCTAAAAATTATAAAAGATCGCTTATATAATATATTTAAAAAAAGATCCTTTATAATTTTTATATTATAGCTATTGCGATCTCGCCAGGGTACCTAATTTTACTAGGAAATTATTAGTTAATTTAAGTATTTTCTAAAGTACTAATTAGCAAAAATAAATAACTTATAAATTAACGCCTTTAAATTAATGAATCATAAATTTAATCAAATATGCGATGATTTTGCATGTAACAATTTTGAATAGGCACTTTATCAAACTCGTCGGAATCTAAAAGAGGCTAGTCAATGCTTAAACAATCACCCGTAGGTTCACTAAGGAGATAATGGGTATAAAAATCCCATGGTAATTCTTCTTCACTCGTCAATTATGTTGACATGACTTTCAAACGGTTTAGAAATGATTAGAAAGGATGAAGTTGATCTCGAGAATTGGAGCCGCTTCTTCGCTGAAGATTAGTGATCGGATCTATTCTGATCACTCAGCATAAGATTACGTGGAAAAGCGATCACTCATCATCGCCCCTACTACCTAGCATATCCCAATATTCTCCTCCAACTCACTTATTCATTCAACAAATTGTTTTTTCAAGATATTTAAAAATGTGATTGAGTTGTGCTTGAAAGAGTCACACCTAGAGCCTGATACTTTCTTACAAATCACCAATATCACAATTTCGCAACCTCTGCCAGCTTAATTATCCAACATCTGTATAAAATTCTTCCTTCTGTATATCCTACTAAAAGTTCCACTAGTCACATGCCAGTTTCAGATATAAGTGACAAAATTTGACCAGGAGGGAGACTGAGGGCAGCCGTAGAGACAGAGGACCGAATCAAGCATTAACAGAGCAGGACTTTTCGATGCGTATAATACTTGTTATTTCAAAATTTGGCGTCATGGCGTTGATGATTGATCATAGCCGTTTGATCACTGATTAATGTATTCTGCTCTATTTCCACGCAACGCAAGAGTAATCAAGCACAACGTGAGTTTTCCATGTTGCAACTGCTCGACAGCTGAGTATAAAATATCTGGCTGTCCTCTTTAGCCTCTTTGTTATCATCATTCTCAACTTCTTTCCAGATCTACTTACCATTCTCTCTTTCATTATGGTTAACAAGCCCAAATCAGTCCTAATTACGGGGTACAGTTCTTTCTTATCTTTCCGGATCCTCAGAAACTGACGAAAATACCAGCTGCTCCTCGGGGATTGGTAATGCTCTTGCCCTTGAATTCTTCTCCAAAGGTTCGCCTTCCTCATTTTCGACCATTAATTTAGCATTTGAGATTCCAAACTAATAGTACAGGTCTTCGAGTCTTTTCGGCATCTCGATCAATAGAATCGATGAGGTCACTGGCCGAAGTTGGTATCGAGACTATTCAACTTGATCCCACTAGTTCAGAATCCATTCGTCTCGCCCGAGACGAAATCGCCAAGAAAACAGGAGGCACCCTAGATATATTGGTAAATAATGCGTAAGTGAAAATAAATTTCCAATGATAATTTATGGATGTCTAACGACTAACAACTGTGCTCATCAGTGGACAATGTAATTAGGCCAACCTTAAGGAGTCTGTTTACTCGAAGCAGAGTCTGACCTAATATAGGGCTTGAATACCCGGCGATAGAGACCGAGCTTGACTTGATAAAAGCAATGTTTGACGTAAACGTATTCGCAGTCATGGAAATGGTTAAACAATTCAGTCCATTGCTGATTGCTGGGAAAGGGACGGTTGTCAACCACGGAAGCATGTTTATTCCCTATTTACGCGGATTTGCGGTACTATGAAGCTGACATCAAGATTTCTCAGGCATGGTTCGTAATATGCCGTATCCTATGACGGCAGCCTATAATGCATCAGAGGCAGCTGTTGCTCAGTATTCAAACACACTTCGCTTGGAGCTGGAACCAATGGGCGTCAGAGTTATAGAGCTGGTCACTGGCCAAGTCGCAACTGGTCTAATTGTTGCACCTACGCTTGGTGATACGTCTATTTATAAGTCTCTGCAGAGTGTTCTGCAAAACAGGGCAAAAGGCACAGGTAGATAAACCCATTCCATGTAAATATTAAGTGCCGAACTGATGGTCAATTCTCAAATCAGAGACTGCCCAGAAGCCAGATGTCTTTGCTAGAGCAGTGGTGAAAAATATCCTGTCGACATCGCCAAGTCGGGAGATATATAAAGGAAACTTAGCAACCGTGTCATGGATATTGTCAACGTTTGGACCTAGTTGGGCCTTTGTAGGTTCTTCTACACTATTTTCTGTGTTTGGTGATGTCCATAACACTGATTATTCATGTAGGATCCTCTAATGAGAAGTATCACTGGCTTGGGGAAGTTCAAGAGTGAAATTTCAGCTCGTGCTATTTCGGCATCGAAACATCAATGATCATGCCGAGAGATTCTTTACCAAGAATTCGCCTGTCAATGTAGCTGTTTTTCCTACTGTAATAATAGCATCAATTAAAGTCACTGCTCGGAGCGGGCTACAGAAGGTATATAAGTCGCGACGCGTACTCACAACTAATGTTTTTTCTTTCTCGTATCTCTTTCTAAATCTCTGAATCTACAAGCGACCCTGCTCTATACAGCACAGATCAATCTAAGCACACTCCACAACTCAAAACAGAACCTGCCGTCTCCTGTTCGCGATGCTTTCAGTGACCGAACTCTCGCAACAAAACCTCTCTACGTCCGCCGATATAATTGAAGTGGAATTATTTGACAACAGTCTGAGGACTGTTACCAATGACGCGCCATTATGGCTTGAGGATCTTCCCAGTGAGGCTCAAGATACGATCTTCAGCCTTTGCGGCCTCCAATACCTGTCCGGCACTATCTCCTTCACCAGTTACCAGTCCTCAGCCTTAATCGTTGCTCTCAAAGAATCTGTATCCTGGGAGAGGTCATCCAAGATTGCTTGCGAGGTAGTTACAAAGCATCACTTTGCAATTGTACATCATTCTATGGCCGGCCTAAGCTTTATCATATCCTAGCCTGTTGAATCTCAACCCCAATCACTGCCACTGGCCCTTCGTACTCAATCAAGATGACGAATGAATTTTCTCGCAACTGGGTAATAAGTTGTGAGTTGCGCTGCGTAGTGGAAGATGGTAGGTATCTATTGTAATGGTGAAGTGTGAAGTTGTGGAAAGGCTGGGCAAGGCTGTCAGCCAGCCTTGCATGCACATCCCACCCCGCACGGCTGACGGAAAAGCCCCAACTGCAGCCTTATGAGTACGAGTAAGGTTATGTGCATTGGAGCGATAAGATGCAATTTGCCCCACCACCACCACGCCCAACCGCAAGGAAATTATTTCCGATCATTTTCTGCTTGTTTTTATTCAAGGTTCTGATCACGGTAAACAGGGACTTCCAAAACGAGGATTGCGAGGAGATGCATTATCCTTATCTTTTGATTTATAATCGCGAACATCGACTTTTCTTCGACCCGGACGACACTCGAAACCAGCGGCACATATAATACTTAATCACTCGATGGCTCCCATTTCCCTCCTGACCGCAGTCGATTCAAGATCACATATCCACCTCATTGTCGGATCCAATCCCTTAGCAGCCGCACGATGCGCCAGATCCCTCGAGGTCGGGGCGAGACCATTGTTAATCGCCCCAGAAACAGCAGACATACATTATGCATTACAGACGAGAATTGAGAGTGGGGAGGTGGAATGGCTGAAGAAGGCATTCCAGGACGGAGATGTCTTGACATTGGGCAGGGAAGAAATCGATCGAGTAGTGGACGCTGTGTTTGTGACAACCGGCCCAAAAGATCCATCGAGTAAGAACTGCCTCTCTCTGTAGAGAGGTCTGCTGACGGAGAAGGTTCACATATTTCCCAACTCTGCAAACGAAATCGAATTCCAGTCAATGTAGCCGATTCTCCTTCCCTCTGCACCTTCAGTCTTCTATCCACACATACTGATGGGCCCCTTCAGATCGGGGTAACAACAAATGGAAGGGGATGTAAGCTATCCTCTCGAATACGGCGAGAGATCGCCTCCTCCCTTCCCCTTGATCTAGGTTCTGCATGTCTTCGACTCGGCACGATAAGAAGGAGGATACAAGAGGAAGATCATCTCTCCCATCTCGCCTTATCCGGTGAGCTCGAAGAAGATGACTCCACAGACCAGACAGCCACATTCAATAAATTAGTCAAGGAGGCGGATCTCGATGCAGCGAAGGGTAGACGCCTGCGATGGCTTTCCCAGATCTGTGAATACTGGCCTCTTCGAAGACTTGCGAATATATCAGATGCAGATGTTGAATCCGTTCTGAAAGCATATGCCACCACCCCGTCCACGGCCACGTCCACACCACTTGACGGTACGTCACTCGACCGTTCTCCTCGAGGTCGAATAATACTTGCAGGATCCGGTCCAGGTCATCCCGATCTCCTTACCCGAGCAGCCCACAAAGCTATCTTAACCGCCGATGTAATCCTAGCGGATAAACTCGTGCCCTCTGGAGTGCTGGATCTCATTCCCCGTCGAACACTCGTTCACATCGCGCGGAAATTTCCAGGAAACGCAGAACGTGCTCAAGAAGAATTGCTATCTCTCGGTCTCGCTGGTCTCAAGGCTGGTAAAATAGTTTTGAGGTTGAAACAGGGTGATCCATATATCTATGGTCGAGGAGGCGAGGAATTCGAGTACTTCAGAAAAGAGGGATATGGAGATGCAATTAGGGTATTGCCTGGAATAACGAGCGCGCTATCGGCGCCTTTACTCGCGGGTATTCCAGCTACGCAACGTGCAATTAGTGACCAAGTACTCATCTGCACCGGTACAGGACGGAAAGGAAAACCGACAGTGCCACCAGAATTCGTGGAAACTAGGACAGTGATATTTCTTATGGCCTTACATCGTATCACTGGACTCGTAGCCGATTTGACGACGTGGGACTCTGAGGATGCGAAAGTGGAACACGAGGATGGGAGGATAGATGAGAGGAGGATATTATGGCCGGGATCTACGCCATGTACGGTCATTGAACGCGCAAGCTGTCCGGATCAAAGAGTCATTAGAACGACGTTGGATTTTGTGGCAGTGGCGATAGAAGAGGAAGGGAGTAGGCCACCGGGATTGCTGGTGGTGGGGGCGGCCTGCGAGGTTTTATATCAAGCGGATGTGAGCAGGAAATGGATTGTTGAAGAGGGATTCAAAGAGTTTGAATGTTTTGATAGTTTAGGAGTCGAGGAATTGGTGGGTGGGGGTAAGAGGTCGGAGGTTGGAGGTTGTGAGAGGTGATAGTTCTGGACAGAATTTGAATGTCTGATTGTGATTGATCATTCTTGTATATAGAACAAGTATTCATTTAACCATCAACTCCCCATATCCATCTACCTTTTTTGCCCGACCCATACGCCATAATAATCCCCCACCTCACACCCTAAACTCACTGCGCAGCAATACTCATCCTTAGCTGCCTCTGCCGTTGCTGACTCTGCAGCCCCAGTCTCTCAACCGCATACCCCAGCCTCTCCTTCCTCTGCCTCAGGGCCTTCAATCGAATCGCCTTCTCCTCACCCCCCACCCCGGCACTCCCGACCATGAAATCCACACTGCGCTTCTTCCTCAACCCGCCGAATTCGACGCCCGCATGGCTCAATCTACCTTCCAGCAGTCCGCTGCGGGCCGCCAGCTGTTCCCGGCGTCGCTCCATGCGCGCAACGTGCATTTCGACGCGGTCGAGCAGCGTTTCGATGGCGGGTTCGAGTTCGGATTTTAGGGAGGCTTGGGCGGAGAGGAGTGTGGTTTGGGGAGTGAGTTCGAAGTGCTATTTTGGGGTTGGTATCAGCTACTTCTCTTTGCACGTTTAAGTATAGAGGTAAAAGGGTGGGAGGGGGTGCAAACGCGAGTAGAAGCCAAAACGCGTTTTAAGCGTGGGAAATCACCAGTTCCGCTGTCGAGGATGGAGATTGAGGAATCGAGGAGAGTGAGAGAGGAGCGGAGAGAGGCCACTGAGGCGCTGAGCGAGGCGGCGGCGGATTGGGATGTCATGTTCTGTTTGTATCGTCGTTGCGATTTTGGAGGTGGTGTTGATGTAGGTTTGGTCACATGATACTCGTAACCTTATCTACCCGATTTAGGGGGAGAATATTTCAGGTCTAGAAGGTTAGAACTCTTCAGAAGCTTGCGACGTGCTTGAAAGGACGGACCCCTTACTGTATCGATATTGTCTTAGCTAATAATCTTCTTTGGATTGAGATGCTTCAACAAGTGTTGCATAGCGTAAAGCGTGGCATCTCCCAGCTCAATCGTCTCTCGCCCGAAAGGAGGGCAACACCGACGGGCTTTCCGCCTTGATGGTAACCAACAAGCTGACACGAATATGTTGTTCAACATGCTCTTCTCTCTTGGCAAGACAATGTACCGGATGTAGCCACGCCTGTACATCGTCACCACCTTAGTGAAACCTCGTCCCGTCCTCTCTCGATGAAGTAAGGGGAAGTCAAATCCTTTCCTCTCCGACGTTGTACAGTCTCTTTTTTTCCTTTTCCATTTTCTTCTTCTTCTTCTTCTTCTCCACCGACCATTATTAGCTATAAAGATGTCAATATAGTGGCGCTGCAGGACTCTGACAAGTCTTAACTTTCGAGAGCTTCAAGACGTCCTTCATTAAGTTGTCCTCCTTACCTTATACCGATATTGTGTGCATACAAAATGTTGTTCTGTATACATGCGGCTTTAAGAAGAAGAACACAGGCTTTGTGCAACGCAACGCACATTGGAACACCAATATCAAGCGCAAGCCGGTACGGGAAGTAAGGGAGGATTCAAAACATATGTGCCCTGCAGATATGGCCCACCCCAGAACTGGTGAGATGCATTCGGCGCCAAGTTAGAAGCTGACTTCGCTTCTTCCAAAACTATTGAGCATCAGCAGTCCTGCCGGATTCCACTTCTCTTTTCTCTTCATAAACACTTCCACCAACACCAGCCGAGATCCGAGTTCTGCATCCAAGATGGGTGCCTGTTCTTCAATTCAAGTTTTAAAGGGACAGTCTAATCAAGGCCATCCAAGAAAAGTCCATCTCGTTGGTAGTGTGCCTCTCTCGGATACCGCTGAGGTTTTCAGCCGTCTGAACACTCTCTCGAGCCGTCTTCTGCGTATCCCGGATGGAGAGACTGGCAAACGTTGGTACTTTGTTGCTTGGCAGCGAGCCGTCTTTGCTCCTGCTCCGTTCATTTTGAAACCCTTTCCATTGGCGGAGGACCCACCACAGTGGAAGAATGTTGCACCCGGTGTCATCAAAGTCAACCCAACAGAATTCGATGATGCAGCCATTGCTTCCTATGTCGAATTCTGCAAGCTTCGTCATGCTCATGTCATCGCGAAAGAAACCCGATTCCAAGTCAGCTTGCCAACTCCGGCTAATACAATCTGTATCCACGTCGACATGAAGTACGCCGTTGAGGCAGAGATATTATATGAGGCAGCCTTGTTGCAATCTGTTCGACGAATTCAAGACACAATTCCGAAGCATGATTTGGCTATTCAATGGGATGTAGCGGTCGAATTTGGGATGCTTGAGCATGTACCAGGATTCGAAGCTTGGTTCTCCCCGGTGAAGAAAGGTATCGTCGAGAGAATTACTCGTGTGGCTCAGACTGTCGATAAAGGTGTTCAGCTGGGATTTCATCTCTGTTATGGCGACATTGCACACAAGCATTTCGTTGAACCAAAAGACTCAGGGTTGCTTGTGGAAATGGCAAATTTAATTACTCAGAGTGTTAAGAGACCCGTTGACTGGATCCACATGCCAGTCCCCAAAGACCGTACCGATAGAGAGTATTATGCCCCATTGAAACAGCTGAAGCTGGGTAAGAAGACAGAGCTTTACCTTGGACTTGTCCATCCCTGGGATATCGAGGGCACCAGGAGTAGAATTCAAGTAGCCAGTGATTTTGTCGATGGATTTGGGATATCGACAGAATGTGGACTAGGAAGAGCTTCGAAGCAGGAGTTCGATTCGACTTTGGAGGTTCTTGCTGCTACTGGTTGAATTGTCAATGTCTATCTCTCTGCAATTGTGTTCTTTGCAAACCTAAAAGCGGCCCGCATAGGGTAATACTTCAAAAGTTTCGTTTCGTTTCTCTTTCTTTATGTCGGGTTCCTGCTTTCAATGGGTTGGGCTGAAGATACCGTTTCATTGCTCAATAATATTTGCTTTGATTGCTAAGAAATTTTGATGCTGTATTCCTATAATATAACGACAATGAAAACAATGCTGGCTTTTATCTGTGGAGACACTTAGGGTTCACAACTGTCTGCATGCGCCGAAAAGCGTACCTCAGGCATCTACAGCGTCCATTGGCAATTTTCAGTGGTGAATTCCAGGCGTCCCACGCTGTACTATTAGCGGGGCACCGCCTGTATTTCATTTTTACTCGCTTTCTAATCTTTCCACCTCCCACAAATTTCATTTCACAATCACAAACAACTCCACTTTCCTTGGTATGGGATATCATAGGCTTCTATTCCTTTTCTAGCCCTGTTTGTTCCCACGCAAGTTATTGCGTTGAATGACCTTTTTGCTGACTTTCCATTTGCAGGCAAGATGAATTCCAAGGGAACATCTTCCTTGAAACACTTCCTCGAGGGGAACGTGTCCTTGGATGATTCGACGCCCAAGATCAAGAGAGAGAGAAGTAGCAGTTCTGAAGGTACTATTGATTCTGAAGGTACTATCGTCCCATCTGGAAGCACCATGCCTTCTGGAGAGGCTGTCTCTTCTGGAGAGATTGCACCAGCAATCTCAATGGAAGATGCAGTAACCTTACCAGCAGTTGCCTTCTCACCAACAACCACATATCCCCAGCAATCGTCTCAAATTGCTTCTTCTCAATTAGCCTCCAACAATGCAGTTGTCTATGTTGACCTCCCGATCACTGTTTATTTGGAACATATTGAAACTGAGGAGAGTGATCTTTTGGCGGGGGAAAATGTGACTGCCGCATTGTACCAAATGGCCAAAACCAGTCCAAAATGGGACACTCTTCGTTTGAAGAGTACCTTCCAGTGGAAGACGAGGCTGGAAGCACAGAGCATCAATTGTATGCTTTGCGCTTTCATGAGTGATGTTCAAGTCAACAAGTGCGAAGCTTGTAAGAAGCGACCACAATCATTCGAGCAATGTGCTGTGGCGGTTATCAATGGCCAGAAGATGTTCCACGGAGGATGTCTGTCCTGTGCTTGGAAAAAAAAAGGCTGTGATTGCTCTTTTCGACTCCCACGTTAATATACCTTCTCCATATCTATACGGATTATAACTGACAAGTTCTCAGCAGAAGCAGCCGCTCGACAGCATGCGTTGAATATTCCAACTACTTCTCGCACTTCTCGCACATCTATTAATGCTGGTATAATGGCTCTTCCTAATACGACAACTACTACTCCGAGAGCTCGCATCCACTCTCCCGGCACTTCTACCAGTCCTGGCACGTTAAGCGGTTCTGACGACTCAACCTCTTCTGGAGCTTCTACCGGTTCTCATACTCCAGAACCAGCCTCCACTCCGAGTGTCCCAATCATCCCTCAGATTCCAGGCCCCCCTGTACACAAACGCTGTTCAATTGGAAGATTCGATGACTACTTGCGTCGGGTCCAAATGGTAACCGGTAGTGATATCCTTCTTCCATGGGCAATTCGTTGTCCCCTTCCCGACTTTTACGTCAAAAAGGTAAGAGACGAGAATAGACGAGTCATCTTGCGAGGTTTGACAAAAGAGGAGGAAGAGGCCGTAATCCCTGGAACGTTTCCCGAAGGATTTGGATCCGCAGAGGACTTTCCCCACAGATACGATGACTTTCTAGATATCTCTTCCGACAATTTCCAACAGAGAATTGGATATTTTGTCACAATGATGGACGGGTGGGGAAATCATAGGCCATTCGTATGGTTCTACGATCAATGGCACACTTGGGTTTGTATTTTGAGAAAATTGGAGGAGGGATCGTCAGAGAATGAGTTTGAGCTTATCTTCTACGATGAAAATTGGATGACGCAAAGAGGATTTGAGATGCCGTCCAGCTTGGAGGAGATCCACCATCTTGTATCTGCTGCTGTAGACAAGAATATCAACATCAAGCGTATATGGATGGGAGGAAGAGAGATTGAGAGGCAGCGTCGTCTGCATGATCCTGTGAAGAAAACAATGCGTTTCCTTAGGTCTTGGTGTAGCGGTGATTATGGGGAGGGGGGAATGAATCGGCAAGAGTTGAGCGAGGATGGATTTGCCCGTATGCCTGGGTTTGTCAAATCCGCATTTGGAGGTGAATGGAGTGATCCAGAGTGGCCCGGAAGTGATTTAGACCCTATGGTTGAGGAAGGTCGAGGATTGAAACCTGAGGAGGGTGGATTCTAGTTCGGTAAGGAAAAATGAGCTTGGGAGAGAAGAGAGAGTGAGATGAAGACGTAAGAGCTTATGTAGATATACATCGGGGATGCTGAGAATAGCTATTTTCAGTACGATATCAAGGTCTAGTAATACAACACCAGATCTTCGCATATCCGACATTCTTTTAGGTGAAAATGAATACTTCATTGATTCTTATAAATCAAATTAACCACTTAGAGAACGCCGAGCCATGTAGCCCCATCCTTGGAGGTGAATCGCGGATTTGAAGGGTTGGTCTCCGCAGCTTAACTTCCGCAGCTCGACTTTGTCACCACCCAATCCAACCGTGCTCACACAACGACCATTGAAGATTTTGCACCATTGCTAGACATTCTAAGAAGGTATCCATCTATTCTATCTCATCTCTTATCTCCTTGATTTCTGAGGTTGGGAAACAACTGGTGGTCGCTTCTCTTGAAAGCATTTCGCTGACTTTGGCAGAATCACAGGACTTGATTCACGATGCATAAGGACAATCTAGCTATTCGACTAAAGCGCAAGGAGTCCACAGAGGATAATGTACGAAAGGAGACTAGTGATAAAAATATAACTATGGCCAAAGTTGAGAGTTGTGATGAAGCTGCGGCTTCAGAGCCCGGAGCCCCTGACCGATCTCCAGCCTCAACAGCCAACTCTTCCGATAATGAAGATGTCCCTGATGGTCCTCCAAAAAAGGCGAAGCAGATTACTGTGAAGAAGGGAAAGCAAGTTGCCAAGACAACACCTGACCTCACCACTCTTGAATACAAAGCTTGGATCGAAGAAGTCAGAGCTACGGCTGATGCTACCAATCTTATGGTAAAGCGCTTGGCTATGCCTCAGATCGTAGCTCTAGCTTCACTGCCGGAGATGAGATCCATTTTACCTATGTCTAGCGGTAGGCCCTGGAAAGACGAGAAAGACATGCAGAAATTGAAAGCTGTACTAGCTACTATTACTGGCACAGTGAAGAAAAGCGACTCTAGATGTGCCCAATGCAAGGATAGGAGAAGAGATATACCGTTGAGGGAATGTATTGTGGTGGAGGGGGAGTGGAAGGAAGGCGAGAAGTATTTACGTGGTTCATGTACTAGTTGCATGTGGAGCCATACTCCGTGTTCTTTTGGAAGTAGGTGATAACCCGATCCCCTTGCTCTGGTGTAGGCGTGTAGGCATGATGAGTTGAAAAAGCTAATTCTTGCTGGACTTATAGCCACTGCTAAATCCCCGGCCAGAGCAGCATCCACAGCCACCAAGGAAGCTAGCACCAGTACCATCGTCAGAAGAGTGGTTGCTAACGCAAATTATTCTCGAGATGCTCCTGCAGCTGCAGAGAAAAATGGTGGTGATGGCGAACTCACGGAATATCGCTACCTTCAGCCAGATACGATGTTTCATATCGATCCTACACCGGCTTTCACAAAAATCACTCGTCAATTTATTCCGAGATTGCCATCCCCCTACTCGTCCCCCTGCTCCTCTCCTGCCACAAGCCCAGTGGAATACGAAATTGAACTTACGATCCCCAGCAAGAACACGCCATTGCTCGACCTGAGGAAGTTCGTGATGGAACTTAGAAAGACGTGTGATCCCACATGGGAGTTCACCTTCTCAACCACCGATAAACCCCGGGGCGGAAAATGTATGTACGAATTTCTAGGTGCGGCTCTCGAGGACCGACGATGGACTTTCGGCGTCTTCTCGACGAAAGTTTCTGACGTGGATGCTGCAGAGGTTGGAGACCGACATAGCTGGGTGAGTGTTTTGCGGAAGAATGCTGATTGCACATATACACTTATGTTTTGGGACAGTAAATGGCCTACCGATGGGACGATGCCGTCTCACTGGGTTTATAAGCTATGGCTTATAACCCTGGCTGGCAAGAGTGATGTGGACGTCAAGAATGTATGGTTTGCAGGTCGAGGATATGGGGTTAATAAGGATTCCGTCACATCGTGTGCGAATTTCTTATTGCAGATCGCCAAAAAGGGGGAGAAGTTTCGGGAGTTGGAGGTTGAGGATCTGGCGGAGAGTGGGTTCACGCAGCTTGTATCAGTTGGGAGCAGTGCTCGGGGTGATCCATGGGTTTGTAGAGATTGGCTGTGAGGTGGACCAGGTGGATGAGTGGGTTATTTATGTAGTTAAGATTTATGTAAGAAAAATATACCAGGCAAAACTCTTGGTATTATATGCCTGCAATGCAAAAAGCAATACTGTAATTTTACAGATTTTATTACTAGGCACAAGATGTTACTTATCAATCGATATTTATGCAATGGTAAAGTGTATATTTTTATAACTTATTATTTCATCAGTTTATTTCATTTATATAGCTCTTTTTAGTCCAAATTTTCCTCTCTTTTCTTTCCGCTTTATAATTTTGCATTTCTATCTAACAGTTATATTATCTTTCATCCCGTTCTATTTTTATCCCGTTTTATTTCCATCCAAAGAATATATTATGTTCTATCCCGTCTTTTGTTCAATCTAACAAAAATCGTTTTTGTTTGCTCAGGACAGACAGGACTGACGGCTAGTCCACAGTCACAAGTAGCAAGAATCACCTACTAATCGTATGCAGAGTATGTTTTGTGCTATATTTGCAAAAAAATTAATTTCTGATACCAATAATGCTATATTTGTTGAATTCTTATATTAGGGTCCCTGGTACCCGTAGGATATAGGGTCTAATGCCCTGTAGCAAGCCTCGACTAGTACCGGGTAGCTAGCGTGTGGATTACTTGTAGGGTAAGCTTACGTGTACTTTGCCCTGTAGGCAAAGGGGAGCCCCGGAGGGTACCTTAGGAACTAACTTTAGGTACCCGTGAGGCCCGAAGAATTGGGGCTTTAGGCTACAGGATTAGTACCGAAATAGCCTGTTGAATTAGGCTACAAGGCCTGTAGGATTAGGGCCTTGGAGCCTGTTGGTACAAGAGTGGGGGCCCTGACGGGCACTATAAGAATAGGGTCTATCCCACTGTAACTTAGCTTTGAGTAGTAATGTTGACATTGTTGCTTGCACCTATAATAGCCTATATTCAATAATATTTAAGCCAAAGATGTTTAATTTATTAGAATTTAGTGTTATTTGTAGCCAAATTATGTTTAAAGTAGTTATCTGTGCGTTCATATCAAAACAAGCTGTGCTGGCCAAATAATTTTGCTACCACAATCTCCTTTATTATCATCTCCGACTGCTCCCTATTTGTTATTATTTCCTTTCTCTTCTTTGTTTTCGTCACTGCTTTTCCTTTCGAATTTTGCTGCGTAAAAATATTTAACAATGTTATGACCTATGCTGGTATAGATAGGCTAGACAAAAAAAAAAGCGTAATTATATCTAATATAAAGTATAGCGCGAGAATACCTAATTAAGATTATTATTAATTATTCCCTTGATCGATAGCCTGACCCCGATCAACTTTGTGGGCAAGTTACGGCAACATCTTCCGACCCGGGGTTTATCGGTGCTATGAAGATGAAGTCCCATGTGGGATCCCATTTCAATAATGAATTCTAGGGAGTCAATATTAGAATCAATACAGGCCAATATACATATATCCAAGCATGAAAGCGATAATTTTGCGCTATATATCATATAGAACATGGTTGCAAGAAGCGAAAAACCTATAAAAAAAATGGGGGGGCTAAAAAGGCTTGCGTCCCCTAGGTACGGGATCACTGGGCAGATTGTTGAAATTTTCCTGGCTCTCGCAAAACTCAAAGATTTCTTAGACTGTAATGATCTCTAAAGTTCATCTTTTGGTAAATTCAATTATTGCCAAAAAGCTTAAGCATTGAATTAAAAAAAAAAATGCAAAAAGTTTCCCACATATAAGGCTATAAGTATGCAAGTCACTTTGAAGCGGTGCGTTGCTGCTTTCCAGCCTTGTCACTTTTTGGCAACATTTCACTTTTCTTAATCCTTCCCTAAGTCCAGCTTTTAGAACGGTTCCTTGACCACTATACTAAAGCTCTGCAGATCAGTTCTCAAGCCATATCAATCGCAGCGATTGATGAGCAATATATCTATACCCTGCTCTGGCAAGATGAGGCTTGCCTTCTGGAAATCTTGCTAGAACAACCAGACGATCGTTTTAATGCAATTTGTAGGTTATTTTATTAGGTAGCGTAGCTGACTTGCCGCCCTATGATGTCATCTTCTATATATAAAATGAGAGTCTTAGGAACAAAATAATTCTGTTTCATAGATAGCAACTTTCAGTAAAACCTAATTTGGAGGCCGTATTACTTGAGTTCCGAAGAAAACCATTACGTCAGATAATCAGATACACTAGAAAGGAAATGTTAATAGCAAGAAAAATCGTTCTTGATTTACTTAATAGCATATCTTTCTCCAGTGTTTCTCTAGCCAATTCGTTCAAACATAAAACTATATGGAAATCTTATAACTCCTCTTTAGAGAAGGAAGCCAAGACAGTCGCAAACAGAGCTTTTCCGAACGATACTGAGAAAACCCCTGGAAATAACGTTCTGCTTAATGTAGGTATATATAATGCTAGCATTTGTTGCGCCCATAGGTCTTACATAACGGGGCCGAGTTCCCCCCCCTCCCCCCCCCCCCAAAAAAAAAAAGACCCAACCCATAGGTGGTCATTCTAACTTATAGCCCCGTATAAGCCCCATATACCTCGTATATGCCTCCTGAATAGCTCTAAAGCCTTGTATAGGCCACCAGGGCCTTAAATTTTGCTTAGTAAAATCGTCCCAAACTGGTAAGCGCCGAAGAAACTTCGTTACCCGTACTCGCTTGTACGTATTACCACAATTTCTACGTTAACTACCTTTCATTCTACTGCTCATATCCTTTAGCATTATTTATCATCCTTATGGACTTCGACGAGATCGCAGAAGCCTCCCACGAGGCCTCCTGTAATGCTTGGTTCGACCTCTACGACTCCTTGCAAGGTGCCCCTCTCTCGAAATTCGTCTCCAAATTTCGAGATCATCAACAATGTTGGCAGCAGAGCATAGATTGCGGGTCTTTCAACTTCTGCTGCCGATTCGCATTTGCGGATGGGGTACAATGGATGTTGCGCTTTCCAATGCCAGGAAGGGTTATGTACCTCGCAGAGCAAGTCAAACGTGAGCTCGGTCCGAAAAAGTACATCCTTGAAAAGACAAAAATCCCTACCCCAAAGTTGATTGCATATGGTATGGAGGACGACTTAGGATTGGGCCCATTTGTCATCACAGAGTTTATTAAAGGGAAGACTCTGGATAAGTTGTGGAAAGAAAACCCAGAGGAGCCGAGGAGTGGACTGCGGTCAGATATCGATGAAAAGGTTCAGGAAATCGTGTATCGGCAAGTCGCCAATATTCTCTTGGAGCTTGCTGAGCATAAGTTTGATCGGATTGGGTCACTTTCGTTCGACGATGGGGGCTCCTATTCTGTGACAGCCAGACCATTAACTCTCAAAATGAACGAAGTAGCACGAGTAGGAGGTGTAGTTAATAATGGTAAGCCTATCCCAGCTCCCACTACCAATTCCGAAGCATTTCTTATACCATTGAGATCATTTAAAAGCACCTTTTGAAAGCACGAGTGACTATTTCAATCACATCGGCCGGCAGAACCTTGATCATCTTCTGAAGCAGCGCAATAGCATTGACGACGCTGATGATGCACGCCGCAAATACATCAATCGCCATCTTTTCCAGGCCATAACCCCTAGCTACATTTCGAAAGAGCATAATTATATTTTTACATTATTCTGCGACGACTTCCGGCCCTCCAACTTCATACTTGATAATGACCTCAAACTGTGGTGGATCGATCTAGAATGGACGTATGCTGCTCCGTACCAAATGTTGTATTCGCCCCCACGCTGGCTCTTACTCCGGAACCCCTGTCGGTGGTCTGATATACCAGACGTCATGGACTTATTCAAAGTCAAGTTTGAGATATTCCATGGGATTTTGGTAGAGGAGGAATCCAAAAGATTCATGTCAGTCAAAACTGATGCAGAGTTCTGTGAGCAAGGCGTGTCTGAGTCGGAGATTCAGCACCTCCCTCCGAAAGAGAGTTTCTCAAGCCTTATGAGAAAATCTATGGAGGACGGGAAGTTCTGGTACCATGAGCTTATACGCGAGAGTTTTGACTTTGATGACGAGTTTCTTTGGACACAAATCGCACAGAGTTCGACCTTGAGCAGCAGTGATGTTGAAATTCCTCAGGGAGGACTGGACTCTTTCGTGGCATCAAAGATGGCTGAAATGCGTGAGTACGAGGTAGCACACGAGGCAATGATGGCTGAGGCAGAGAAGGCTAAGGCAGACAAGGCTGAGGCAGGAAAGGAAAAAGAGGCAAAAGAAGAATAGAGAGTTGGGTTTGATTTCCCAGTTAAAGTAGCGCACGGGTTCACGGGATTCAGTTGGTTCCTAGTGCTAGGCTGCTGGAGTGAGTGGATTTCCTATTGCCTGAGGTAGTATCATCAAACAGTCTGTCCCCAAACATCTTCAATTGCCTTCAATATAGGTTCTGCTCCCGTGTGCCCTTAGACAGTATTTGAGAAGCGTCTCGATTTCTAAAGGATGTTAGACTATATTAGAAAAAAGAAATAGACAAACTTACATATACGATTTCCCTACTTCTCCTTCTCAGCTTTTTCCCTCTCCGCTATCTCTTCCTTGTTCTTCCTCCTCTTATCCTGGGCTGAACTGCCCATCTTATCAGCCATCTTCTTGGCTTCTTTCTGGCCCGTACTTCTCCGCTGTTGGGAGGATTCCCCTCTCCTCTTTAGTTCCTCTTGGTCTTCTCGGCTGTTATTCTGGTGATATGTGACATCATAATCGGTATGATCTGCCATGGTGGTAGACCTTATAGGCTGAGTGAAGAGGTTATTATGAGGATGGATGTCGAGGACAAATGGCTTAGTTTGTGGGAATGCCAGTATATATCTTAAGTAGCTGCTCTCGACTTTAGGGGTAGTGAGGAATCAGGCTTTGCGCAAGGGTCACTTAGCTTTCCCTCCACCCCAATCTACACTTCACTTATTGCGGTCTTTATGAGCCCTTTTTCCAATAATATGTTTCTGTATCCTCCTAGTGTGTGCATTTTCTCGAAAAACTTAACCAACATGGAGCGGGCCGAGAAGCCTTGCGCCAACCAGCATCCGGTTCTTTATCTTACCCCCACCTGTTCTCCGAGATTCACACGACACTGATTTGTCTCCTTATCTCCTCATACCGCACTAACTAGTATACTTGGTGTTCTATTGGTGTCCAAGTATTCTCGTGGTAATAACAGCTGTCCTGTGTGCCCCCAGCTTTGCTGGAGCGGGCTGATAAGCCTTGCGTGATATCCAATACTATATTGCATGTCATGTCATGCATTGATGGCCAGTTGGGAGCTGGTGTCGCGTAGACCCTACGGTCCCCACCCAACTATATCCTCCTGAATACTGTGTTGTTCGGATAAATTATTACACCCTCAAGGTAGACGTAGTTCTAATAGAGCAGGGGCTGCCACCTAATAAAAAAATTTGCTTTTATATGTTGTTTTGCTTTGTTTAAATTGATATTATAGCCCAATTATGCTATATTCCTAAAATACTTACTAAAAAGTGTGACGATAAGCGATTGCTTAAATGACCTGTGACTTATGCAGCTAAAAGAAATTAGTTTAGAGGCCTTGTATTTCCTCTCTAACTTAAAACCTTTGATTAAATAGAGGTTTATTTTATTCCTACTTTTTTGCCTTCTTACAAAAACTCTTTGCAACCAAAGATGAAACGCCCAAATTTTTAATTTTAATTCTAAGTAAAATATTAGATTAAGTTAAATATATTATTTTATATATTTTTGTAATATTTGAGGGATTATTATTAGTTGAAAAAGCTTTGATATTAATCATTAAGATTATTTATATAGTTTCTTTTGTCAGCTTTACTTTCTATACTTCTTCATGGCCTTGTATAATTCTTAATAAACTAAATGCAAAGCTATAATTTAAGCAATTTTTTCCATAAACATTAATGTCGAGGACTACTAGGTTGATATTCTTTAACACAGAGCTTTACTTGTAGGATTAGAAATAAGCTGTTCCGAAGCTTGGCCAAACCGAGATTCAGCTAATCTAGGAACCGCAATTGAGCCTAGCCAATAATTCTACCTGATTATTATTAAGCAATTCAAGTTTTTGTATGCCTAAATTTTTGGAAAAATTCTATTCAGCTAATTGATTAAAAACCTTATATTAGCACCTACATATCCCCTTGTTGTAACCCTTGTAAATGGGGAGCTATATATAGAGTTTATTTTGGATAAGGGGGAGGGGGAGGGGGAGGGGGTTTACTACTCTAGTGAGTTTCTAGGCCCTTTGCCCTTTGTCCCTATAAGTTCCAACATATATAATTTATGTAAACCATTTTGGGCTATGTTGGTAACCCAGAAAACCTGTAGCCATAATTTATTGATAAGTGACGGAGCAACATTCTGGAATTGCTGCCTAAGAGCTAATTGAGAGGAGAAACCCTATCCTTGGAGGCCTTGGAGGCCCTTAATCCCTAAGATCAGGGCATCATAGAAACCATTAGGGTGCTTACTATCTACTATGGTAGTGCTCCCCGCAATGCCCTAGACTTAACGTTCTAGACCCCATAGGTATCAACATAGCATTAATTTTACAATATCCTAGCTCTGTATATAGAATCTAAGCAACCAGACCACTAATAACAAGCATCTAGTTGTAGTGCTGTTGCTCCGTTTGGACTACTCTGTATTATTATGAGGTTATAAATATGTTACAATTATTACTTTTTTACATTTTCTCTCTTTCCATCTCCCCCCTCCTCCACCATCGGATCGGCACCATGCTCCACCAAGATCCTCACACATTCCCGTTCCCTCTTCTCAAAGGCGACCTGTAGAACCGTGACATCTTTCGGCACCGGCTCTGGAAACTTGCCCTCCCGATTCAGCACCTCATCCACATCGATCTCGCCACCATCCTCCAACAGCAGCCTGAGGACGTCGGGTCTAGAATTCCAGACGGCGGAGAGCAGGGCGTTGGTGCCTTCAACCCTCGCACCGTGTGCGAGCAGCGTCCGGACGATTTCCTTGGTCGAGTGCGCGGCAGCGACCTCGATGGCCGCTTTGTCCAAAAACAGACTCTTGTTCGGATCGACGCCTTTGGCCAGCAGGAATTCCACGAACTCGAAATCGTTCTTCCGGATGGCGTGGCCAAGCATGTCGCCCGCGTGGCCGAAGCTGTAGTGCGTGATGTTGGGCTTGATCTCCCGCAGGACCTTGAAGGCTTCTACGCCGCCCGTCAGGGATGCGAGGATGATGTCGCGCGTGATGAGCGAGGAGGGGTGGGGATTATGGGTGAAGAAGAAACGCATGATTAGGGGTTGGTTGTGGGCCGTGGCGGTTTGGAGCATTTCTTGGGTCGTGGGGTTGGGTTGTGAAGAGTGGTCGGGGGATGTGAGGAGTGATTTGAGGTTGGTGAGATCTCCCGTCTTGCAAGCGTCGATGATCTCTTCGCCTTGCGATTTGGATTGGGGAATGGATTTTGAAGAGGACCCGCGGCGGAAAGATACTACTATATGTTATTCGTGTGAGCTTTCAACTAAAGTGTCGGGAAGCCGACGGTGGTGGGGTGAGGGGCACTTACGATGGGGAAGCTTCATGCTGAAACAAATGATATAATATAGAGCGAGTTAGGTGGTATCCAATGCCACAAATGAATGAAGAAGAATGAAAGAGAATAGAATTAAAGATCTTTATTATTATTCCAAGAACAAAAAAACACCGAACAAAAAGAAAGAAAATCGGTAGTTGTAAGACTCAAACAGCAGCAACAGCAACAAGAGACAATCCACTGCACCCCAACATTTCCCCAGCTCTGGTTATCTATTTCTCTGGTCTGTCCGTCTATTTGTGGCGTCGTGCTGTAGTCTCAAGGTTAATGATCCGCAATGCAATCCTTCCAGCCTTCGAGAACAACCACGGCACCACCAAGCCCAAAAATGACGAGTTGCGCTGAAATTAGAATCCTGCGGGATCGAGGGCACAATGGGCTATAAAGATTAGAGCTTCCTTCGAACGCTTTGATGAGATGGGTGTGAGGTTGTAAATCCAAGTAGGTGCGGCGGGGAGGGACGAGTAAGACAATAGTCAGATGCACGATGGGGTCAGTTCCGGGGCTGAAATCCTCGGGATCCATAATATCCCTCTTTACGGTTCTGACGGACGGTCATTGGCACATAGCTCCGCAAGTCTTTTCCCCTTTGGCTATTTTGTTGCGAACATAGCTCCGCAATCTTTTCCTCTTTGGCCTTTTTGTTGCGACGCAGTGTATATTGTCGATACTTTCCCCGTAGTAATTGCCATGATTCAAGGTACAAAGTACAAATCATGGCCTTATAATTCCTAAGTATCGATTACCGTCATTTATCTTCAGACCCACTAGTTCCCATCAAGCTCACGTATTTTCGGAAGTCCGAAGGAGTTTCGGCCAAAACACTTAGTATGAGTGACTTCCAGGGCAATCACTGTACAAATCACGGATCAAAAGTCTGGAGCAAAGATAGCGACAGTAGTATTGCGACACCTATCTACAGGTCTTCATCTGTTGTCTTCGGGGCTATATACATAAGTACATACAAAGCAGAGAAACACAGCGCATACATCACAGTTTTCCAAAGAAATAATCGTTCGAGACCACTTCAACATGAGGAAGGGAAATGTTTCCATGTACCTCCGAGACGAGAGTTTTATGGAGTGAAAGTCGAGTTGATGGGCCCAACCTTAATGTTGGAATAAGTGACCGACGCACTCGCCGACTGGGATTCAACATCCGCCGGCACACCAGATGTAACCGCACAAGTACCACGGGGGCCACCTGGTGCGGTCTTGGTGGTCGGATAGGTGGAATCAAGCCAGAGCATGTTGGCGTAATGGTCGTCCCAGACGGACATGACGAGAGACATGCCTCCCGAAAGCGCGCTGCTCATCGATGCGAAGCCACCCTGAGTCTTGAAAGTATAAGTGTCATTGAAGGCAGCCTTCTGCGCGTCGCAAAAGGCGCTGGTGATGGAGTTCCCAGTAACCCCTGCGATCGTGGATTGGGAGTTGGGAATGGTCACCCCGTTCTGGACGTAGAAACGTTTGATTTCAGTAAGGGGATTGCCGATAAACTGCGTGACGACGGTAAAGACCTTGCTGGTATCGACGGTGAGGCCTTTGCCGTAGAAGGATGTGTCGCCCATGCGGTACGAGTTGAAATCGCATCCGTCGGGATCGCAGTCTCCTGCATATCGGGTCGACGAGTAGGTTCCTCCGCAAGCATCGCCATCGCACATGGTCTGAGTGATGGTCGAGCAGGAGTGCGGTGTCACAGCAGCAGACACCGAGTTGGCTTCCCAGATATCCATCTCAGCACAGCACGAGCCATGCCCTCCGACACCAGCATTCGGGTCGTTTGACGAGGGGGACCATCCATCAACATTGCCCTGGGAGTTATAAGCATACGCTGTTCATAATCGGACGGTACATTGACTTACCTGGCCGTTGATGAACTTGAGATCACGGGGGCATTGACTATCGCAGTATCCAGTACCGTACTTGGCACCGGCTTTGTTATTGGGATATCTGCCCACTCCTCCATCCTTATCCATGGATACAAAGTATAGAGCTCCGTTCAAGCCGCAGGGCAGATTAGACACATCCACGTCAAACGTAAACTCCTGGTTCAGGAGGCTAAATTGCTGATAGGACGTGTCGGTGTCCATCAAATACAACCGGGACCCCACGTTGGCGCCGGATGAGCCTTGGGTCACAAATGTAAGCTTCAATGAGTTACCACTCGTCGAAACTCCGTAGGTGCCAGAATAATCGGCACCCTCTAACGCACAGTTGGTTGAGCAGGTGGCGTCGTCTGGACATAGGGTTGCGTCCCAAGTGTTGCCAGTATAGCAGTTTGTGTAGCTTCCGCTCGTGGTGGTGTGAACCCAGCGCCAATTTGAGTCAATAACAACCTTTCCCGATTGAGTAGTGCAGGAGTTTGGAGCGGTACACTTCGACCAGGTCATAGACGGATGTGTTTCGGTTTGATAAGTGCCAACCTGCTGGCCTCGCCCGAGGGCGATGAGAGAGGAGGCAAAGACGATGCTTCGATGCATTTTCGGAGAGGGATAATAAGACTGTAGTTTCTCAGTATGCTTGCCAAGGGACAACAATTATGACTTGGACAACGGTGGGAATGCTACCATTTTATCTCCGTGAGTTCATCCGATTCCAACATTGCGGAACATCAAGACCGCCTGAGATTAAAAAATCCGAGGCGGATCGACGGGATTGTCGTCCTTACAGCCGCTGATAATCCGTCCAAGGTATGTAGATAGGACCGTAATCATCTATATTCGCCGCTGAATGAAGACCCGTGAATTCTCCCGTCTTCACTGTTCTTCACACAAGGAAGTGCCGACAGCAATGAGAGCTGCCCCTTCTTTCAGTTTGCCATTCTGCCTGTGAAAGAGCCGATATTAGATATTGAGATCAATATATAAAGTCAAAATTTGGCTGCCATATGACACCTATTAAACGCTGAAATTCCTTGGGTTGGTTTGGGTACATTGCCAAGAAAAACCTCTCAAATCAGGAGGAAAGGATTAATTTCGGAATTTTCATGGAAGATTTAAAAAGCTGGATTTATTCTAGTTGAAGTGTGCGATTGGCTGAAGGATGCAGTCTGTACTACCTCATGCCTCATTCCCCCGCAAATCTCTTCTCCTCTTTGTGATGATGGTGATAGAGAAACATTGAAACTATTGGCTATCTCCTATACAATGGGGTAATTTGCAGGGGTGGTTCAGGCGAAATCATGTATGTCTTCCCCAGACTTTAAGGAGCTTGCGCAGTTTGTATGGTGGAAGATTTTCAAGATCTGATATGACGATCTGAAACAACTTGAAACCACAAGCTATGGTTATGAGGAATGCAAGAGTATTGCTTATATATATACATATTACCATAGCCGACGTGGTCCATGGTGTTCAAGGTTTTAAGCCTTTGTTTCCTCATATAAGGTATCCAGAAAAGATGTGTCCCTCGAGTTCGATGAGAGTACGTACCTTGATACCAGTTACTACAAGTTCATTACCGGATACAACATTCAGATCTGAAGGTCCAAGGTAGATCAAAAGCTTGGCATTTCATGCACCGTAATTTCCACAAACAACCGTGGCATATGGTCTCTCTCACACGAACAAGAAAATTGGAGGGACTCAGATTGATGGGCCACTGAGCCTTCAGATGCATATTACTCAATTTATTTCTTGTTCACAGTGAGAACTTTCCCCAGTTTGCTTATGCGACGGCATTGCCGAATGGCTCCAACTTTGAGCAGCGGATAAATAATAGGCTCGGTACAGGCGATATCAGGGATCGGGTGAGGGCATCCCTAGTCTAACATTTAATGTGGCCAATAGACTTGAGGACCGAAAATCAGTGCTGCCGGGGATTGGAAAAAAAAAGGCCGTTATGGGGGATACTGAAGCCGGTAATTATATGCAGTCAACAGCCGTAGACGATGGAGACGGAAGATGGAAGCCCAGATAGATTGTGTCTAGATAAATCTGGTTCAGGATCCAGGTGGTGATCAGAAGATGGGATGTCGTTGGGCTTTGTCAGAAAAGGCGGGGAACCTGGTTTGTTCCTAGAGGAGATTAATATAAAGCAATATATTCTAATTACCCACGCCCTGAAGTGCCCACGACAGCGCAGTACAACCTATCTAGTAGAAAATAATTCCCGATGAAGAGGCTGGAGATGGAATAGCATCCATAGATGTATAGATGCAGCCCGGCACGTGAAAAATGTCTTCTCGGTCGCTGCTGGGAAGTTCCCCTTTCTTTCCGTTCTGATCGTTCTGCCATGCTCTGGTCTCTCCAGGTGCTCCTTAGATTCACGAGAGGTGGTAAGTGGTGCGCATAAATGAAATTAAAGCAAAACAGAACTATACACACTGATGATAGAACAAGATACCGTACAGGCGGCCGAGTAAATTGTAACTGCTATTGCCTGAGAACGTATGAAGCAGCTTCCAAGTGTATCCGATACACAGGCGGTACTTCAAATATTTTTTCTTTCCCTAGAAGACTGCTTCTCACTTGGTCCATCCTACAGTGATGGAGTAGAACGTCTCTTTTCTTTTATCGTCCTACCCTCGAGTGTCGAAAAAAGAAACTTTATGGGGTTGATGGATACTAAACTGAGAAGTATGACAGCGGAATCGATTCGTTCGGCATTTGTTGTTCAATCCTTCCATCTCGAATCACCTTTCATCTCGTGGAGGCGAGAAATACTCACAAATCCGACGCGATATGAATGGAAGTAGGATCCCAGAGACTCGCATCCCGGTGCTTGAGAGGATCCGACGGAGAGCTAACATATAATATACTCGATATAGGCCCGCTACAGAGGACGCGAAGCTCTGGAGAACTTTTTGACAACGAAGTTTTCCCCAAATAGCTGACGAACGACAACCCCGAGAGATTTCCAAGCGCTGCGAAAAGTATTGCATGTACTCTAGAACGTAACCACTTGGCTATGATTTGTTCTGACTACATGAGGAAGACTCATGGGGTTAAATTATCTACCTCAACAAATTTGGAAAAGTAACGAGGTTTATCACCGCTGGCGTGGAAGTAGGTGAAGGAGGGAGATAAAAAGAGAGTAGTTCCATGTCGCTGTATCTTTCTAGTAACAGAAGAGCCTTCCTTAATTTGGGATGTCCTCGTAAAGTCCAAGCTAAATCCTTCTTCGAGGATTACGATTCTTGCTGATTTTCGTGAGCCCGTCTCACTTTCTCATCACGTAGTTGTGTTATTTCGTAGACGATGGAGCAGAATGTACAGTAAGCTGAGAACCACAATATACGAAATAGTAGTGAGAGATCGGTCGACTACAAGCAGCGTTGAAGATAAGCATTGTCAATTGCTAGGTTGTGGCAGAAATATATAGGGAATCAAGTCAGCTATCTATGAAATGTAGAACTAGGTCATCTTACCCAAGAAGGCGTAATCGATCCATTTCTTGATCTACAGTGTAACCGCCCACAGCATCCGGTGTCTTCCAACTGGTCATCCCAGAACATAACAACACTTACATTCCCCAACTGAGAGAGAAGGACAATGACGAAGTGCAAGGTTCCAATGACGACTTTTATTCTACTTCTCCGAGCAAAAGAAACCCACATCGCAATCTATAAACCACATCTATATCCTTCTTGAGCAGACAACCCCCATGCTTCTTTTTCGGCGCCCCACAAGAAGATACATGATCAATCAGAAGATTAAGGAGCACTCAACGCACCTCTAACACCACCACTCTGACCAATCTCTCTCGCGGTGACAGTAACAGCCAAGTTGGCATCCACATTAATCATGACCTCGATCTTGCCACTCTTCTTGACACCACGGATCGCAATCTCAGCAAGTACCTTTCCAACTTTCCAGACCTTCTCCCTCCGCTCTTCCTCTTCTTCCTCACTATCTTCAGCCTCCGAGTCGTCGGAATCGGCTTCTGTGACTTTAGCTTCGTTGGATTTGGGTTTGGGCTCTGGTTGAGTGACTTTGATATGCGAACCACCTTCTACGATCTTAACTAAAACATCACCGCCTTCTTTTGGTGCTGCGATGTGGATTGTTCGCCGCGCGGGAGCGGCTGTTTCGGATGTGATGATGGGTGAGAAGATGCCTTTAGTTTCGTCACTTAGGATCGATAGAACACCGATGGCGTTGGTGAGGTGCTTGACAGTTGTGACGGCTGGGTGAGTGGATTGCTCGATATCTTCGGCTTCGTATCCCTGGATCAAGGATGCTTGTAACGCGGCTCCACGGGCTTGTAACTCAGAGGGATTTATAGCAGTTGATAACGTGGATGGCGCGAGAATGGTAGTTGACTCTCGGAAGATGGCTTGGAAGTTCGATGCGATTTTGGGGGTATGTGAAGTTCCTCCAGAGAGTATGACTTCATCGATTTCCAAGATATCCAGCCCAGCCTTTTTAACTACACCCTCAACCAAACGGTTGAATCCATCAAATACTTTTCGTGCAATTGTCTCGTACCGTAATCTATTGATCGTAGATGAGAAGTCAATACCCTCTGCCAAACTCTCAATGCTGAAACTAGCATTTGTTCCAATACTCAAAGCCTTCTTCGTAGCTTCAGCCTCTAGCTTTAATTTTGCAAGACTGCGGGCGTTTTCTCGAGGATCGGTGGTGTTCCACTTGATAAATTCCTTCGAGAAATGATCCTGGAGCACCTTGTCTAGATGAACACCGGCAAAATCATAATCATGAGCTGTAGCCAAGATTGTATACATGCCACCTCTTGATGCCACCACTGCTACGTCAGATCGAGTTCCGCCCAGATCCGCAACAACGACAGTCTTGTCCAAGACTTTGCTCTCAGGTCTTGCATCATATGCCAAAACCGCAGCAATGGGCTCATGAATAAGTTGTAAGACCTCGATCCCAGCATCATTGGCAGCTTTCGTCAGCGCCGCCTTTTGCTTATCGTTGAAATTCGTGGGAATCGTGATCACCGCAGCATTGATGTTCTTTCCCAAGAAGTCAGATGCAGATTTGACGAGTCTACGGAATTGACGGGTTGCAATTTCGGAAACTGTAACGGTGGAAGGCGAATCTCCCTCCTTGTCTTGTATCGTAAATGCAATGGTTGATTCATGTTCTTGAGGGTGGGCGGATGCATGGCAGTGGGTTGGGTCTATCGAGTTGAAGCTGGGCAAAGTGTTAACTATCTTCTCTTCCTCTTCTTCCTCTTCTGCTTCTTCTTCTTCTTCTTCTTCAGTCGCCTCATGACTTACTCTTGTCCCAGGAAGTCTCGGAAGTATGCGACAGTGTTTTTGCTGTTTCGGACGAGGGATTGTTTGGCTTGCTGGCCATTGTATTCTTCGCCGTCAATGTAAGAGAGGATGGAGGGGATTTGACGATCTGCAAATCTGGTCAGTAACTCTTTATCACCTCCTTTCCCAGCTGAGCAAACGTACCTCCATCTTCGTTGGCAATAACCTCAGCCTTGTCTTCAACAGTGGTGTATGCGATAGAGCTGTTGGAGTTGCCGAAAGATATTCCAATCACGTTTCGCTGCTTTGGCTTAATGCCATTTGCCGATGCACCCTCAGATGCCATATCAACCAACGGGATACTCTCTGGCGAAGTGGAGCACAGTCGTGGTGTTGGAATGTATATGTATATTTTTATATCTTCAAATAATGCTTTCAGGAATTTTAAATCGAAAAGTCGTTAGCGTTGTTTGTGAAGACCCACTTTTCTGCAAGGCTGAAAATTCAACGACCACGACATTAATCAACAATGGAATGTCGGGATAGCTTCAATTCCAGCGCAGCGAACACGCCCCTTATCAGAAGAGGATGGAGACTTTTGTCATGCCGGGCGATCTCGTGGATCCAGACTTGTTACCCTCCCAGCCAACATTACCTCTCAAACTCGGCCCTGGGTTACGGCACATCCCACCAAACACCATCACTCCGACCGTCGCTGGCCAGTTATGTACAGACGCGAGAAAGAATGCAATCTGGATTGAATTTAACGCTGGTCGCGTAGGTCATAGTAACTCCTCAGAATGGTCTCTACTAACATGCTTTCCAGTATATCCCCACAGTTGGCGATCTCGTAATTGCAACCATCCAACGAGCCTCCGTCGACCTTTTCTACGCCAATATTAGCGACTTTGCCTCCAGTGCAACCCTCCCAGTACTATCTTTCGAAGGAGCAACCAAAAAAACCCGCCCTCAACTTGCATCGGGGGCGTTAGTCTATGCTCGTGTGAGCTTGGCGAATAAACATATGGACCCAGAGCTTGAATGCGTTTCTTCATCCACAGGAAAATCAGAAGGGTTGGGACCACTAGTTGGAGGAATGCTATTCGATGTTTCACTGGGAATGGCAAGACGGTTGATGATGCCGAGGCCGGCTGAGCAAGGAGCCTTGGTTATATTAGAGGAATTAGGTGGTGCAGGTGTGGCTTTTGAGATCGCGGTGGGGAGGAACGGGAAAGTTTGGGTGGATAGTAAGACTTTAAAGACTACATTGGCAATTGGGAAAGCTATACAGGAGACGGATGAGAGGAGGCTACTCCCAGACGAACAGAAAAAGCTGGCACGGAGGTTAACTCGGGATCTCTGACGGGTGTTAGGATATGGACTTCTTGATTTGATATGGCGTCGGGGCATTGCATATGTAAGGCGTTTATGAGTAGGGAAAGACATCCCCCACATCAAATTTAAGGTTCCTATAGATATCAGACTCGCTATATTGACAGGGTAATGTTCAAGTGTTATGCCACCTCCCGCTAGCTAAATTTTAGCTACATATAAAACCCCAAAATCTAAGAGTTCCAACATCTTTACTTTTTCTCCAGCCTTACTATTCCCCTTAGCACTATTCCACACTGTTATTAAACATCACGTCTTTCGCAAAGTTCAATATTCTCAGCAACATCCTCCTACAATTATATCACCTTTTGATCCCATTCACTCCGATGTATTCCTTATCATGGATTTTTGACAGCTCTGTGCTTGTGCTCGCCACTTTCATCTTCGCTATTCGTTTGCACTGCTCAAACTTAAAGTAAATCAAGCGGTTGCACCCACACGAGCACACCCACCATTTCCACCCTCCGAACCATCAAGCCGCATAAGCCAAACTATCCATGTCAATAACTGACACCAGATCTCGTCGCAGCCTCCCCCTGTGTCTCCGCGCAAGGTGATCTCCCCACCATCTTATCCTTTCTTTTAATTTCTCTATATGATGTGTCGGATTTATCGGATTCTTGGATACCTCACATTCTCTAGAATCGATATATTGAATTGCACCCATTCTATATGGATTCCATACCACATTCCAATACCCCATTCTACTCTATGACATTCCACTTATTTCTATATAAATATTCATTCTAAGACCCTAAGAGTCAGAATCAACTCAAGTCCAAAAAGTCCAACATGATAACCTAAATCCTATATTGCTCATAAATAGCATTTAATCTAGTTGTCTGATGACCTATTCCTCTCAAGATATTCTCTATGTCGACGTCAACCCTGATGAGCTTGCCAACGCATTTGCAGCTTCTACATCCTACGCCTCTCGTTTTCAAATCATCATTGCGTACGGTCCTACGCATATCCAGAAAGTTTTTGGGTTCACCAGGAGTTGCAGGAATTGATTTTCCTCCAAAGCCCCACCAAAAAAACTCCACCGAATAATACAGGGCTATTATGATTATTTTAATATTATAATCTAGAGCATGATATTCGGCCTCCCCCCCTTCTTCCTCCCTGCCCCCCGCCCGAGTTGAGGTGCGTGCACGGCCAGCCGTCTCTTTCGAGCTTTATTAAAAATCATATTTTTCTTGTTTAAATTTTCTTTTTTCAATATTTATTTATTTATTATATGTTATTTAATAATAAAACTTTCTTTTATTCCCTTAACCTTTACCTTTGTGATTTCCAACACCTCTCATGGTCCCTAAATTCGCCTCGCTCTGGGCCATACTATTTTTGCTTATACTTAACTAACCCTGGCCAAGAAAATAATTCTGGCGTTTTAGTGCAACGGATCCGCCACATCGGGCCCGGCTCCTACCAACTCGTGGTCAAAATTATGCCTGGATGGTTGCCTGCGGTGGCTGTTTACAACAAGGACTACAAGTTCTATGTTGTACAATTCTTTCCAACAAAGCCTGGGGGGGGGTGATCAAATCTATAAATGCAGAGCCTATCCTACTGAAATATGTTTCAGCACAACCCAGAACAATCCACTTTACTTTTATATAATTCCAATACACTCCACTTTAGCAGCCTCAATATTTTTGTACCTTCACTTATTATTATCCTTATTTCAAACCTTTGCATAACTAGCAAAGCCGAATTTATTTACCGTTGGTAGTAATGTTTAGATTTCTAGGATTTCCAAGGAAAAGGAATCCTGTTCCTGAAATATCAACGAAAGATGTTCCTGAAATATCAAGGAAAGATGTTCTTGAAATATCATGGAAAGATGTTATTATTGACTGCCTCGGAAGTCAAGAGAGATACAAAGAAGCTTTGGAAGCAATTAAAAAAAAAAAAAAGANCTTTTTTTTACTCTAAATATAAATGTACGTTCATAAATGGACGCTATAATATAATCATCAAGCCTAAAGATGAGAAAGTAGAAAATTGGGAACAATGGAAATTCAACGCTTGTGCAGAATTGGAAAATTTTTTTAAAAACAAGGTTTCAGGAAAAATAACGATATATGATAGATCCTCACGTTCCAGGGAAGCATACCTTGTTATTAAACCTTCACAAGCATAATTTTTATATTGGCGTGCAGCTCTAGCAGGCACAAGGTTAGCTTTTGGAAGGAGTAATTAAACAAACGCTGGGACTTTATACAAACTAAAAAGCCAACATAAATAAAAGAATGGTTAGTGGAGTAGAAAGCTGATTGTCAGCTTTTATGGCTCTAGATTTACTTGTGGCACATTTTATCAATTTCTAGCGTTTTATTTCTGGTTTTTTTTTTTTGTTTCTTGATATTAGTACTTATATGCGCTTTGGCATTTGTTTTATATTTGTTTAATATCTATTTTCATGATTCAAGTTATTTTCACTTATTTAGTTATAATTTATTAATTTTAGGATCTCCTTATTTTTCTTATTATATTTGCATATATATAAATTCTATATTTTGTTGGTTTCACAAGGGGAATAATTGCAATCAATGGGTTAAGAATTCGTATGCTTAATATAATTGTATATAAAGTTTAGAGCTAGAAGAAAATCAAGGAAAGAATCCCTTTTTATACTAAAGAGAAATCGATTCCTGCCTACAACCTCTGGTGGTTTAAGTGTTGCCAAAGTCTTTGATTCCCCAAAGCTTTCCATTGCCACTCAATTAGGTCATTTTAATTGGCTGTGTTTCCCCATCCAGCTCTGAATACATTATATCGTCGCCAACCAAACTTCTAAGGACTTCCGACTTCATTTTAAGCTTTTGGGATTTCCTTCAGCTCTTCAGACTGGTATTGGAAATGATGAACAAATAGCCGATACCTGAAGTTGTAATTGCAATCAATTATGGTGCCGATAACTCTCCTGAATAAACTACATGTCAATTGTAAGACTTTGTTTCCTCTTTTCTTTTCTTTTTGGCTAAAAATGTTTGCAAACTTGTTTTCAGGCGACTTGAGTACTTTGATCTTAAAGGTTACCTGGTTTGTACTACTTAGAATTTGCCTTCTGCAGCATACTTTGAGATAGGTTCCTTGCTCTTTCCAAACTTTATTTCCTCCCAACAGGATAAGAAAGCTAGATCAGACCTTGCTATTTTGAATGCATAGCATGAAATAATTTCTTAATTTTGATATGGACCTGGAACCTCAAACCTATTTTACTTTATTCACTTAGAAGAAGATTAACTACCAAGATATTAGATGCGAGGTCGACCCCAGTCCTCTCTTCTATGCCGGATGGGAATTGACCTGAAAATAAACCGATTTGAGAATTAGAGATCGTGTTAATTAAAGGTGATACATACCGACAGGCAGATATTTCTACATTTTCGACTCTCTAATGCTTAGACTTATACGTCAGGTAAACTACCCAAGCCTATCACTCCCTCCCCCCTCTCCCCACCCAAACTCAAAATAATAAGCAATGGTAATAAGTTGAAGCTTGTCAAAACCGTGATGTCAAACGTTTCTCAAAGTTCGTTCATTATGTTTTTACTTATAATAAGAGCCCTGACTAGCACATTTATCCTATTCAGGCCAACCTATCTATTAAAAAGCCTTATGACAAGCACACTTTCTTTAATCCTCCCAAAGAGCAATAAAAGTGTACGGGTGTGTTTCTGATAATAATTTGTCATCTAGAATTGGGTGGCATCTTCTCTATAAAACAAACAGCATCGAATACTTGCACTTACAAAACACATAACAACTTAATCTTTAGGTAAGCTTAAAGAAAATCTTAGCAGTAGCCTTGTTTCTGGAGACAAATGATATGACGGTAGCTATTGTCGATAGAGATGCCGACTACTTTATCAATATTTTTGTCCTTCGGCAAATACCACTACTATCCCTCCTAATAATGAAGAAAACCAGGGGGGGTTCATAATCACTACTAAGGGGATAGACAAGGTTTAATATCCAATTAAAATCTAATTAATTTTTAGTTGAGACTCTACCCCTCTTACTAGTGATTATGAACCCCACTGGTTTTCATGATTATTATGGGGGGTAGTACTATATCTATATTCATAGTCGGGCTTTACATGGGTCTAATATCGATCGATCCGCTTATATAAGACCGATCGATGGGCCACCAGGGGTCGTCAGAATTCGTGACGGAATTTCGCGTATCTTGGCGATCGGTCACGAATTATGCTAGCCCCTGTTGGGCCTGGTGGGTAGACCCCGTGTGTCGGATATATATGGGTAACCTGAGTTATGTGCACAGCTTATTATGACCACCGCCACAGCAAGTCTTGGAGTTTTGTCTCTGGCCTTATAATATGGTTAGCGAGATGGTAGAAGTTATAATGTCGGCAGTTAAGAGGTAGGTAAAGTGGGGGTACTATATTTTTGTTGGACTTCTCAGTCCTTGAAGTGAGAATGGGAATCGAATCGATTCTGATCCTTTAGGAGGATCCTAGAGTAGCTATTTATCCCAAGATGAGTATGATGACCCGAGTTATTGGAAATGGGAGTTACCAAGCATATAAGCACTAAAGCAAAGGGGGAAAGGGGGGTAAAAAAGTGGTAGAAATAAAGCGCTGCAATGGATAAAACCTAACAAGGGTTGACAGTTTTTCTTGGAGTAACTTCCTGCTGCATTCTAGATTAAAAGAAAGTATAGCTTCACATTCAGGAAAAAACAATGGTATGGATAGTAGTGCCACGAGCTAGGATTTATTAATACAAGTATAGAATAGTACGCTAAGGCTTCTTGGATTTCCCGATCAGAGAAGAGAGGCGTACTGAACAGCAGATATGACTTAATATGGTGCATAATTCATTGAATACTCTAGAGGGTGTTTCCATAAATAAAACATGCAAACTGACATCTTTTATCGACCGATCAGGATATCAGTGGCTCGCCAGGCTTAGGTCATTTAATCACGTTAAGATACCCGAGTACCTAAGAATGGACTGCATCCATACACCTCAGCTTATGCAGGATTTTGCTCAGCTTCCTTGACTTCAGCAGTAAATGGCGAAGTCTGAGCCTACGATTTTAAACGGCGCCTTAATTAACTGAGCAAATTATTTTATTAAAATAATTTTTATTACGAATATATATATAATAAAATATAAAACAATATCTTAGCTAGAAACCCATATATTAAATTATTGATTTTCCCACAATTTGTGTTTATGTAAAATATATAATTTACATTTTCCGCCAAACAAAATAAATAAAGCTTTTAACCAACTTTTTCCTATTATAAAACTAGTGTTATATTTAGGTTTGGCAGGTTGAAAAACCGCAGTTTCAGCGCATATATAATTAAAACTTTAATTGATTAAAAATTAAAAAATAGCAAACAAATATTACGCATTTAAATATTTATTGCTCATATTTGTACATCTTTTTATTTTTTTTCTATATATAAAACCATGGTACAAAAGCGTTTTTAATGGTTGATAAATGCTATAAATAGCTCTGCAATGGTGAACCAAAATTGCATGTTCAAATCATAATATTAATTTTATATTAATATACTTATATTTTTTTATTTTTTTATTTGCAAAAATATTTTAATTTGTTTAAAAGTCCTAAGATAGTTCTCACTTGGAATAAAGCATAAAAAAGAGTACTAATCTCATATATATCTTCATTTTTTCTATCATAAGTTTCCAATTTAATAAACACAAATCTAAGCGCCACTATATGGATGGGTGGTTTGAAACCACGGATGCTGTATTATTCTATCCGAAGTCCATCTCAACTGACGATCATAAATCAAAACTTTCGACATCAAATCATAAAGAGCTATAGCTTCACGGGTAGAGATCTTTGTAGCGAGCCTCTTCCGGTTATCACGCGCTTCAATCTGTTGAAGAGTTTCAGTTCTTAATCCTAATATAAATGAGCTGGGTGGGTTCCGCCATTCTACATTAGAGAGATTGTTACCGTTTGGCAGACGGTCGGATACGCTATTTTCAGATAAATTGCTCCCTTCGCGTTCAGCTATGACTTGGGTTGTCAATTGAGCGAGGTTGCCCGGACCTTCATCACGCCACATATAAGACCAGAATGTCGGGCTTCCAGGCCTCGTGATCAACTCAGAAGTATGTTCATCAAAGCCCATTGCCTTCCACCTTTCAGGTAGGGGACCGATAATCTTAATTATTTGTTGGATAGCTTCTAATTTTTCATATGTTCCCTCTCCAAAGAGATGGTGACCGGATCGAATCATAAAAATGACCATCATAAGCGCCCAGTTATCGGTTGTGATACCACCGGATGCAGGTTCAAACATGGCTTCTGGGGAGAGGAATGCGGGAGGAGTTTGTAACTTCGGTGGTGGCCGATTAGCGTAAAACGAGACTCCAAAGTCGATAATCTTGATATTGCCACTGAGATCGTCGATAGACAAAGTCTCAAGACCCGCTGCTTCAACAATGTATTGTGGGGCCGTTCTTCTTTCGAATTGTCGTTTATCAATCTGTCTATCAAGTCTGACGACTGGATCGCGATAAGGAGCCCCTAAGTTTTGGTATATAGTTTCTTTCGTCCACCCACGAATAGCTGGAGCTTCAAGCAAAATATTCTTGGGTGTTAGATCTGAAAGCATTTAGTATTTCTTGTCCTCAATTGACTGGGATTTTCTAACTCACCCCCGTGACAGATACGGTGCCGATGGAGAAATGCCACACCTCTTGCCACTTTCAAGGCAGCATTTTTAGCATCAAGCTGCGGTAGTCGTTTGCCTCGTTTCGACCACGCATCGATACTTGGACCGACCAGTGTGGTCACCAAGCAGCGGTGCCATCCATTGCCTGATTTACAGTTGAAGGTATCTAAGACTTCTGGGACAAAATCAAAGTCGGAAAATTGCGGGAGATTTCTGATACTATTCAGCCAGGTGCGCTCCTTACTGGGCGTAGTTAGACATGTTGGCGTGCCACACCCTATCTTCAAAGCAACATTCTGGTTGGTCTGTGTATCGTGAGCCAGCCAGACTGTTGCCTGCCCACCGTAACCCAACTTGTGCCAGATTTCATATCGCTGGTTGATGACTTGGTCGATGTGGATCGGACAGTAGCCATTGACACGGTACCGTTCGCGGTCTTCGGCTACGATCAAGCCGCTATCGTCGTACAACCTCGCCATGGTGACGAGTGAGTGATACTGCTTTTCAACTCAAAGTGCTGGTGGGGGTTCAGCAGTGTGTCAGATGCAAGAAGATGCAAGAGAATAGGTGGATTGGTTATATATCTCTCCGGCTGTGCTGTGCTGTGCTTTCTTGTGACTCTCGGTAAGCCCCCCTTATATAACAGAAATATACGCGGCAACAAGCTTATATAAGCAACCACGTCGTTAGAAGGTCGGCGATATCCCATGCGCAGCAACCCCCAATTGCCGGGTCAATCCCACAATCCCAAAACCATACCATAGTACTCAGTCATGACCCCGAAATTGAACGGGGACTTCGTGTGAAAACTTACGTTATGACTTGGTAGTCTTCAAGTTCCGTTCCTATTTACCTTGATGACAGGCTTTCCTCGGATGATCGGGTATTCTCATGATGGATACTATCAAAACACGACAGAAATAAATGGGCCAAGGGCTGATGGGTGGTTGCCATGCATCCTTATCACCCAGGAGTGGCCAAATTCGTGACTTCTCTCGAGTAGAATATTCATGAAAACCCCAAGTAGGATTTGCTTCTGCTCACCAACAGGATGAAACTATCCATTCCGCTCTCCTTCACTCAAATTATTCTTGGCCACGAGGAGTATCTGCTATGGTCGCCCTTGTTTTGTAAATGGCCATCGCCGACTTGCAGAGAGTCGCCGTGTTGGTATTGCAACTTCCACTGCTCGTGAAGGCTGCTGAGCTGTTATATAAAACATTCAAAGCATTCTCCAGTTAAGTAGATCATCAATTATACCATTATCCCAACTCCACCTCCATTGAACTTTATATATTTAACCCCCAAGCGCACAATCTAATCCTTGTTGTCACTATGACTTCGATACCCACACCCACACCCACTTTCGCGGCAGACTTCCAGATTCCAGATGCCAACTTCAGACAGTTTGTTGAAAACATTGCGATAGCTGCCGCTAGGAACTATTATATAGGTGGTCACCAACTCCTTACTGCCATAGTAATTCGGTATACCAAAGCTTTAAACCCCCAGATCATGGTTTATATGGAGTCTAATAGGAATATAGCTCAGATGTCCATTCAACGACAACCACAGCAGAGGGGGGTGGTACATCACAACGTCGACCGGATCGAGAGGGAGCCCACATCACTTGTAACTTTACTTGGAGGGCCAAAGTAGGGGCACAACCTATAACTCGCAATGGTGTTCATATATACATTCGACAAAAACCTGATCTCATGGGACAACCAATGATAATGCCTGAACTGACTTGGAACGACAGTCCAGCACGCCGTGAAGCTCAATGGCAGCGGAGTTCCATTATTAATACAGCTACTGAATACTACCAATCTTGGGAACCAAGGCTTGTCACATTTGGGTTGGCAGGACAGCCTGGTCCGAAGGGAACCAATAAAGACCCCATTCCATCATCGAATGATATAAAAGATCAAGCCTGGAAGAAACGACAAGTAACTCTCAAATATGGCGAGGGGGAATACAAATGGACGCCGGCTAAATCTGAATGGGTTTTTAAATTAACTCAGGACGTACCAGTCAGTATCTATCATTTCCCTTATGATATTATTAAGACATCTAGTTTACTTGTTGCTAATGGGAGATTTAGGTAACTGATCGAACCGAGATAGACTGGCTTAACTATCTTGCCAGAAGAATTCAAGCAGGAAAAACGGAAGATCCTGATCGCTTTCCATACAAAAGGTTTATTCGAAACTTTTTATATGATGTCGATAAGAAAGAATGGATTAAGAAAACAGAAGATAATAAATACATTACCGTATGAACTTCAAGAGTATATATATGGGTCCCATGCTAACAATATATAGGCATCACCAACAGAAATAATAACATGTAACGAAGACTACCCTAAGCCTAAATACCGAAAGAGGAATGAGGTGCCTGAGTATGCCCAAGACGGAAGAACCCCCATCGCATTTAACAGGTTCCAGACAGATGGCGGTATATGGTTTCGTTACCAAGGACAGACGAAAACGGAGGTTGTTAATACTGAGAGGATTGCCTTCCTGAACCAGAAGTCGAGTGAACTATCTGCTGCTGCTGCTGCTACTTCAGTATGGAACACGCCAGGAGGAGGAGGAGGGCGTGGAGGCCTAGCTCCACGGGGAGTGCTAGCTCCACGGGGAGGGCTGGCTCCACGGGGAGGGCTGGCTCCACGGGGAGGCGCTAGCTCCCGGGGGGGGGCAACCGGTCGAGGCGTGGGAGCGCCTAGAGGTGGGAATCCAACAGGTGGAAGGGGCTGAGGTCCTCCTTGATTTAGGTTTTCAAATGGCGCATAAATTCTGTTGCTGATTTAGTTTTATATTCCTGTTTTGCGCTTTTTGGTTTGCGCTGTTGCATTCGAGGTTATGTTTCTTCGTTATTGGGATGCCTGAATTTTTATTTTACGCTTTTGCAGTTTGAGGTTATATTTCTTGGTTATTGAGACTTTTGTTGGCTTGGATGTATCTGGAGTTTTATTAGACGCTTTGCCTTGGTTGTTAAATATTTAGATATTTATTTAGTTATTGCTCGGAATTTACCGCAATTGTTATCTGAAATTTTCAATTTATATATCTTTGTTAATATTATTGTAATTGTGGGAATATATATGAGTCATATAGGTCGAATAGGTAGAAATAGCCTCACTCATTGCCCTTTCGAGCTCTATGGGTGAATATGGGAGATTGACAAGAGCTAGCTGGTGAATCAATAGGATTCACCAGGAGGCACCTCTTGGGTATATAAAGGGGTTCTCCTCCCATATCCCTTCTAGCCTTAGACTTAATATACCATACTTTGAACACTATTAATTCTCACCCCACTTTGTTGATTGCAATCCTAATCACCCCTGAGGTTTACCAACAGTAATATCGAGAAATATAAAATGCAAAAAAAATATATAAAAAAATTGGACTAAGTAATACTTCGACACATTTTATTAATATGGCTGTGAGGGAATGAACCATCTATCAAGATCGGCTCGGCTAGGAAACTGTAGCCAGAGCATGCAGGACGCCAAAATGGGGCCCGCGTTTGGGATGACTTAGGACGTGCTTAGGATGCTCAGGCTCTGCTCACCTTTCATTAAAAGCCCTCTGTTCTGCTAATTGTTCCTGAGAACTTTCGTATTTCTAACTAATAAGGGCGTAGGAGCCAATTTTGAGCCCATGGTTTGATTGCATAACAAGGAGCCTAACGATCCCCTCTAAACTAAAGTGGTGGGAGGCCAGATTTGTATTCCTTAATTCTAAATATGGGCCGAGCTTTATAAGCACTTTTTATAATGCTATCCTTATAATAAATGATTTTAAAAGAATTATATTCTTTCTTCAAATGCTCGGTTTTTGTTTTTTCTACTAGACTAGGAAGAGGTTTCTCATTTTTGAGAACCATAAAATCATTAAACTCTTTCTAGCGCTTAATAAATATTTATAATTGCGTCTTAATCTTTAACTTTGTACATTAAAATTCTATGTAGCTGTACGTTTTTGCCGCAACTTTACGAAAATAATAAGGCGACCAAAACAGCACCAGTAAATATTCTTGTAATATAGTTCATATTTACTCATATTTTTGTAGTATTCTTATAAATTAATAACAAATATGTAAATAATTGAAACTAGATTAACTTTAGATTTATATTATTTTTATATATTTTATATAAATCTGATTTGTTAATTTATATTCTCTTATATAATTGCAACTTTTATATAACTTTGTGAGCCCTCCCTTAGTGATTCTTAAAAAAGTATTAGTAATAAAAAGCTTCTGGATTATTATAACAATAGTAAGAAAGCTCCTATAGCTGGGACGCTTGGAATTATCATCTGCTAAAATCTTTCTTTTATATACCTTGGGTTAGGAGAATTTTTTTTTAGAAGATTATGGGTTTTATAAAAAGATTTCTCGGAGCAATATTTTCCAAAGCAATTTTTCACAAGACCCGTGATTCCCTAGGAAATTTCTCCTAGGAAAAGCATTTTGTATATGATTCAAATCTTAGATTTAGCACGTTTCATTTTACTTTTAATTATAAGTTCAATATTTTGAATTATTTTATTATATATATTAGCCTAGAATTTAACTATTGGTATTACCTAAAAAAGTGATAATTATCAATAAGTAAAAATTATATTGAGTAAATGATTATATAATTTAAATTTAGGGCTAAAAAAAAAAGTAAAAAAAAAAATCTTCTTATATATTTTAAAGAGTGCTTTTTAGTGAATTTTATTCATCAACAACTAGCTTTTATAAATTCTTCATATTTACCCATGGGGCCCAAAGAGGCAATAATAAAGCTATTTTCACTTATGCTTTATTATAAAACCCATAATATTTTCATAACCAAAATCAACCCATATAACTCATATTAATATTTCCACATTATTTTTGATTAAATATTAATCAAATTTGTTTCTAAAAATCTGTTGATAATCATATTAGCTGGACTCAAGCGCGGTCCCAGAGGGTTGAGCTAATCCTAAGGGTTCGATCAATTATCGGGGCCGCTTTGGGAGGCGGTGGCATGCGGTATTATATTGCTTATATATATTGCCCCGCTCCTATACAGATTATTTTTAATATAAGAATTTACCAACGATATAAAGCATAACCTAGCAATTAGGATACTGCCCTATATCAAAGCAATTCCCGTGCTCCGACAGAGGCATTATTCAAAGTTTTTACCAAAAGCATTATTTAAAAACCCTTGTGAAAACATTATTTAAAAGCTTTTATTATTAAGAAGTATTACCTATTTCATCATAAGTTATATATGCCTTATTATCTTACTTTTATATATATATATAAGCCTATAGTTCACCTTAAATAAGAGGTCAATCGAGCCTATCCCAAAAGTCTAACATATTCCAATGTTAGCATCGGCTCACTCTGCTAGCGCCTTGAGACCCAACTCAGCAGATCGCCCGATTTATCGTTTATATTTATGTCAACAATCAATCTTCAAAACCTTTACGCAATTCAGACCTCCAGATCGCCCGACTATTGATGTTACGCCAACGACCCTAGCAGCTTCCCCTGTTTCTATATTTATGTCAACAACCAATCAATTCAACAACTAATCAATCTTCAAAACCTTTACGAAAGTAGGACCTGTGAATCGCCCGATTATTGATGCTATGCCGATGTTCTTTTATTTAGTTGGAAAAAGTTTTTCTATTTTAATTATCAAAAAATTGTAAGAAAATAAGATATAAATTATATTTTGTATTAAAACTAAACGCTGAACTTTTATTTGGAAAGTTTAGCTTTACTTATACAAAACGAAGTGCATAAAATAAGCCTTTGGCTGCATGCATATCACTCCTTATTGGCCCCATGCAATCAGCCGCATCTGTAATGCCCAATCAGGGCTTTGTAAGTCTCATGACATATTCACGTTACATTTGGCCTCAAAGTGGTTGGGATAGCCTTGAAGTTAGGCTGTTCTAAGTTAAGTATCAGATTTTATGTCGTTTAACACATTGTTGGCCAGAGTATGACTTGATTTTTGGTCCATTTTCAGACTTTCGAGCAGGATAGATATCGGTATTAATGAAAGCTACATTCGGGGACCTAAGCAACTCACCCGGGTTGATATTCGACTCATATCCAGTTGTTATGAGAGCTTTGGTGATCCTTGGGACTATAAGTATGGGCTCATTCATACTGTGCAAAAGAACATTATCACTCATTCGAATATCATACTTTCACCTTACTTCCCCTTCACTTGCAGTTCCAAGAAGCGCTGGCAACCTCTTATCTACATTTATACTAATGTAAGTAGTCCCTTGCCCAAGAAATATTGACGTCTACCACATCCTGACCAGTGTCATTGCAGTCTCCCTTACCAACTCCCTTCTCTTAAATATTACAACATGTCTACACCAAGATTCACGACCCCGTGCGAACTGAATCACGTACATACTGCGGCGTGTACTCCCCCACGAACCGCGAGCCTAAACACTTCAAAGCACGCAAGAATCAACCGACCTCCACACAATGCTAGATCAGACACTTGGTCGGCGTATGGCGGCTCCAATGTCGGCTTTGAACAGCAAATACCTCCAAATGCCCAGATGGGCCTGACAAGAGAATTTGCCCAGTCTGTCTACGAACAAGCAAACCCAACCAGGCTCCCCAATTCAGTGGCAACCTACCAAACACAAGGCACTGTTATGGGTGGAAGCAACAGCGATGACCCACGCACTGCTAATGTTCTCTATGGATCGTCAAGTACAAGAGGCGGAAATCCAAACAAAGTAGCCAATACATCGAACAATTTGCGTCCAGCGATTCAGGAACATAAGAATAGGAGGTACTGTGCTGAGATTGGTGCCATCGATGAATATGCACTTGATTATCCAGACAAAAACCATAGGGATTTCGGCGGGAAGATCCATACTGCAGGCAGTGTAAACCAGCGAACCATGGCGCCATGTGGACATCAGAGAATTCCAGGATGTGCACAGTGTATATATAAGTGTAACATTGATACTCTGTCTTAAGCTGTCGTCATTTAGATCAAGGAAGCCTTTGCACGAGGCTAGGCTTATTGACTGTGAATTTTTTTTGGCGGTCGATTGCTTGGCGTTTGGCATTAATTTTTGAGATTTCCATTGTCGAATTTGTTGGTCCCTGCTGTGTGGCTTTTTGCTTTAGTTGTTTGGCATTGCTAGGTGTTTGGAATCGTTTGCTTTGTGTTGACATAATGTTTTGAGCTTTATGCTATTGGGTTTGTTTATGAGTGGTTTTGCTTTTTGCTTTGGCGTTTTGGCGTTGATGTGTCTCTGAATTTCGGTTTTGTTGGCGTTTGGCTTTTGATGTCCTGCTTTTTGCTTTGTTATTGCGGCTCCAAATATAAAATTTTATATCATTGGAAACATAAAATATTTTTGTTCCATTCATTTGAGGGCTCGATGAAAACTATGAGCATCTATGTGATAATGGTCCAGACTTTTTGTAGTATGAATACAAAATACAAAACTATTCATATATTGTAACATTCAAGTTTGGAAATTCAATTATAGAATATGGTAAATAGTCTCTACTTTATATACTTTTTGTTTTAACAGTTATATATATATATATATATAATATAGTTTTGCTTTTCATAAAATACTAACATTTTCACAGTTAGAACCTTCCTACTTTCACAACTCCTTTCCCAGTATTTTCTTAACTATTATAAGTTTAGAATATTTGTATTTTGCTTATTTTGAATTACTTGCTATCTATCAATAATTTCTTTTCTAGGCCAGTAAATTATAATTCCATGTGCATTTTTACTTTTCTACTTGTAATCAAAATCATAAAAATAGGGTATTGGTTTCTTAGATACAAATGTCAAGGAAATTAAGAAATAACACTTCGGAGCTAGTAAGTACTCGTAGGCTCCAAGTGCCAATAGTGCTATAGTTCAAATTGGGATGACCGAATTCCCGCGTTTTCATACTTTTTTCAAACTCTTTCCATGTCCTCCAAGATCCTCTGCCAAACCTCCTTCCTCAGGAAAATATCCGCATGCGTCGCCCCTTCGATAACCACAAGCTCAACACTATTCTCCATAACGCCCATCATCCTGTGCACGCTCTCAGGCCCAAAGAAGACATCCCCATTAGTTGCAAACCAAGTAGCATCGACCTTACACCCTCTATACAGACCCACTAACTCCTGCATGCCAATACCAGGCACTCTGCAATAACCAAAGCGATAATCAATATCCAGGCGCTGCTTCTGGAGGGCGACTTGTGCCGCATCCGGCTTATAAGCGCCGACTAAATCGCGCAGGGATTTGGAGTCTACGAAATCCTGACCCTCGACATGAGCGATTTTCTTCCCGCCAAGCACAGACAGCAAGACTTTCTCGGCCTTGGTGCCCTGGACATCCAGTTGATCGACAGCAGTGACGGTGGTGAAGAGGAAAGAAGGCATGGTGCACATCCAGTTCATGATCTTGGAGTTTGTGAAGCTGGCAGGGATATGCGTTGAGATGGGGAAGAGCCTCTTGACCTTTTCCGGGCAGCAGGATGCGAGATGCAGGGCTTGGTATGCGCCGGCGGAATGTGCGGCGATGCTGAAGGTTTGGATGTGTAGAGAAGAGAGGAGTTCCAGGGTGAGGGTGCTGAGCTCGGAGAACAGACTGAGCCCTGAGGTTGAGGCGGTGGCGCCCTGCACCCAGCGTTCGATGCATAGGATCGAGAGGGTGGGGTGGGCTGTTGTCAAGTCTTGGTATTGAGTGAGAGAAACTGAGGTACCGCCAGCTCCGTAGCAATAGACGAGGATATTGGTCCCTTGGGGGTTTAGGTGGGTGTATTGGATTGCGAGGGCGGGGTTGGTGGGACTGGTGAAGGGGATGGGCAGGAGGAGGGTCATTTTGGTGGTGCGTTCGGGGGCATACGAGGACACAAGTCAAACGTGAGATGAGGTTATTGATATTGAAGATATGTGAGAAATAACTACAGGTCTCCTTGGATGCTCGAGATTATGAGGTTGCGGACGAGGCTAATTCGTCGCTTCGCTAGGGTTGAATCCTACGCGGTATACAACTCCTCTCTGTACTACGCATAAATATAGATGAGCACGATTATCTCTGCAAGTGGTCGACTGAGTTGTCCAGGGGATTACTTGCGTGTTGGTAGGGTTTACAAATGCTCTTGAAGAATATGTAATTTAGCCGTTGGAATGACTTCGACCATCTTCTCTCTTAATCCCGACACTATACGGTATATCTCACCCCACTCTTGCACAAACATATCTCAAAGCCATCAGCATAGCTAGATGTAAAGCACTCCGACAGCCTTTCTCTATACCTTCATTTCAGCATTTACTGAGCCAATTATAAGATCATAACATTTATTCTTATAGCCTTAGATATTCTTGATAGATAATTTCAAATCAGCATTTTGTCTTCCTTTTGTTGTGTTGGAAAAGGAAAATAACTTGAAGCCCCATGTTATGCCGCTGATTTTCAACGTAAATGTAAGACGCTGGATGAGTTCGTATGAATTTTGGTAGCCAATAAAGAAGTTAGACCTTCCTGTCTCGATGGACTGACTGTGCAATGTGTGATGGAAATACTGGCGTCCTTGAGAGGTAGAATTGATTTCATTCAATGGAGTTCTATGTCATGAGAATGATGAGATCTGCGATGCTTCTCTCTTGATAGACACAGTAAAGATGCGATTAAACCCTAAACAAGGATGTAACATCCATTCGAGACGCCTGGCATGGTGGTGGATAAGATCGCAGATTTTGAAGCTGCATGTTCTCGCGCAAAGAATCCAATGTAGCGAGAAAATGACAATGCCAGGAGATAATTATAGAGAGTGAAAAAAAAAGAAAAGATCTATGAATTCGAGAAATATAGAATCTGCCGACATCTACAGAATCATTTTTGGTCGCACTGGCGACATTCTGACTAGGATGACAAAAATTTGTTCGCAGCATAAAGATCCGAGATGCAAAGGGAAAGCGGTGATTGCTGGTACCCACCCTGATCATAAAAGCCCAAAGACAAAGCCATTCCATTCAACCAATGCAATGCATTCGCTCTCCAGGAGTTAACTGGGCGAGCCCCTCATCTATTGCTACAATGCTTCCCCAATATCCGCCCCAGCATCTCCGAGCACTCCCATCTATCTCCCATTCTCAACCATCCATCACAATCTAGTGCTTATCTGCCGGCTTCGGAGTCTTCGCATTCGGGTTTCGGGGATCGTTCTTGAATTCATCGGCTGTATTCATTAACACGCGATTCCAAGTTCCTCGGAATGCAGCATACAATTCTTCAACAGGTCCGCAAAAAGGCTGACACCATACAAGATCCCGGCGCCTATTCTTCATCAGTACCATTGCGATCACCCCAATCTGCCCCGGTCCGTCGCAATTGATGGGAGGGAATGCCGCGTACCAGCAATGTAGAAAGGAGCCATAGGCGCAGCTATTGCCATCAGCATTTCTCGGTCCAAAGGAGCTCCTACGTTCCACGTGACGTACCGACGGGCGCTGGGAACTTCTTTGGCAACCACGACATGTTTGTGCTTTATGGTGCAGGGGAGACTGAGAGATGGGGTGGCTTCGATGGGTGGGTTTAGAGGTCGTGAAGTGGATTGGAGTTGGAGAATTGAAGCCGACGAGGAGGGAGCTAGGATGGAAGAGGTTAAAAGGCTCCTGACGCTGCGCCCTTCAATGTAAGGCATCAACATGGCTAACGAGTACTAAGTATCACGTGCTACCCTCCTCTTCCACACCTCCGCATTAAATCGGGATTTCATACGTCTCTCTGGACTTCACCCAGAAGTGCGGGGTGAATCAACCAATTCAACCAACCAGCTCCTGCCATTCCACAAACGCAGCTTCCGTGTCTCACGCCGGTCTTCTTGTCTTGCGATACGCACGAACCGACATTCTCTCCTGATTCTCCTCTGCTCTGCGACCGAGTATATCTTCACTTTCGACCGGGCCATTCACTGCTGGCTGACTTGCACTCTTCTATACCGCCCCTCAAACGGCCATTAGGTGGAGATCTGAACCCCACACAAGCTTCAGCTGCTCTCCCCCACGATACCCCGCATACGTGTAATCGTCGAGATGCTCGCACGACGAGTCCTCAAGGGCTCAAGCTCCAGTACATTGCTTCGACCTTTCACCACCTCTGCCCCACTCCTCCGTGCCCCCGCATTAGCAGACATTACACCCGAAGGCGTGACCTCGTTCGACGCGAAGCAGAAGGAATTCAGAGAGAGAATCGCAGCGCAATCCAAGAGAGAAGCCAGTGAGTCTCATCCCTCCGGATCCGCAACTCGCAATGCGGGTCTCTTCTCTAACGAGCAAGACTCACTGAGCTCTACAGAACCCCTGCCTGAAGAAGAGGGAAAGAAGGGCGCGTTGAGTAGTTTGATCTATGGCACGAAAGAGGGTAGGGAGATGGATAGGGAGATCGAACATTCATTCAGTCAGGTGCTGGCGAGGGGGAAATACGTCCATTCGATTGTTTTTCATGAGGTGAAGCCTGATAAGGTAGATGAGTATGTGGAGTTGGTGGGGAAGTGGTATCCGAGGATGGCTGCGACGGGCGAGAACAAGGTGCACTTGGTAGGAAGTTGGAGAACTGAGGTGGGCGATTGTGATACTTTTGGTTTGTCTGCCTTTTCTTCCTTATGGTTCTATATATTAAGATGGTGCAGTTCATATCTGGGAATACCAACGATATCACGGCTATCACGACTCCCTTCATTCCATCGCCAGTCACCCGGAATTCCCTGCCTTCGACAAGAAACTCAAATCCCTCATAACCGCCAAACGAACCTCACTCATGCAAGAATTCTCCTTCTGGCCCACCACTGCTCCTCGTCAACTAGGCGGCGTCTTCGAATTACGATCCTATACACTCCACCCTGGCAATCTCCTCGAATGGGAGACCCACTGGCGACGCGGACTCAAAGCAAGAAGAGAAGTGATGGAAGGCGTCGGAGCTTGGTTCGTACAGATCGGGGAGCTGAATACGGTGCATCACCTGTGGCAATTCGCCGATTTGGAGGAGAGGAAGGTCAGGAGGGAACAGAGCTGGAGTGTGGAGGGCTGGGGTGATACGGTTCATAAGACGGTGCCTTTGATTCAGACTATGAAATCGAGGATTTTGATTCCAATGCCTTGGTCACCAGTAGCTTGATTGTTGAGACTAGGCCTGGGCAGGATTGTTGACGATGAGTGTGAGCTAAGAGTTCCAAGGGAAGCATTTGGGGAAGGCGATTGTACGTTATATCTTTCAATGGGGGTAAAAAATTACATGTACTGGAGTATCCAATTCATAGGTCATTGACATTCTTCGCATGAATACCTTATTTCTTACTTTACTCTCTAATTACTGCCGTGACATATCATCCTCACAATAAGTAATGTGACATTCCCCCTCAGAGTGCGATGATTATGGCCGCGACAAAACTCAGCGCTGAGTATCTCTAAATTCCTACTTAATATTTACTTCGCCGGAATCCCCAGCCCCTCAGCGTAACCGTGATGGATGGCATTCTGTGGTGACAGTAGCGCAGCAAGAATTGATGATGTTAATCTCGACTTTGATGCCAAATCTCATCTTGCCCAACTATGAACCCTTATGGAGGTTACATGCATTTATGAAACAAACGCGACATCGACTTCCCGGGCATATGAAAAACAAAACCGCAACCAATGTCCGGAACCGCAGTTTCTTACTTATATAAATACTACGCTATATTGGAAATGTAGAGCGTAGAGGATAAAAGAATATAATTTTTGATAACTTTGTACGTTGAGGATTACCGGGGTTAGGAAAAATCTGTTGCGGCCAATTGGAAGAGAGCATTTATTTCCATGAAGAAGACGAGGTAAGGGGTGGGGGTTCCGAGTATAGGGCCCAGCTAGCATTTACCGTTCAAAGGGGAGGTGGTGTGACCCCCCTAAGAACATCTAACCAGCTGTCGAACTGCAGTATAACCCCTCATTCCTCCTCCCCCTCCTTCTCATCACCCAAAACAATGGCCAGCCCTCTCTTCGCTCCCTGCAAGCTATGTTCCAGCGCCGCTAACTTAGACAACAAACTCATGAGGTTGGGATCCGCACTCTCAACCCTCACTTTCTCTTTGACGCGGACCTCCTCCCCCCTGTAAACGAATACCTCATCCATTTCATCATGCTCCAACCGTCTCTGGGCCCCAATCGCCAGCGCGAAACGTGTTCCTAGCTGCCCGAGCGCATTGCCCGGCGGTGGGGTGACGGGTTCTAGGACCCGTAGCGTGAGAATTAACGATCCTTCGGAGAGGGAGATAAAGGGCACGAGAGTGGGCGAGAGGGGTGGGGTGAACGAGTTGGCTGACGGGGGATTTTGGTGCCAGGTTTCGGAGGCGTCGTCGGAAGAGCGGGATAGGAGGGAGGGGCCTTTGAGCACAGTTTTTGCTTCGAGGATTATGGAGTGGAGGAGGTGGAGCTGAGAGGAAATGAAGGGTGCTGATGTACGATCCCCGGTCCAGCGCGTGATGTCGACGCAATCGAGTGCGGAGTTAAGAAGGGTGAGTAATTGGGTTAGGGGGGTGAGGGTAAGGGGGTTTTCGGGGGAGAGGTGCAGTGTAAGTGGGGAGTGGGTACGGAGACGAAGGTGCAGTGACTATGATCCCATCTAATTAGTATTCCTTTCATAAAACGTCTATCCTCATGTGATATCAAAAGAGGGAAATCACACCCCCCTAACGATCTTGGTGCCAACCCTGGTGATATGCCCCTTCACACTCTCTGATCTTGGCGAGGATATCACCAGAGTAGATCCTCGTTCTGTAGGTGCTAGGAGGGCGTAGCATTCCTCGAGTCCGGATTTGATAGAGGCGAGCGTTTCTTGGAGGGAGTTGAGGAGCCAGGAGAGTTCTCTTGCCTGTTGCTTCTTGTTAGTTCTGATGCTGACTTTTGGGAGAGGAGTGAATCACAGTGGAATCATCTTCTTCTTTCTGCAGGAGATGAGGGGAGATCGAAGGATAGACTGCGGTAGACATTGTGAAGTTTCTAGTTGTCAGAATCTTCAGAAGAATGAAGACGGAGGTGTGCAAGCGAGCGAGGCTGATCATAAGGCTGCGATACGCCAACCGAATTCGGAAAGCCAAGCAAATTGACGTCAGCGCCAATCTTCCGTGACATGAAATCTTCATCTCGACTTCAATATCAAATCTTCACGTCCCATTTTTATAAAACCAAAATCATGACGAGATCACGACCTTCAAAGCCATCTACTTCCTCTAACCAGTCTTCTAGACTCGCAACGCCCACATACCATAAACTACCCAAGCTCGGGCCTAGTAAAGATCCCAAAGTGCATGTTTTACGTCCGAGACGAAGCTAAAGCCAAACAGATCAAAGAATCCAAAAGCGACCCCTGATGCATCCACCTATTACGTCTCTCAATGCATCGAAAGACACCCCGCATATAATCTACGTCTCTGCTGCTTCCCCATTCATAGCCGTCGTGAAGCGGGTGCAAAAAGCGGTTGAGAAGATGGAGAAGAGGACGGTAGAGGTGAGTATTGCGAATGGCGCGCTGAAAGAGGAAGCGAAAGGGAAGAGTATGCAAAAGGGAGAAGGAGGAGGTGGGGTACTTTTGAAGGGCACGGGAAGGGCGATAGAGAAAGTGTTGAAGATTGCGTTGTGGTTTCAGGGACAGGAGAAATTTGATGTGAAGTTGAGGATGAGTGATGTGGGGACTGTAGATGACGTTGTTGCTAGGGGCGGAGATGGGGATGGAGAGGTGGAAGAGAGTAGGGTCAGGAAAATGAGTTGTTTGGAGATTGAGATTGGGCTGAAGTGATAGCTTTGGTCAGGTTTAGAAGGATAGAATCAAGGAAAAGTAGTTTAGGTGTATGATACTTGTACTATGGAAATAGGTTGGTTGTGGAGGAATATATGATGGCGAAACATTGTGAGAATTCGAGGTATTCATAGTTTACAATTGGCTGATGGGCGCGGGGATATCACCGAAGTACATGACAGCCATCTATCTATTGAGAGTATATCAAGTCTTGTTAATACTAATTTACTAGTCACGTGATGTTATATTCACCTTTAGGTTTAAATCGTCGGGGCAATGAGATGTGAGCATATCAATACCGTAGCTGTAGTTCGTCCGTAGCTCTTCAAGACGACACATTCAGAACCGCATGATTACTACAAGAGTAGTGTTCCATATCCAGTCTGTGAAGTTCCAGTATTGCCTCTTGCAAGGCAAGTGCCTGCCAAGTGTGGAATACAGATAAATTTCCATTATATTATTACCTCACAATGTTTAAGCTATGTTGAGAGTATATTCCGGGCAGACACTCCTCGGCTTCTGAGGTCGAGGTGTGATAATATAAACAATAAGATATTCTTATTAGCCTTGAGTACCTGTACTGTCGGTTAAGCGAAAATGCGATAACCCCTTTATTTTGAAATCAATCAATGTATGTTAATAGTTTGTTGGCAATGGACGGACAAATGAATGTTGCAATGCTCTATTTTGGTTTATCTAAATGCCATAGTGTAATGCGGATAGCATCAAGAACTTAACTCTCTAATATAGCCAGCAAGACCAAACAAGCCAATGAAGTATCCAAACACTACAAACAGAGCTCCCCGGGTCAAGCAGCTTCCCATTAAACGCTCAGCCAAACGCCTTGTCTAAGTCATCTCCTGTAATAGCCATGTATGCCTTGTCGGCCTCCTGCGGGGTGTAAACGCTCGCATTTTGACCTCGATCTGCGACCTGGCTTTCCTCGTCAATAGCCTCACATGACGGGACTAGGACCATATCTCAGTACCTAATAATCTAGAGGGGCATTATAGGCATACATACAAGGATAAGGTTTCTTAACCCCATACCGATAAAGCCATTCCATGTTCGCATCCATATTGGCAGTGAGAGCCCACCATTGTCCATCGATTTTGCATAGGAATTGATTGGGTCCTCGACTGACGAAAAGCATAGACACCTTGTTCAAGTGATCGAAGAATTGGCAATTCTCGGGGAGAGAAGCTGCAAGGGCGACTCCGTCACTGCGAATTGGGGCCGAGTAGAATTTGCTGATAGGTAGGGGGAGTGAAGATTTCCGGGTTGGGAAGGAGACTGCGGTATTCTGGTCGAGGCGTAAAGCTGGCTGAGTGGTGTTATTGGTGCTTGCCAAAGATTGGAATTTGCTGGATGGTAGGGAGGACGTCCTCGTGGGAAATAATCTCGTGCTATGTTTTGTCAGAAGAATAGTCGAAGATCAAAGCATTGTTATTGAACTTACACTGGGTACATCTTGGTTAACACGAACAGAATTTTCTCTCTTCCTGGGGCTGCTGTGTGGTGTTAGATCTAATCTGTCATGGCGGCGAAAGTAAGAACAAGGGAAAGTAAAAATGAGCAATCGTCGATTGAAAAGTGAAGTTTTGAAAAAATATGCATTTGGGGAATATGAGGTAATTGAGGAACTTACCAAAAGCAAATAAGGTGGGCAGTTACGGAGAGATATGCAAAAACATGCACTGTGGATCAAAAACTTATTATCGCGCTAGTAGTTTAGACTCATTAGTAGTCTATGCCACCAAAACTGGCACATTAGCAGAATTCACTATCTAGAGAAGCAGAGTCACAGCCTTAGACCCAGAAGATCTTTTAAATTGTCTCCTATTTTCAAACACAAGGATAAAGGCCCGCAAAAAAAGGGTTCATGCATTGGGAAACTATATTTAATTTTGTGGCTACTACCTATGCATCACTACTCGACGAATATATTGCATGGTGCCAAGATTTATGACAATCTTGGAAGGGCGAAGAGAAGAATCCAAAGCTATTCCATCCTTACTGCACGATACCCAACGCTAGTTTCCGATGTTACAAAGTCGGTAGGGACCGTATGAGGCCAGAGTCGGACGATTGATCTTACTATATATGCGCTTAGAATTTGATTATTAGGAGTTGCGACCGACTTACCACCTTTAGTGTTCTTTCTCGCCCGCGACTTTCTTGACACCATATTTACGAAGCCAACGAGCAGTCTCTTTAGAAGTGGTAGCAGAAATCCAAAACAATCCATCTGTTGAGAGCCAACCTTGGGATCCTCCGCCAAGATACTTGTCCGTAAGCTCGTTTCCGCGATTATCCATGAGGTTTGGATCCATACGGGCTGCTTCGAAAATAGCCTTCTTTATATCCTTTGCCTTTTTTCGCTTTTCCGAAACCTTCTGCTCAAGTTTTGTAATTTTTGTTTTGTCGTTGAGCTCTTCTAATCTAGCGGCTGCAAGTTCACTGACTAGAGCTTGTCGCTCTTTGGCCAGAGTAACGAGAGCGCCTTGTAAGATATCCATCGATGGGGTTTTACTTGCGGAAAAGAGTTGGCTTGTTGAAGTAGCAGCGGAAGGCATGGTATGACTAGCTAGGTTCTAGTCGTCTGCATTCATGTTAGCTATACGTCCAATATGTGTTCGTTCTGATGATGTTACATTTGACGTGATCTGTTCCGAGTTGTTTTCTGTTGGCAGCTTTATTAGATAATGAATCGATTCTTGATAAGGCTTTGCCTGCTAGACTTGGTGTGGTAAAGGCTGATGTCGAAACATTGATGTCAGAGTTGTGATATGGCGAGAAGAGTAATTGGGAGAACTGGGGATTTATAGTCTGAGATTGGACCGTAAAACACCCAATATTCACCACCTAGGTAGTTTTGGGACTGTAGATAGTGATTTGTTATTTTTAAGTCCTCGGCAGGGTTTTTAAAGAAGGCCCGATTTACTTAGGTACTTTATGACTCTGAGGTTCGAAAGCTATAACACAAGTCTCACCCACACCCGTTCCTTAACCGCTCTCCCCTCCGTCCCCCTCTCTACCTGCCCACAAAGATAGTTCTAAAAAGATTTATGACCTACAATCCTGTTCCATACCCCCAAATATATTCCATAAATGCTCAATACTCTCTGTAAATGCCTAAATCCTATATACACCGCTTGTCTATAGTTTCGGTTCTTGCTGTTTTGTGTATTGCAGTGCCGCCAACTTTGATGATTAGCAGCATAATAAATGATTGAACACAGTTAACTTACCCAAGGATCGTACAATCTCCTTTAGTCGCTGAGTTCGATTTAACAGGTCTGCATTATTTTGCTGCATCTCGCTGATCTGAGTTTCCATCTTGAGCAGTTGGTTCTCAACCTCTAGCTCCTCGATTCGAGATTTTTGTCTGGAGATTACATCGTCTTTCTTGAATCCGTCAATTGTAATATTGTTGATCGTATCTTTGTATAGGAGAAGCATAGCGGTTTGCTCGGTGTTGGTTCCTGCCCTAGCGGCTGACATGTCGGCGGGATATGCATCGTAGTCGAAACTGCTTGCTGCAGAAAGGAGTCAACTCATTCTAACTGAACTTATGGTATGATCCCATATATGCCATATATGGGACGGTGCAGGGATTATAAGACTTATTTGAAGACATACCGAACTTGCCACCAGAGACGATGCAGGGTAGCAGACGAAAAGGATAATTTAAAATGTATAGCAAGTTACTCGGGTAATCTCAGACAATATTTTCCCCTCCCAGTTCGAGCATATACTGTCAACTCTATACAATCTCCTAGAAGCTGAAACAAGACCCCCTAAAATGACATTCCTCGCGCTAATAGCTTAGAATCCAGTTTGACTCCCGGTCGCTATAAAGTGATGAATGGATCATCTTTTTCCTCCCCTCTTCTTATGCCCTATCAATACTACTTAATTCTTCTAAAAGCTTATCCCACTCTGATGCTATAAAATGTCACGCGCGATGGATGATTATGCATAGTTGTCTGAAAGAAAACAAAAACTGGACCTGTCCTTCAATTGGTTCCTAATGTACAAGTCTCCAAAAATGGTCTTCCAACTTGCCATTCAACATATTCTATCCAAAAATCTGCTACTGTATTCTATCTATTCAGAATTCCCCTCAGGAAAGGGATTAATCGAGTCAAATGTGCATTTTCTGGGTGTTTTGTCGAGTGGGGTGTCGGGTCGGTGGTGAATAAGCTATAATTATTCGACAAGGAAATATTTACTAGGTAGCAAGACCATATTTTTATCCAAACTAGAAGATCAATTGGGTGATCATCTAAAAGTTTTCAAGAGGTGGAGTAAGCTGAGGTGACGTGAGTTAATATGGGTTTTTATGTGAAGAAAGGAGATTAGGGAGAGGGAAATTAAGATCTCTGAATCTATGGAGGATCCTTGCAGGTCGCTAGTCGGTTACTACTAGAATATTGAGTGGCTCAAGTTAAGTCAATGAAATTCACTAGAATATGTGCAGTTAAAGAAATGGATTCGGAACCGCTATAAATTTAATTTGGTAATTTGAGTGAATTTCTTCTTTGTTTACGCAAAAGAATAGTATTAATTGAATACCAATGGCATATAAGTATGCCCCATGATATGTAGCGTATTGCTCATCCTTTCGTAATCTATGCACACTCTACTTTCACCTATTTTCCTCTAGACAGAAACACCAACCGCAAATTAGATCCACCATCCTCCAGCCATACAATCACATCATCCATACAACCAAACTAGACCCCGCCCAAAAGTTTGGAAAAACCCGGCCCTATAAGCGGGGCCCCATAAGAATTCATTTTTAGCGTGGGTTCATAAGGCCCTGCCGGGAACCCATTTATATTTAATAATATAAAATTATTTATAAATAAAAGATTATAAGAAATATATAACAATAAAATATAATATATTTTTAACTTTAATTTAAATATATAAAACATATTTAAATGCTTAATTAATTTAATATTTTTAAGCTAATACCAAAAAAATATTTTTAATATAAATATTAATATCAAATAAAACAATAAAAAATCTATATATTATTTGCTTTATTTTATATTTTATCGAGCTTTTAATAATAAAGCTCTCGCTTACATAAATTCCCATAAATTCCCGAAAGTTCCCGTGCAAGATTACTGTATGGCCTTGGGACTTTCATCCTCTGCATCGCCAGGGATCCTCAGTCATGGGGAAAGGCCCGTCGATCCGATCCGCCCCGACATCCTTATGCAAACATGTGAGGCTTACTGGCACACATAATTTGATTCGCTCTGGTTCTTGTCCGCGAGGCTCTCAAAGTCCCTCAGCTATGATAATGCGTCTACCTACCCCGAACTACGGATAGTTTCCTGAGCGGCAGCAACCCATTGGGTTCTCGTTTATCTTTCGAAAGTTCCCGGCTTGGATTTGGAAATCCTACATAAGTCTCAAACTCCCAACAAGCAAGTTGCCAGTGGTAACGAATGCTTTTGACAAAGTCCCCGTCAGCTCCAAAATCCCCAATCTATTCGGAAACCCTCACTTGTCATAGCCACGCTTGCCACCTACTCAGCAGTCCTGATCAGTGCAAAGCTCCTCTACTATGATTGCCTCATGAAGACTCACTCACTTTCAACGCCTGCAACAGTCCTCGTCCACAAGTACGTGCGAAAGGTCTCGAGCTTTGATATATAAGATGCTGTTCCCGCCGCCAGAATCTGTGAATGTTTCAATTACAACTCATTTGATCGGCGCTATCTCGATCTACAGTCATTTTTTGGCACCATTCATTCTACACTCTCAAAGTCTACAACCTCATCCCCAACATTGACCATCATGGCTCCTCAACAATCGTGGCCGTCCGCCTCTTCGAACAAGCCCAAGCCTCGCTCGTCGTTGTCATCAAAGAAGAAGACGAAGAAACACTCATGCTCCTCTGCCGCATCAAACTCGGTCAGCATCCTGTCCCTATAGTTCCCCCACTCATTCTGTTCCCTTTTAACGCGTCCACAGAATGATACTCAAATTCAATATCGGGGAGAAGAACATGCCACCCATCAGGTCCAAATTACCGTCGTTCGAGAATGGACCACCTTTGCATTAGTCGACAAGATAACCGACCTTGAGATGGAGTCTATCGACGGAGATAACCGTTCCAACAGCTTCCAGCAACCAAGCAGCGGTTACCAGTACACCGCAAACACTCCAAACCAAGTCTCTGACACCATTGTCAACCAACAGACGCTCTACCAAGCCCAACAGGCCTACAACTCTATGCAGGCTTTTCTTGACACACCATCTCAAGACCAGCCATACAACAATATCGCCTCCTTCGGAGCACTGGCCATACCTGGAGAACGGTATATCTTGAATGAAGATACGCTGGAGCTTGAAGGTGCTGATGAAGGCGATGATGGCTGGAGCACGGCATACATGGACAACAATACGGGACGCTGAGTGGGGCAGTCGTTGACGCTTTCGTAAAACTTGTCCACGGCAACGGGACATCGTTTCTGGAGGGGATATTGCTCTTGTAAAGGAGGTGAGGTCTACCGGCCTTGGTCTGCTATTTTGCATGTTGCTAGTGTAATGAGAGGAGCTGTACGTGGGGGGCGTTGCCCCGTTAGGTGCTGGCTCTGTAGACGGGGCATCTTTATGGTTGGGTAGAGTAGGTTTCATAGATTTGTATCCTATCAGTATATCTTTGCGCGCATTTGTATCAACGCCGTGACCTGGATCGGAGTGTCGAGTAAGATCCCTCCTCTATATGGTGTGTCAGCGTCATCAAAGACACCGTGGGTTACCGTCGGCTGTAGCTCTCTCAGCGCCCCAAGATATCGATAAGTCAGTGTCCCCTCGAAAGCTGCCCAGGAGGTGGTGGTTCCCGTTGGTCACATGATGACTCTTATGTAATTGTGTTGTTTGGAGGATCACGTGCACTCCTTATGTAATCATTCCCTTCAAATACTGGTGATAGTCGGAGCTTTGCTCCATAGAAAATCAACTTCTTACAACTTCTTTTTACCTTGCAAATCACAATTGGCTCTCGGCCCTACTCAAATTTTAGCCATTTCAACTGAAGGTAATCCCCCCTAGGCGCAGTTTCCCTGTCTGACAACGTACACAGATCGTCCATCTGCCAGTTTCACAGTCAAACTCGTTGACCGACATACAAGGCGAACGTGATCGAAAGAGACTGCAAGCTGAACAAGTATCATTGCAATGGCCCGTGGCCAAATTACACAAATTGATATTAGGTTGTTATACTATATAAGAACTAGTCAATAATCTGGCGATACAAGAATATCACTGATTGGCAGAAGTATAAATTGGAAGCTATTAATAGTTGTTATTTTGAATTAATCAAATCAAATAACCAATCCTTCCTTTCTCTTCCTGCACGCTGTCTGAAGCTAGCAACGAGCAAATAGTAGAGCGGACTACTTCCCCAAATCTACGCTAACTATTTACTAATTCTTCTTGAACTTTTCTAGCCAAATAGTGGACTCGATACCGGTAAAGCCTAGCGCCTAGTCTCGCCACCGAGGTCATCGGACTTGATGGCTATGACAAGATCAGAGAAGCCAACTCCCCTCTCTTGCATCCGCTTGATATCTTCCTCGGTCTCAGCAGCACGCACCACAACTGTGGAACGAACCGGTCTGTGGGGCACACCAATATCGAGTATATGCGAGTTCTGCTCAGTGGCAGGCTGGAGCTCAGAGCCTAGGATCTTGGAATCTGTGCATATTCGGTCACGAGGTGCTTGGGTACGAGAATATCGCAAGCTGCGATGCCGGTGGCACCGCAAGGATGCGTGGTCTTCTTTTTATCTTTGTACAGGACCCTATCGGTTCGCGGGGTAATATCGTGGCAGAAGAACGGGACGTCGATTGTGCCGTCGATGAACAGCTCTTGGCCGGGCGTCTTCTTACCCGTGGAGAACTCTGGTCGTGTTACCTTCTACTTGATCTCGACTCCATCGGCTTTCTTGCGAGATCCCGCAATCGGCTTGCCGAATTTGATGCCCAGGTCAGAATCTTTCTCGGGGTCCTCAGACAATCGTGCGTTGACTGCCTCTACCGATTGCTCAGCAGAGTAGATTGTGTCGGTGATTGCGAAGTCAATCAGTCCCGGAGATTTGGGGCCCTAGAATCTCATCGGCAAGTTCTCGTTGTCCAAAGCCGGTGGCGTGTTATACCAGTTGAAGAATTCGAGGTAACTGCTATCAGCGAAGATGACCAACTTGTTGCGAGATGGTTGGCTATCGTGGTAGCCTCCAGGGGTGACGGTGAAGTTGTCGGTGACCCAGCTGGGTAGATTTTCAAAGAAAGGAGTATCGACAAGAAGAACAATATAATCATGTTGTATGGAAGTCATAGTGAAGGCTTTTGCGTATGGAGTGTAATGAGCTTGTGTGATGTAGGTCTGTCTGGCGAAGTTTGAGGAAGCAGAGGACTCTTATTAAATAGGACACGAACAGAATTCCGAGGGATCTGGTTGAGGCTCCCAAGGATAATTTCTGCCTGGTTGATGCCGGAGAACTTTTGCGAAGATGCGTTGGTACTCGCTCAGCCGCCAGGAACTTTCAGCCCCGGGATCGGTAGCCATCACCGTTATCACTCAACTAGCTCCCGAGTCATCGGTGCAGAAGTGGCTCGAGCAAGAATGAAAGACCACGCCCTGCCAAGATCCCACCCCGAGTATGCAGGGAGGATCTTTCTTGCTCGAGCGAGGAACTTCAGCCGCCACTAAAGTTTCGATTCGCTAGAAGCTACAGGGCGCACCCTCTACGGTGCAGGGTTCAAAGTTCCCCGCATACTCGCCAATCAATGATCGAGGCAAGGCAACCAATATAGCAGTAAGGTCTGCACGAGCATGAGTTGTACTAAGGAAGATATGGATATGCCAGAGGATTATTTCGATCCGATTCGCTCTGCTGTCTTGTTATCTAATCAGGGGTCAAAAACACAAGAGGAACAGGTCCTATCCAAAGCATTTGCTTTAGTTCATCCCATCCTCAAGAGTGCGAATGTTCGCGCCCTCAACTTCTTCTGGACCTCCCTGGTATTCCTTGTTTAATCTGGCTACGCAACCATCGTTGTCAAGCTGATACTATATATCTATGATATGGTCAAGATTGTGCTCCGCCCTGAGCATCCCGTCGTACAGATGTTCAAGCTTATCACTCATATAGATGTGTTGGAGCTCGAACCTCTTGTGTACGCCACTTGGCAGATCACCGCGGATGCTTTCCAAAAGCAAATGCCAAAGCTTCATCCAGAGTACGTTCGTCACCAATGTGATCTTCTCTTTCGCATTTACGGCACGCGGGATGCCGCTACTGCTGAGCGACGCCTCCGTCAGTTACTAAAGGACTGCGAGGAGACGCCCGAGACGCCGGAACTCAGTTACATAACGGTTCTTAACGCGCTCGGGTACAACTTTATTAATTGCAAAAACTGGGTGCAAGCCGTCGATACGGGCTACAGACTTGAAGAGCGTGCTCGACTAGCGCATGATATTGATTTGCTTACCTACCAAATCGGAGGCATGGAGATCCAGGCGCGGGCTTTGAATGAGATAAAATTGATCAGGCCAGCGGTAAATTATCTAGAGAGGGCGACGCCGTTGATTGCGAAGCAATGGGGACATGACAGCCCCTGGCGCATCGAGCTCATGGCTCTGCAGCAAGACTGGCTGCGAGAGCATGGCGAGATCAAGGCGGCAGATGATCTGAAAGCAGGGCTTAGCAGTATTGCGGAGAGATTAGAAGCAGACTAGACTGTACAGCAAAATGATGCCCTTCTGAGACTTCCACAATCTTTACTCTGGCTAAAGGCATTCGGCAGGAGGATAAAGCCTACCCCGGTTTCCTTATCTGCCGCTCCTTTGCTCTAGACTCTTAACGGCATTCCGCGTGCAGTCAAGCCGATAGAAGGAGGCTCTTTGGCGCCAACGCTGACCTACGGATTGTTGTACATCCTGCGGGCGTTGAGGCTAGCCCCCCTTTCAGCTTCTATGAGGCGTAAGACGCAATTTTTTCCTGTAATCCTCTTGCTGATGTTACATTGCGCCCCATACAACATATGCACCCCACGAGATTTTGCTCTTTTTGGCTATCGAGTGCCCAGTAACAACCACATCTCACACACCATCTTCGCGGCGTCTTCAGCCTTTCGAACCAGTTGACCATGGTCACGTAATGTGATACCCCTCTTATCTTTAGCCTCACTCTCTGCGTCGACCAGCGTTCGTCAGGGTCCAACACCACCCTTGGCATACTGAAAAAAAGCAGGAAGCTCGCAAACAGTGACTGTAGCTGTTTCCTGTCTCAAATTCACCATACTAGTATTATTCAACTTACCTGCCGTACTCATAATAGTTGCAACGCCAACATAACGGAAAGTCTAAACAAATCAGCTCCAATCATCATCGTTAGTACTAGAGTTTTCGGATTGTCTACTGCATAGTAGCTCGCTCGTGCTGGCTATAGTAATGTCAGCGTTCTCGACCGATAGCAAGTTCCTTCGCTTTCGTCCGCAGGCTACGACCGCAATAAAATCGTCCGGACTAAATACGTTGATAGCTACTTCTCAATACTGTCGCAGGAAGCCATTCAATTCTGGCGAGAACCGCTTTGGAAAGATGTCTTTCATCCTACTGGCTGGTTATATGGCACCGACGGCTCTCTAGACGATGATAGAGCAAAGACTCACGACACAGCCGTCTCCAATACGCGGAAATTAGGCGATCTCTCCCAAATGATTGATCTACCAGACTGGGAGCACATGTTCAAACTGTATCCAGCAATGGGTCACGCCCATAGTAGACGGCAACGGCAGCAAGGACAATACGATTCTACTCAGGCTGGCGAGCCAAATGGCCCTGCAACCTTTGGAGGCATCTACAACAGCAACGCTGGATACGTCGACTCCATCGAAGCTATGTTAGTTCTGAAGCGTGAATGCGAAAGACTCGGAGTCGAATTCGTTGCAGGTGAATCGGGAACCGTGACGGGTTTCATCCGGGATCCCAACGACAGCAAGACTGTCATTGGCGTCCGCACGGAAAATCGAACCATCTGGCGTGCGAAGAAAGTCATCGTCTCCGTCGGGGCATACTCGGAAACGTTGCTCGACTTCAAGAACCAGCTGCACGCAGCAGGATACCCGGTCACGCATATCCGCATGACTGAAGAGCAGTATCAGCGGTACAAGGACTTGCCTATAGTCGCCATCACACGTCGAGGATATTTCTTTCCGCTTAACGACGATCGCATCTTCAAGATCTGTAATATGGACACCATATTCGTTAACCGCGAGCGCTGGGCCGAGCCAGACTGCGACTGGGGAGTGCGAAGCATACCGCGCGACCATGCGTACCACCCTACAGACACACAGCCGCGGGTAGGACGGCAGAAGACGCTAGAGTTTGCCCAGTATATCTTGCCCGAGTTTGAGGACGCCGAAGTAGAGAGCAGTAAGGTGTACTAGGACGTAGAAACGCACGATGACCACTGGATTATAGGCTATTATGACTCCGCGCCGGAGTCATTGCTTATTGCTACTAGTAGCAGTGGTTATTCGTTCAAGAACCTCGTCAATGTTGGCAAGTATGTCGTGTAGGCAATAGAAGGGACGTTGGATCCTAAGTAGAAAGATTACTGGCGTTAGCGGCCAGATCGTGTTGGCCAGTTTCCGGAAAGGGAGCAGAGGAATACGCGGTACAAGTATGATTTGCAGGATTGCGAGGGATAGAAGCATACTGCTGCACAGATATGATAGCGATGACTCGTTATGTCACTGGTTTGGTGCTTTTTGGTCAACATTTTCATTTGTATTCGTAGCAATTTTCTTATAACTAAGTATTAAGCCAAAGAGACAATTAATCCAAAACCACGGCGTTATACCTGATATAGCAGGTTCTCTGTTATTAGCGTTTCTTATAGACAACACCTCTTTTCGTCCCGCTTATCTCGAGCTGGGAAGTTCCATACATGAAGTCAATTCACACATCTCGCGCTAAGACATCTCGGCTCTACCGGTCGGTAGCAGAGGTGAAGATTTTGCGGAACTCATTCGCTATCAACACAATCTTATAAACTCGACGTGGCTCATTGATTCTGCCTAGGTATTGCATACGCTTACCGAAGAACGCTTCTCAGCCATAGCAGTCGAAGGAGCCGGAGCTATAAATATAATACATTATGACACCATTATTCTTGGTATAGAAATCGCAGGGCTCGCATATGCAACCCGACTGCTTCAGGCGAATCACACAGCAGGCAGTTCTAATCGACTTCTGATACTAGAGGCACGCGACCGTATCGGTGGCCGGATAGCTTCTGTTCATGTTCGAGGCTGTCGTTTGGACACCGGCGCGAACTGGATTCACGGAACCGGCAATGCAGACAGACCAAATCCGCTCATGGATATTGTCCCACACAAGAGATGGAGACCCGTGAAAGGGTTCGTCTTATTTCAAGCCCCGAATGAAGAGCACGGTTTTACGGGGAGGAATGCTGCCGGATTCGAAGGAGGATGTTTGAAGGAAGTCAGCCTGAATCTACCAGGACACTCGACATGCCCTGCAAAGGCAATTACGAATACAAAATCCGGCAACGGCTTGTTGGTTCCTGCTCATGTGGCTGGACTGATCACTTCATGTGCTCAAAATGCAATCAGCGAAATGCAAGACCTGGCTACTACCCTTCCTGGTAAAGCAATACAGCAAATGTCCGTCCTGCGAGCGCTGGTGGGTACCAAGCCTTTTCAAGCTTCATTTGAGCTTGTTCCGAAAATGTACCGCCGTACATTAGGCGCCATGTTCCAAGGCATAGAAAGTATGGAGGCTGCGCCACTTGTTGCACAAACTACAGAACCCGGACGTTCCGAAAGCGAGCTTGGCGTTGGACTGCTAGAATACGCAGTAGATGATTTCGATGGCGAACAAGCCTTCCTCCAGGACGGATTTATCGAGATCATTGACGAACTTGCCAAGCCACTCCTAGAAACTGGCGCTATAGCGCTAGAAACCGTGGTAACGCGAGTCGATTGGACCAAGAACCCGATTGTCATTGAAACGAGTACAGGACAATGTACCGCAAGAGAAGTGGTGTGCACAATACCCCTTGGTGTACTGAAAGACATTGGCAAGGACACATTATTCGTGCCTGATTTACCAGCCGACAAGCAAGAGGCCATAGGAAGTCTTGGCTTTGGCACGCTTGACAAGATGTTTGCAGTTTACTCTAGGCCTTGGTGGGAGGAAGACCCCTATCGCTCTAGCATCAAGAAAGGGCTCATCCAAATGGAGCCTCGGGGCAAGGAGGATATGCCTGATATGTTCCTGGGCTTCACCTCTGAATTGAGCGGCGTCTCTCTCGGTCGCAATGGTTCTGTATCTCCCGATGTGTATCGACTGCCAATTCTGGACCTTCAGTCGTTGTTGACTGGTCAACCTGTCCTTTCTGCTTTTGTCTCTTGCAAGACGGCTACTGAAGTCGAAGGAATGCAGGACGAAGACATCAGCGGATTGTTCCATCGAACTCTTACCCAGTGGTTCGGTATGGAGCTACCAAGGCCAGATGCTGTCCATGTCACGCCGTGGGCACAAGACCCTTACTCAAGGGGTTCTTATAGTCACATGATTGCTGGTTTGTCTGAAAATGAGCATCGAAAGACCCTTCAAGACCCTATAACAAATGCAGCCGGCGGCGTGCTAAGATTTGCTGGCGAACATTGCTCTCAAGATCATTTTGCCATGGTTCACGGCGCGTTACTAGATGGCTGGAGAGCAGCTGATGCATCATTGCAGCACCTACAATAGTATTGACAACGGAGGCTTTACGTACTCAACTACGCACCAGATAGTCAAAACGGGTAGTCGATCCATCAAGGAAAGAATCGAAGACGTAACAACGTCATTCGGCTCTCATAAACAATGACCCGTTTTACCCCCTCAAGACTCCTTCCAAGGCTCATTATTCTCCCACATCCTCTTTCCAGGCACCATCAACTTCTCCTTAATCTGTTGCGCAAGCAACCATTCCTCAGGCGTCCAGATCTTCTCACGATCATCCTCGCCATTATCCTCCCAAGTCTCAACCATATTGCTTATGTTATAATTCCTTTTAATAAACTTTGTATTAAAACTAATTTTTTTTTTTAATATAAGCCAAATGCTTTTATTTAAAATGCTTTATCAAGTTTTTCAAATTAGCAAATTTATAAATATATTTTTCAAATAATAAGCTTTGCTTTTTGAAGCAAAAAAAAAAAAAAAAACAAATAATAAATTTGTTTCTAATAAATATTAATAATATAATATTACTTAACATTTTGTGTGGGAATATATGAGTCATATTGGTCAAATGGGTAGGAATAGCCTCACTCATTGCTCTTTTGAGCCCCATGGGTAAATATGGGAGATTGACAAGAGCTAGCTAGTGAATCGGTAGGATTCACCAGGAGGCACCTCTTGGGTATATAAAGAGGTCCTCCTCCCATATCCTTCTAGCTTTAGACTTTATATGATACATTTACAGGCATACAAATTCTCAACCCATTGATTGCAATCAACCCCCTTGTGAAACCAACATAAACTAATAAATTAATAAAATCAAATAAACCCATCGCCTCGGTCACCTCGGTCTAACACATGTTCTTTAAGATAGGCAATGTCTTTTCGGAGGAAGGCAATACGTAAGTTAATATGCCACAAAGCAAGAAACTACTAAGTTTGAGGACTAATACAAAGTAGCACCTGCGATTTGGGAAACATTTCCACATCAACCAACGATGGTGATGACTTTGTTGTGGTCGATGCTCAGGCCGACAGCGAATTCCGAGAAGTCAAGTATCAACGTATCATTGCAGAACTAAAAGCAACAATCGAGAGACTCGAGAAACAGGATATCGAGAAAAGAAATACTATCACGAATCAGGAGGCCGAAATCGCTAAGATGCAGCAACGAAACGCCAGTCTTGAGAAGCAGTGCAAGACTAGTGACCAGTTACTTCGAGGAGACGTTGCGCAGTTGAAGGGCATGTCTATTCCTATTTTGCAAAAAGCCATTTTGAATGATGGACTTCTGGCAGCCGCGCATAGGAAGATCGAGCAGATGACTGACGATAATCTCAAGCTTGGTGAACAAGTAGCACATAACTATACTACCGTTACCAACCAAGATAAGACAATTCAGGAGATGGAGAGCCGGGAAGCCGAGCACGTTCTACAAATTATGAACAAAGATAAGTGTATGGAAATCTATAAGTCGACCGCAGAACAACTACGAAACGAGTGTGGAAGTTTGAGGAAGAAGTCCAGAGATATCGAAAGACCTCTTCGGGCTCGGATCGACAAGCTAGAGCAGGGTATTTCAGAAGTGATCTTGCAAGCACAAAGAACCAGAAGACAGAGACCACTGTTCCCCACGATGGACGAAGCAACAGCCTTCAAGAGAATTCAAGAGAAAGAGTTAATGCATTCTGATATTGTTTCTTACCAAGACGGTATCCTTGAATTGAAGAAAGCTATGAGCCACAATCGGCAAGTTTCCTGAATGTCTTTCAATAATTGCCATTTTACTAACTCCACTACAGGTAATAATCCACTTTGGTCTCCCAGAGAACTCCATAGCCCAACAACAACTCGTTATGATAATTATTCTCAGATTTCGCACAAATCTATTGGAAGATACATCGGGGTTTCAGTATAATGGTGGCGCTTATGGTGATGTCCATACGGAAATGAATACTATTGTCTGTTGGGTTTGGCATGGATGACCACTCTCTGTACTCATAGTTCATGCCTCTTGTAAATAGGAGAAGCAAAAAATATGCCCCTTTTGTCTTACTCATGCAAAACTTTCCTAATATTATAAGTGTATTCGCTGATACGTTGCTCTGTCTACCTGTAGTCCAGATAACGCTAGTAACCCATGTTTTAATCATCCACTGCCATTTATCATCCTCCACAAGCCGAACGTTATTGAGACTTCCACCCAACAAGTACTCAGCACCTCGGACTGGGCCTTGATCCGTGCGGTAGTGTTGAGCCAAAGCATTTGCAGTCATATGCACTGTCTTGGCACTTTCCTCGACATACGATGGGTATGCTTGAGAAATGATGTTATGTGTCCATTGGGAAAATTTGTCGAAGCAGTTCGTGTGTATATCGTCCATGCCTTTAATTACCGTGACGTTGATTTCGATGTTGACGTCAATCGCGGATGCTGAGATTTTGGGCGAGCCATATTTTGACTTGAGATGTGATGAGTGTCAACCACGTAGGTAAGAATATGAGATTTAAGACAAGAAAGAATTGAGGTCTTTATGCTGAGATAGCTTTATTGTGACAGATGATTCTTAGAGACAGCTTGGCAAACTCTGAGGTTATATCAGGTCGGAGTTACTTTTGGGCCGAGTTCCACTAACAAGGTCCCTTAAATCCGACGGATCGGTCTTTTTCAACACCAAATTTGAAGTCTAATCGACACTTTGTTACTTTACTATGATGTTCGTTCATGTTAATATCCTCCTCAGATTCCAAATTATAATTTGGTGTTGTATTTAAATAAATGTGCTAAAGTTTAGAGAAATAGAGTTTTCGTTCATGCTTTGTGAGGGAAACATAATCCAAATTGAAAATCTAGAATTGTCCGAGTACAGTTATCTAAGATTGACTAAAACCTAAGGGTCCTGGAATTTCTTCAAATACCCTCAACTGATACATCTCAATACCTCCTCGAACCATGTGTAAAGAGTCTCACTGCGAGAACAAAATTCATGTGGATGCGGAGGAAAAACTGATCTCATCAGGGTTCATGGTACTGGCTGAAAGGACGCTTGAGCCTGTTGTGGCTCTAGCACTAGACATAGCGGTTGCTGGACTCATTAGCTATCTCCAAATACCTCAGCTGAGTGTCCATACCATGGTGATCTGAGCTAGATCTAGAATACCTGGCCTTCATTTCCCCAATATAACCCTTTAGATCTCTGTTCTGGTCCCTCAATGCAACAATATGTTCCATCATTGTGTCGATGACAGAATTCTTTTCAACAAGGCTTGTCTGCAAGGCACGAATCTCCGCGTCTTTCGCGTTGCTGATGTAGCTGATGGCGATAATTGTCTCTCTCATCTGATCAATTGCGCTGGGTACTTCTTTTTCATGTACAGCTGATGTGAGTGGAATTCGGGGTCCTCTTGGACGAGCGGTAGGCCTGGATTGAGAGGCTACATTTCGTGAACCGGTAAGAGGTTGTTGATTACCACCGTGGCCGCCTTGAAAGTTGCGCATGCTGGATGTACGTTAGCGTCTGTAGTATGATCTATAGGCTGGGTGCTTCTTACTTGGAATTCATCTTAAGGACGATGTATGTGCGATTACGTGTAGGTAGTATTTCCGCTCGAGATTGTCCAGAAGGAAATGGAAGATTGCCGACGATGTGAAGAAGCAGAGATATAGGAACTTTTGGAAAGAAATTAAAAAACGGAATTTTGAAGTACTTCTATATGTCTTGTAATTCACTGGTGGAAAGACATGTAAATGACGTCTTTCAGCATCAGATGCCATTGTCAAGAGATTTCGCTACAGATAATTCTACGACTAAGATACGACAAAGCGATAAAAAGTATTAGATACCAGTAGCCCGTGTAGTAATATCTTACCTGGCTATGTGGAGGAGAAATACAATCTTGTTGATTCCGGTGTGTCAAATACAGGGGCATATTAGAAAAGAGGCCAGCCCTAACCCTAAACCTAAACCTAACTTATCATAATCGCAAGCTCCCAGTTATCCAATAAGGTCACCCACAGAAACTACATGTTCCAAAGGCAAGCAGGTCTGAAACTAAGAGCGGAAAACCATAGGTTCATAAAGTTTTCCTATTATAAAGTGCGATATGCATCATCCGCCGCTCTACTTCCGATGTTATTGAGACAAAGGATATTGATTGGCTGTCTCTCAGTTGCATAGTGAATAACTTGATCATCAATGATTATATTACTTCTTAAGGATTCAGAAAGCCTCGGAATATTCACCTTAGAATTGAGAAGATCACAGCATTCCCTGGTTCTTGGTAGCAACCACTCTTCTGTTCTCTGGAATGAACTTAATTTTGACAGAATCACTTCTGACTATAGCCAATTCTGGAGTATGAAATCACCACTTAGGTAGTTTAAATGCTACATAATATCTCCAAATTAGATGTATATAGTGTATATAGTGGTATAAATTTCCGTTCCATTGCTCCCCTTGTCGCTCCCGCCCCGCTCCGAGACCTCGCCTATTTGATCGCGTCATTCTCTGATTTCATGACGGAAATTTTATCTTCTAGAATGCAACAATGCATTCTAACAATGTTTGAACCCGATGAAAACAACGATGGACTTTCGAGGCCTCTCCTCGCAGATAATTCTGAGCCTGAATATGGTACAGATGGTGAAACTCATGTGGCGCCAGTACAGGGTACATTTACGCGGAACCTCGGAGCCATCGAAGCCTTCGCCATCGTGATAAGTATTGTCATCGGAAGCGGCGTCTTTACATCTCCTGGTTCTATTGATGCAAATGTTCCTTCTCCAGGTGTGGCTCTGTTAATATGGCTGGTTGGGGGTGTGCTTGCTTGGACAGGAGCAAGTACCTTAGCAGAGCTGGGGACGGCGATCCCAGGAGAAGGTAAGCTATTTTAACATCTGTCAGGAGTACATGACCAAATTGCTGAATTCTATTTGAAGGGGGCGTGCAACCATATCTCCAGTATATCTTTGGTGATATCTTCGGCTTCTTGGCGGCCTGGACGTGGATAGTTGCAGTCATGCCTGCGACGCTTGCAATCTTAAGCATTGTCTTCATAGAGAGCATCTTCTCTGCCGCAGGCACAACTGACCAAGCTGGAAGTATCGAGCATAAGCTTTTGTCTGTTCTCATATTGGTTATTATAAATGGGGCGAATTCCTTTAGCACACGAGCAAGTACTCGACTGAACAACTTTTTTTGTCGTAACTAAATTTATTACTATTTTGGGGGTTGTTCTAGCAGGTATGGTCGTCATTATTATTGGGGCATCGGATCCTAGTAGGAGCGTTGGAGGGAAGGATTGGTTGACGAAGCCATGGTTTGGGTTCAGGGATAGCATTGCACCCGATGGAAGTACTCTTCATTGGGGAGAATTGAGCCAATGGGAAAGATTTGGACATTATTCTGCGGCCCTATATGGCGCTTTATGGGCATATTCTGGATGGGACAAGGTGGGTTCTAGTACATATCGGCTGTAAATGACTATGTTACTAATGTTTTGCAGGCAGTTTATATCTCTGCTGAGCTTTCAGCGCCAGCCCGACAGCTCCCACTCGCCATCAATACTGCAGTTCCAACCATTATCCTCTGTTTCGTTACCGCAAATGCAGCTTATTATATCCTCCTTCCTTGGGATTTGATTTCTACAACCGACAGCGTTGCGGTGGTAAGCATAACATTACAAATGATAATTTATCTTGCAACTTACGTTCAGTAGACCGCCATAAGTCGACTCCTGGGTCCTGGGGTCGGAATTGTTGCGGCAATTCTAGTCTGTCTCGTAGTGGCTGGTTCGCTGCTTGGAAATTCTTTTGTTGCCGGTCGCATGACAGTCGCGGCTGGAAATAAGAATTGGCTCCCTCGACTTTTTGCTGTCGTGGGACGAATTGGCATCAAACCCAGTCAACATGCTAACTCATCAGATTCTCCCAAGTCATCGAGGTCCGATGCTCCCCTCAATGCCTTACTCCTCTCAGCCACCCTCTCGGCGCTATACATCCTCTTTGGAAACTTCCGAGCTCTCCTGACATTCAATGGCCTGGGCGAATACTCGTTCTTTTTCCTGACTGTTGTGGGAGCAATTATCCTTCGATTTCGTGAACCAGATCTACACCGTCCGTACAAGCCATTTGCTTTGATTCCCGTAATCTTTGCGGTAGTGAGCGGATTCGTTGTCGTGAGAGGTGCCATATTTGCACCTGTTCAAGCCGTTATCTTGGTCGTGGTTTGGATTATTGGTACAGGAATCTATACAACGAGAAGGGCATTGGCAAGAAATGTAGAGGAACAAGAAAATTCCTAAATTATCGCTGTGCTTGTGGATCTTAAATCACACCCATTCGTCATCAAGCTCTATCACTTTTTCCATAGATCTTACAAGCCAAAAAAAAAAAATGAAAGTATCTCAAGCCTGATTGATCATTCATCCCCTTGCTCGCTAATATGTTTATTTTGCTCACATATACTAATAATGTCCCACCAAGATCAACACATTGGCAGATATATGGTCATTTTGAGTACAGGATGCAACAGAAAAGGCAGCATTTGCTATATCAGGCTGAGCACAAGTCGGAATTTGAACTTGAGAGGTAGCGAGAGCGAAGATTTATAGTAGGCTAAGGGCGGAATAAAAATATTGCATTTTAAAAACATTCTTTTCGATTTAGAGTTGCGGCAGATGAAGGTTGGCAAATTGGGTTGAGCCACCGCTAAACTGAACACGACAACCCGGGCTTCGGTCACATGACAAGGCAATATGCTTGACAGCTATTGAAGGACTCGAAGGACTCGAAGGACTCCTACTTGCTCAACTCGATCTTACTGCGCTTCAGTTGGGACTCTATCAATTTTCTACTTTCAGCCATTTGAGTGGTTAATTTATTATTGTTTATTGTCGAGTAGTGATAACCTAAAATTAGGGAGTTTCCGACTGGCAAATATTTTTTGATGTCGCTGTATATCTTATTACCTCTCTCCCTTTTATTTTAGAAACCACCGCTTCCTGAGATGCATACTCAACAACATAGATTGGGAGTTTGAGCTTTACGCCACCAACAAGGAACATCGCAAGCAAAGTGTTTGGGTGTTGCCGGAAATCCTTTTGTGCTCCAGCGGCTAACTGGTCACGAACACAGCCCCTTCTCGTGCAGGAGTGCAATCCTTGCATGGGTTGTCTGAACTTAAAGATTCAACCTTTGAGATGGAGCCTCTATGTTTTCTATGTTATTTTGGCTACCAAGGACAGATGGAATCATGACAATCCTCGCGGCCTCCAGATCTTGCATACAATCCTTTCGATTAGTATGTACTCGAGTAACAGATCCAAAGAAATTGCGCCCTTTTGTGTTTATGATCTTAGAAAAACCTGGTGGGGTAATTCCTATCTTTCCCAAGCACAGATATTTCGTGGTGACAAAAGTGTGCTGCTGTCCTTTGCATATCTTGGATCTAGCTAAGATCTCTACTTTTGACGTTTAAGGCCCTTGTTTTTTTCGCATTAACTAGATGGTATTCGACGAGCCCAGAGGACGCTTCTAATGCCCTCGTCTACTAAGGACGAAGGATCAACAAAATCCTCAAACAGCCCATCGCTTCTCTTCCCGTGGTGCATCTCTGTACTTATTTGTACTCAGTTGTGTTATTTATACCTCCTCTCCTCTCCTCCTCATCCTTTGGCTCCTTTTTTTCTTCTTTTTTATTTTGGGCAGATGCGACTACATTCTCCAATTCATCGTTTATCGTAGAGTTTGCATTACGATCAAAGCGCTGAACTGAGGTCACGAATCCCGAAAATACAACATGATGAGGCAAAAGTCATGCCTCGTGGTCTTCAGCCTCATTGACACGCTCATTACTTTCTCCTACGCGATAACACCAAACGGCAAAACTTGCTATGCTCCTAATGGTACCGCCGTAAATAACGACGATTTCCAGCCATGTATCGATATTGTAACGATAGACAGCAGTATGTCTCACGATCTGTTTTAACTCCAAACTTTACTCACCCTCTTAGTGTGCTGCGCAACGAATCGGGCCACAAACCAAGATACCTGTCAAACGAACGGGCTCTGTCTTAACCTCGAAAGCGGCAATTATCTCCGTGATTTCTGCACCGACCCTACCTGGTCATCGCCAAACTGCTTACCACAAACGACGTGCAATTATCCAGACCTTGAGGCAGATACTGGCTGGATAACAATGACCCAGTGCCCTGACGGGACTTGGTGCTGTGGGGTTGACAACAGTACATGCTGTGAAAGTAAAGCGGGATTTGAGCTCGCCCAAAATCTAATCACGTTTAATACGCCGACGGCGACCACTTCCCCAGATTCAGCCAACGAAACAGTAACTGCGACCACCACCGCCACCGTCACGGCCACCGTCACTCCCAAGAGTGGAGAGGATGTGGAGCTTGGACTCGGGGTTGGGCTGGGCGCCCTAGCTATTCTGGGGAGTCTAGGGAGCTTTTTGGCTGGGCTATGGAGAGGGAAGAAAATGGAGAGGATTACAGTTGATGATCCCGTGTATAAGAACAATACACTAATATATGGGAATAACGGTCCAGTGTATGACAATACACCGTCTGATCTTACCAGCCATCATCCGATTTATATAAATACACCTAAGGCGATAGCGATGCCACAAATCAACGAGATAGAGGGGACGCAAATTTCCGAGTTGAGATACAGTAGATAATTACCTGCAAACAAAATTAATCAATAGGGAAATGAGTTTGTTTTCAAAAGCAATGGTGAAGCATTCTGGTAGTACCCTAGGGCTGGGCCTGGACATGATCATTTCCGGCCGAGTGCATGGGACCTACAACCTGTATATTCCTATACTGTCAAACATTCCCAAGTCTGACTATTTCTCGAACTATTCGACTTTCCTAATTTGCCCAATAAAAAGTGTATAAGCCATACCGAACCCCTCCAGAAATGTGTCTGCATATTTAAGATGTCTTTTCTTGAATAGAATAGTCTTTTAATGTTATGGTATATACTGCAATAGTTCATACTTTAATCTAACATCTTTCACTTCCAATATTTTCAAAATATAAAGGTAATCGCAGAGTAGAAAGCAAATATTAAATCCTGACGCTACTATATAGAATAATGAGAACAATGGTCACGAGCGGGAGCACGTGGCTCGCTCGGAGTTCTCTCCTGTTCACGTGAACGCGGTTTATTCAATCCCGAATTCCGTCGGAGTATGTAAATTACCTTTCCGCTCTTGCATTTGCGAATATATAAGTTGAAGCTATTTCGAAGTCGTTTGAGCTGGATTCACTTGCTATTTATAATCTCTCATTTCCTCTTCTAGTTGGAGCGGAGATACGGGCACCTTTGGACAAAGATCTTATTTACAGCCTGATTATTGTTGCACATCTTCATTCCACATATCTGTGTCAGCTACGTCCATCCTTTGTAAAGCTAGTCATTACTATTTCCTGAGTTATCTCCTACACAATGGCTTCTGATCCGACCTTCCGGTCCTATAACCCGGCCCAAGCGCAACAGTATGCCAATATACGCCCAGCGTATCCACCGGCGCTGTATGAACATATATTCAAAGAGCACGGCGGAAGCGGCGGAAATTTTGGGTTCGTTGTCGATGTTGGATGTGGGCCGGGCAGTGCTACTCGGGATCTGGCTCCGGCGTTTGAGAATGCAGTAGGAATTGACCCAGGCAAGGAAATGATCAGTGTTGCGCGGGAGCGGGGCGGGGAGAATAAGGCGGGAGGAAAAATCAGATATGAGGTGTGCGAGGCAGAGCGGATCGCTGGTGTGCCAAGCTTGCCGTTAGGAGGGGTAGATCTGATCACCGCGGCCACAGCGGTATGTTGGAGCTTTTCTTATATTGTATCGAATTTTATATCTGTGTTCGAAGGACTCATGTAGTATCTTCCCTGAGATGCTTCATATATGTAGAATTCAAATTGCTCATGACGATATAGGCACACTGGTTCGACATGAAGAAATTTTGGGAGCAGGCCGCGCAGCTTCTTCGTCCCGGCGGCACTGTTGCTCTCTGGATAAGGGGGCTGCACTATGTCCGTACGTTTCCCAGCTTTTCTTCAGGCGAGCATTATCAGCTAATTACCTGCCCCAGACCCAGATATGCCCTATGCTGCGAAAGTAAACGAAATCCGGAATACTTTCAATCTCAGACTTGAACCTTACACCTTACCTGGAAATCACATTGCGCACAATTTGTACGACGCCCTGGAATTACCGTGGACAGCGGATCCCACGCAGACGGCGTTTCCAAAGGACAAATTCCGACGTTTTGAATGGGACCGTGGCGGGCTTTCAGATGGCAAGGACTTCTTTGGCGGCTCCAAAGAAATTCCCATGGGGTATTATGAGAAGGCTATTGGTACTGCGAGTTCTGTTACAAGATGGCGCGAGGCACACCCCGAATTGGTGGGGACGGAGAAGGATTGCGTGACGGAACTCCTGGCGCAACTCCGGGAGGTTATAGGAGAGAGGGGCCTGCGAGGGAGCGGACCAATAGCCTTGTTGATGTTCAAGAGGGCAGAGTAGGCGAAGATTTAGGTATTGAAGTATTGGGTAAGAGGGCTAATTAGATCCTGTTAGGTTCAGATAAATTTCAAATCCATCCTGAGTGTTCCTGTCTCAGCTTGTGTAGCGTCAGCTGTTTATTTGTCTCAAATCTCACATTAACTTTTAGCTTCACCATTGGCTCATTAACGACGTTTGAAATAATTAAAAACTTTGATAAATATTTTGAGAGGCAGGTTATAAGCTTTTCATTATAGCACTTAATCTCTCCCGCCGATAAACCAGCAATAATCTCCTGGAACTATCGAAGCCACAACTGCCCAGGAAGTAGGAAGGAGGCATTTTGTAAGGTATTATTTTGGACAGGATACGGACAGCCGACTTTTGGACGGAAGATGTAGGCTGGCAAGGTTTGAAGTCCGTTTTTGGAAACTTGAACAATCAGGTCATAAATGTTCGTTACGTGAGTTTTAAATTCCGCATCTTGTTTTGAAGATCACCAATCTAATTTTTTGAGTTGTGTAATATATTGCACCTGTGGATCCAGAGACTGGTCAGTTCGTATATACAGATCAGGAACACTATTTACGAAAGGAGAAAGAGAGGTTGTGGTGTGAATTAAGATTACGCACAGGCGTACTCGGGGCTAGCTTTGTTTCAATATCATTTTCCATAACTATATATCTTCTATTCCAGCCCCTTCTATTGTACTTTAGACCTCAATCATATGATGACCTGAATCCTATCATTGCGTTCCATCATCTGACAGATAGAAAATCCGCCGAACGCAAGAGTTACATCAATACTTAAAGATGACCGATCTCTCTGTATATTGTGAGGATATTCCAGGTGCTTTGATATTGTGGTTAGCCGTCGGTTTAAAAGAATGGAAGAATCGTGTGCAGTATTCTTGGTTTATGGCTTATCTTCTTCCCATGTTAAAAAGACCAGTATTGGAATGCTGGAATAATCTCCTGATATCATTATGGACTTTCGGGTGGTTACTTAAGTGTGGAAAGATGGGTAAGGTTCTTGTTTGACCGTGAGCGCAAATGGATCTCAGAGAAGGAAAGGAATGTTAGAGGGTTTGATTTTTATCTGTAAAGGGAGAGAATGGGCTCACTTATCTTATACACTAATATAATCACGATAAAGTTCGAGATCCTAGCTGTTCCCAATGCGGCTTTTCCAAAGCCCCATATTTGCTCCATGGCCTTCACTAACGCATATCATAGTGCGGCCGGCCAACCAGAGCCCTGATCGAGCTCAATGGTAACGCAAAAGGTCATAGTATGCAGCACATCGCCTGACCAGGTCCCCTTCGTATCATAGGTAAAGAATTCAACACAAAACAAATTCTTCCCTGCTATACTCTCCCTCCAAAAATTCCCCATCCATTATTCCGTACATGTACGCCTCCCCAACTAACTCCCACACACCAGGCATCATCTCCCTCACTACCAACGGCACACTCACCCCCATCACAATGATGGCCACATCCCCTGGCGCGGCACCCATCGGCACAAGCCCTACGTATCCTTTCTCTAAAATCGCAGGGCGTCGATTATGCAGATAGCTCATCGTCCTTAGATATCTTCCACCTGCTTCACTCTGCAAGAATGCCCCTGTTTTCGCCCTCTCAATTCGCCTCTTCACATCTTCGTAACCCTCCTTTGTAGCTTGAACATCATGAATGTTTCGTACCCGATCACCACGAGGATCAAGGAGTTGGTCTGCGCACGGGATGCGCCAGAGCGCGTCGGCCGGCATTGGGACTTCACGAGTTTGGGACTGTGAGATGAAAGAGTCGACTGTGGTGAAGAGGGAGTCGGTCGCCGTGTGGCTCCATGTGCTTTTGAGATCGGGCATCCAGGGTGCGCCGAGCTGTGCGATTTTAGAGACCCGGATTCCGGTTATCATAAGGTGAGTTGGATAAGCAGAGTCGATAGGGAGGAATTGTAGGTTCGTGGTGTTGGTGCAGGAGGCGTGAAAAGGGGGCTGGCAGTCACCGATCGGCTCGCGGATTAGGGCTGAGAAGTCGGGGACCCAGGATGGGAGGTAGGACAATTGCTTGGTAGGTTGACACCATGCTAAAATTTCGGTATGACCTTGCTCAAGAATATACCTTGCGGCTGACGTATATACTTGAGCTGTAGTCGTATGACATATATCTGAAGATTTGCTGTAGTCAACTTGGATGTTGAATTTCCTTCGAGTGTAAGGATACTGCATCTCATGTGATTCTTCTGGCCTTCGTACATCTGCTGCCAAGGCTATAAACCCGTAAATCATGTCTCTCGGATCTGTGGCTTTTCTTTGTCCTTCGGTGGAGCCAATGATACATCCTCCTTTTAGGAGATCGAACAGGGTGAAAGGCCGTCCCCTATTGTGTTGTCTTGTCCTAGCACCTATTAGGTAGCTCAGGCTTGGATTTGGAGCCGAACTGAAGAGCGCCATCATCTTCTCGGCCATGGGAGTAGGCTCTTTCTTCACAGGGTCCCAGTAGTCGTCTGGAGTCATATGAGCCCAGGTCTCTCTTAGTAAACCACAATGAATATCGACGAAGAGGCTGCCGGCTGCAAGATGCTCATATATAATACTCTTGCGGCCGCAAAGAATAATGACATTCCTCGCAAGGACGATTTCTTGCACAATCCAGACTCGCCGCCAGTAGTCGCGCTCAGTCAAGGCTTTTCGAGCGGCGTAAGGAAAGTTCCAACCGACTTCATTAGACAGCTCTTTGATGGACCTCTCGATAGCATTTCTTTGTTCATCTGGATTGGCATCAAACAACACTGCCCGAATATCTGGGGTAATATCTAGAACATTTGCTTTGAATGCCTTTTCCCCAATATGGTCCCATGCATCCATGATCGCATCGCTGTTATCGGCAGCTGGGCCTAGCCAAACCACAGTATGCCTGGCGCCTTCATATATCCGCTTCATCATCGGTATTTGCTTACCCTTTTCTTTACTATCTTGTTGGTTTATGCACACGGCATCTACCCAAAGAGGAATCAAGTAGTGGCTGTCCCGGAGCTGGCGGAGTGCGGCGGACAGATTGACTGTAACTTTGAATGTCTGTCCGGAGATGGAAATAGAGCTGCCAGGTGCGTTGGCATCAGTGCCCCAGGTGTAAGACAGGGCGTCATATTTTAGATTCTTAGAAAGCGTGAGAGTTTCCAAAGTGCAGTAGACGATATCTAGGATGCTGAGCTTAAATCTAGGGAATATGTATAGTGTGAGAGAATACCTTCTCCATGAACTTTAGAAGACGTGTCTGTAGATTGACATAGGGTCATCATCCGCGTCGAAATCTCTGGAGGGCGGACTATGTGCAGAAGCCGGATCTCACGGGCGTCCGAGTTGATGGGTTCATATTTAAAGGTTGCCATCTCAGCCTCGTAGAAAACGGTGAAAGGAAATATTTAAATATCGGCTGGATTGCTACCGTGATTTGAGTACATGTGATGTAGTAGTCTTGATATCTGAGGTATCCAAGTTACATATAGGCTAACTTCTAATAGGAGTTTGCAGTTATGGGTAGATGGAATGGACGCCTAATTAAGACTCGGGGTGAGAGGAGGTTGTGACTGACGTCTGATGGGTAAAGCGCTAGACCCGATTAGTTTGAAGCAACCGAGTATTTGATATAACTTTTATATAAAATATTTTTAAGTATTTAATTTATTTTTGAATTATGTATTTGCACAATGTCGCCATTTCAACCGGACCTTTTATTTGAAGCCGTTCATATGGATACAGACATCAGTAAAAATCACAAAGTTGTAATAGCCCCAAAAGTGATTAGAATTTGTTTACATATGCATTTCCATTCGACGACTGAATATATGACTGAACTCTCTTATTTCCAGCACTACCGTAATAATTTACAGCCCAATTCTCTTCTCGATGTTTCCAAATTCCACGACCATATCATGTATAGTAGTCTGTAAGTCTCTGAACGTCATACCCAATTCTCTTTTCGCCTTCCCATTATCAACCTTATATACATTAGGCAGGGCTTGTCCCGCTGTTCCCTCGGGGGTGAGGTGTCTTCTCTCCGGGAAATCCTTCCTAATGATATCGCACACCTGCTGAAACGTGTAATTGCCACCAGTGGTGAAGAATCTGCCCGGATTAGGAGTCTCATATGCCTTGACATGCGCCTCAGCGACATCACGCACATCGCAAAAGGCAAAGAATCCTGTTTGCGGAACTTCTTTGGTGGAGCCATTGCAGAGCCTGTAGATCTCCGCCGAGCTCGTGTTCAGCTTATTCAAATCCGATGGCTCATGAGCTGCCGGGCCATACACCATGGGTGGAAGGACCGTGGCCAGCGTGAAATTGGGCTTCTTCTCCTTCACGAAATCCCAGGCGGCACGCTCAGCGAATGTCTTCGACGCGCAGTATGCAACGGCGCCATTTGTCTCCGGTTTGGCTGCTTCTTCCCATGTGACAGGATTCCAATCGGCTTCGGTGTAGGTGTGTTCTGGCCACGCGCCTTTCGAGCCGTTCCACATAGATGCGAAGGACGATGTAATCACAACACGCTTCACGGATGGATTGTGCTCATAGATGGCTTTGAGAATACCTGTGGTACCTTTCGTGGCGGGCTCGAGTAGCTCTTTGACATTGTCGGAGATCCCTTCCACGATAAAGGGTGATGCCGTGTGAATGACCTATTTATTCATGTCATTATATTGCCAGTGCCTGAGAGAGCCGACACTTACTCCATCTACTCCCTTAACAGCTTCATCGAATACGCCTGGCGTCGTGATATCCTCCACAATTGCAAATGATAGCTTGTCTGCATATTGAGAATGAGCCTTCTTGACTTTCTCGGCCGAACTTTCGCTTCGAACCGTTGCTCGGACATTATATCCACGAGATAGAAAAGAGTTGAGGACGTGAGCAGCGATATAACCAGAGCCTCCGGTAATCAAGACAGTCGTATTCTTCCCAGAAGATGGGTCCCGGTGAATAATGTCCTTGACATTTGCTTTGAAAGTCTGCATTGTCTAGTGAAAATGAGAAGTAGTCTGTGATATGGCGGTTGTGTTTTGTTCCAACTTTGGAACAATGGCCTGCTTTATACTCTTAGAACTACATCAGGAATAAAGGAATAGCTCTGAGATGTTTTTGCCGTCATTCGACACTCTTCAGTCATAATACCCCTTCCCAATAGGCTTGACTTTGGATCCTCCAATGATCAAGAAACACAGTAACTAAAGTGGTGAATAATGCAGAACATTTTCGTAGACTTGGATAAACTGGCAGTTGTTGCCCTTGGCGTGCTTACTCATTGCATTGCTTAATGCACCACAAATAATCGAACTCTTTCCTATCTCACACGCAGATGCTTTGGGCACAGAAACTGCGTGTATGTTCCCAGACAATTGGCTCGTAGGGTTCTCCTTCCAGCTACATCTCCGGGCACGTTCCCAGGGGAGGGGGTTCGATTTGACCTTATTATGCACAGCTTCTCTTATCCCCATACATTAAAAGCACCCCAACTCGCTCTAGAAAGCCGTGGAAAGTTAAACAGGGGCAGGATACAGAATTTGTAATAATGATACTGCAGAGATACGGCCTATTGGCCAGATACGAAAATGAGATACACTTGGCTGCTTACTGTACTGCGCCTCCATTGTAACTCCGCCAATCTCCACCGTGTGGATGGTCTGCGAATGGTCTCAATTGATCAAAGGCTGCATGCTAACAAATCGAGTTTCACCAGGGTTCATGGTATAACAGCTCCTGCCTTAAGTCGGCCGGTCCTCTCTTGGTCGGAGAAGCTGTGCAGAAGTAACTATAATAAGTAACATTGATCCAGTTAACAAAGTTGTAACATCCACTTGAACAACCAACCCCACTTTCAACTATGGCCCCTCCCCGTCGAGCCATAATCGCCATCACTTCGGCACATGCACCTCTGCACCATGGCAATGAGACCGGTCTTTTCATCAGTGAAGCTCTGCACCCATTCAATGTCTTCAAAGCTGCCGGCTTTGAAGTCGACCTTGTTTCGACAAATGGAACCTACGTCGCCGACTGGTTGAGCCTGCAACCGGATTTCCTGCCAGCGAATGATCGCAAGCAATGGGAGGACGTCAATGGGGAGTTCAGGAAGAAACTGGATAACATGGTGCAACCAGAGGAGATAGATGGGTCGAAGGTAGGTTGAGATGAGCGTAATTAGCGATGATGGAGATCGAGGGCTAATGAGCAACAGTACGGGCTATTCTTTGCATCTGCTGGGCATGCTGCTCTCATCGACTATCCCCACGCCGAAGGCCTGCAGAAGATAGCAATCAAGATATGGGTGGATGGCGGAATCCTTTCCGCTGTGTAAGTTTCCATATCCATGTCCTATGTCGTGTGTTCTTCTAGCTTGGCTGATGCGCATCCAGCTGTCACGGAGCTGCAATCTTTGCAGGTGTCATCGATCCCTCCACGAAGAAATCGGTCATTGCTGGTAAAACCATCACCGGCTTTACCACACAGGCCGAGTACGACATGAAGCTCATGGATACCATTCGGGGCTGGGGAGAGCCGCTGATTGATGAGTGGGCTGAGCAGCTGGGCGCAAAATGTAAGTTCCGATTGCTACGCCGAGTTTTGAAACGATACTGATCGCCATGGTGAACAGATGAGAGATCAGCTGGGGTTTGGGATGATTTCCATATTACCGATGGACGTTTAGTGACGGGCATGAATCCGCAAAGTGCGAAGTCGACGGCAGAAGCAGCAGTTAGTGCTTTTGAGAAGTTGTAGTTGAATTATCGTTGGCTATGATAATGCAATGGTAAAATAACAAACCTGTAAATCCATACAAGGTTGATGCAGCCTCGAATTGCATTTGCTTGCCTTCTTATCTGCAATGCAATAGCTAGTATAATTTATGCACTCTCCTTAGATTTGGTACAATGTTAACTTGGGATGATATGTTATGACTTGTCAGAACTTTTTTGGGACACAAATGCAGTAAAGTTTAGCAAAAGATCCTCTGCCATTATCCAAGGGCTCTTATTACGGGAATATACAAGCTATCTCACTATTTCTTACCTATGTACCGGCCTGCGGAAGCATGTGACATGCAAGGGGATAATTATTAGAATCGACGATAAATTGGAACCACACCTAGAAATGAAATCAATGTCTCCGGCCTCGTTACGGGGCCATTTTCTTGTCCCAGTGGCTAGTCCAGGGGATATGGCCCTTGAATAAGACTGTCATGTGCTCTATTTATAATGCAGTTTCTTTCTTCTTCACTAGAGTAGAAAAAGACGAGGAAAACTTACACTGTATCCACAATACAGCAGCTCCTCAAGTGTGATAAATTATGATTCGATTTACTCTGTATTTGACATAGCCAAGTCTCAACAATAGTGATGGATGCCTCGTAGAGACATCGCCCCATATTAAATGACACTTAGAGCCTTGCCCAGGGTGAGCCAGCAGACCTTATCCTTGATCCCCTCCTCCTCAAAGTCTTTTGCGAGTTCCTTCCCAAACTGCGTGAAGTGGCCCCACGACTCATAGTGCATAGGAACCAGAATATCGGCCTCGATCTCGCGGAAGAGGCGGGTAGCCTGCTTGCCATCCATGGTGATCAGCATTGGTCCATCCGGCATCCCAATGGTCGCAGCACCGAGGTTAAGGATGGCGGCAACAATATGGAACTTATCGCGGATCTGAGCCAGCTCATCAATGTAGACGGTGTCGCCGGAGAAGTAAATGGCATTGGGTTTGCCACTTGGACTGACACCGAATTCTTCCGTTGAAATGATGAATCCGGTACACTCGCCGCCCGGCAGATGCTGGCAAGGTGTTCCAATTATTTGGAATTGCTTTCCACCGAGAGAGAGCGTGACGGAATCCCACGGTTCTAGGCCTCGTACTCCAGGACGCGGGGCCAGTTTTTGAGCTCCGTCAATTGTCGTCAGGACATGTCGTCCATGAAGAAGCTGCCGACCCAACTCATCCAAGTTGTCAGGATGATCCTCGTGGCTTAGAAGCACCGCATCAATGGGTGGCAGGTCTTCTAGTTTGAGCGCGGGGGTTTCAGTGTTCTTTAGAATGACAACACCCCGATCCCATTCTGTGCCGGCAGGAGAGAAAAAAGGGTCTGTGAGGAATGCGATGCCACCGATGTCCAGAATAGCAGTAGCGGTGCCAATGTGGGTAATAGTGAGGGTGCTCTTGAAGTTGGGCGGAGCCATTGCTTTTGATGCTTTGATGTATATGAGCTAGAAAGCAGATACGGAGTGTTTTGTAGAATATAATAATTGTAAAGAACTCAGAGTAAACTCCTATATTATATAGCTTTGTGGAGGTGACCATGTTTGAGGAGGTATTGCATGACGCAGACAGTATCTGTAATCGCTGCCAGCTGAGCAGCTCTTTAGGAAGCAAATTCCGTCGCCACTCTTAAATCGAGAGTGAGACAATCTCAACATGATGTCTTGGCGAATTAAGTTTCCGAATGAAGAAAAGAGGCTGATCAAATGAAGGCAGGAATCTGTTCATGTTGTTCCGAAAACTAAGCTTGTTTGTAAGCCCATCTCCAATCTAACTGTGTTAGGAAATATAACCCGCCAAGCAAAGTATAAGGAGGCTACGTGGGCTTACTCCTATCACTTGCCTTCTTACTCCGGACACTTCCATTGTTGGCACAAAACTTCTTGACATGGCCATCACTATCCTCTGCTATACAAGTACAGACTGGGCTGTGTATTAAGATTATCGTTAGGACAATATTATGAAGGTTAAGCGGCGTACGGTATGCCACACATGTCGGGCTAGAAAACTTGGTGTAAGGGAGCGATCTTACCGTTATAAAAGAGGAAAAGTACAAATTTCATGAGCTTACCATGTGTATAGTGTGACGGAAAACTCCCAGCATGCTCCCAGTGTCTAGCCACAGGCCAGGGCTGTGGAGGTTATCAGTATGACCTGATCTTCATCGACGGATCTCCAAATAAAGGCATAGTTAGCCAGTCACGGTCCAAGGACCTCAAGGAAACTGGCGTCGGCCAGTTGAATAGGCATGTTCATGGGAAAAGAATCCCACACACTCCAAGTTTGGGTAATGAGGAGATGATTTTTCGATGTCCAAGCCCAACGTCGACGAGCTTGAATCGTATTTCCCTGGAAGAGATAACTGCGTCGGTAGTGTGGCATTATACCCCTGAGTGTGAGCTTCCCTGGTTATTCACAGCCTCAAGTACATCCGAATCTCGAATCTGTGGCGCTTGGGTAGAGGTGCTTCCTAGTATAACCGGTCATGGGTGCAACGAACAAGTGCTTCCATCGGCAATCAAAGCTTTCGCGGTCTCTATTCTCAATAAAGGACTCGGACACGGTCTATGGAAATCCGACGCTATTCAGGCCTACGGTTCTGCTCTTCGTGCTTTGAACAAAGGTCTTCTAGCAGCGATGAAAACACATCGTCTTGAGCTCGCGGCTGCTATTATGTGCATGGCTTTGGCAGAGGTGTGGATATTCTTGTATTGAAGCGCGCTGGAACTTATATGTAGCAATAAGTACTGACTCAATCTCACAGCTCATGTTTCCCAGTTCAAAAAGTGCATGCATCACGCACGTAAGAGGGGTCAGTGAGCTAATGCGAACTTTGGGCCCTGAGGCGTACAGCGGCGGATCTCCACACAAACTTTTTATTGGATTTAGGCCAATACTGGTAAGCCGATGACTGTGTGTCTCATACTCCAATTTCTAAGAATAATTTCAGATCTTCGAAGCTTTTCGTTCTCGCCAATCTACATTTCTCGCCCTAGAGGAGTGGAAAACTACACCTTTTCGCCTCCATCCTCCTTCATCAATGCAATGCCTTCTCAGTGAGGCAGTTAGCCTCCCTGCTGCACTGCAGAATGTCGATAGGTTAGAGCAGCTTCCTCCGGATGTCGCCAATGACCTTGCGCATGAGGCATTACATCCATTGCTTGATATTCTCGGACGGCTTAAAACATGGAATGAATCATATCGATATGGGACACAAGGTCCCTTATACTGGTCCAAGTCCGTCTCCAGCACACAGACGAAGGCGTCATCAAGTTCCCATATTTCTCTTTGGTTTCCGTGTATTTCTGTAGCAAACATCTTGACTCATTTCTGGGCTATTCGGGTTATCTGCTTAGTACACATTGACAAGTTGGCATCCTCATATGTAAGTTTAAACTACGAGGGGCTTCTGCAGAAGATTCATATTCCAGTCAAGTCTCTCAAAGACGACTCCATTGAGTTAGCGACGAGGATCTGCCAGAGCATGGAGTACACGATGCAAGATGAGATGAAGTTATATGGGCTGGCTTCGACGTTGTTCCCCCTCAGCACAGCACATGATACTTTCAAATTCTATGGGAAAGAGACAGAGGAACAACTTGCTTGGTGTCAGGGAATTATTGCCAATTTGGCACGGGGTGGGCTTTATTTAGCACCGCTGTTCTCGAAAGCTAGTTATGATCTCTGATTATATCCTGCACATAGATACATAAGGCGCAAGCCTTCAATCCAGGGCATCTCGTCTGAAGAACACAAGGGCTTGTAAAGTGAGATCGCATAGAGAACTTTTATTCTGAAATATCAAGAACGCTTCACAGTGATATGGAAAGCCCTTTAGTGCTATATCAGAAGGAAGTCGCACGCACACCAGCTGCATCCTAAAATCCATATCCCGAATATAACCCAAAGTCCAAAAGCCGCCATGCAACAGAGATCCTCCTCAGGTCGTCGATTTCCGTATCCTTTTGCTGGATGACAGCATCATTGGCAGCAATGGTAGCTTTCAGTTGGCAGATTTCCAAGGACTTTTCCGTGTCCAGCCTCAGCATCTGAATTTTCTGCCTACTGTTGATATGGTCCATCTCTGCAATCTGCTCTATACACGGCCATGGATATTGTGATTACTTTGGATCTGTCTTGTGGGGGGTGGATTGGTGTATGTTTATGCCTGCTCTTGAATTAGAGTTTGGAGAACTGGGGATCGGTGCATGGTACATACTGGGAAGGCATTTTTAAGATTTGTGGTGTTGTTTTTTTTTTTTTTTTTTGCTGAGGGGTTTGTATCTTGACTTCTCTGAAAACCTCAGTTATAACTCGGAAAGGATAAATACCTATACGAAATAGCTCAAAGTATGGAAAGCTAGGAGAGACTGTAAAGGAGATGAGAAGGGAAAGCTTACCTTTTTGTATTGAGGTCGAAATCGCTCTATCTCGAAAGTATTATAGAAAATGTTGTTGTAAAATCTTGAGATCCATGAGAGGAATAATATTTATGGGTGAAGACCACAGCCAGAGCATTCACTAGTCGAGTTTCGTCTAATTGGTCTATAATGAAACGAAGTAGAATGACATTCACCCGCTCTTGTGAAAAAGCGAATCTAATGACGTAAATAATCTAGTCCAGTTACAAATCTTTATATCTGCAAGTAGCTTAGTCTATTCATGCTATTCTTTGGTATCTTGCTTTTAGAGATTACTTCAGGGCGTCCCGATGTGAAGGGGATGATAAAATTCAAGATTAAAAGTCAATAGCGGGCACCATTTCAATTTTGAATAAGTTCTAGAATGAAGATTCTATGGGTTTATAAATTGTTATCTTTCTCAAGGCTATTAATTTCACAGAGTTATTGGAAACTCTCGACCTGCGACCACGTTCATCAATACCCACCCAAGACTCCAGCCTTGACGCTCGGGAAATACTATCAGAAATTTATGAGTACGAACGCAATATTTCAATAGGAATTAATCCCAGTAGTAAAACTTACTGGCGTCCCAAAACCCGTCACTGCATCCCACCCTTTAACAGCAGGGAATCCATCGGTCCCGCACCCAATCGAGCTCCCATTCGTAATATCTGTAAAAGTCTTGTATCCGCCAGAATATAACCAAGGATTCAGAAAGCCAAGCGGAGACTTCCCAGCCGCGATCAAAGCATCGTTTACCAAGGAAATAACTGCCGACGCCGCAGGAGTAGCAGCGCTAGTCCCGTCGAGAATGGCTAAAGAACCATACCAAATTGTGGCAAAACGATACCCCTGGGCGGCAATGTCTGGGTACCCTCTTCCATTGGGGTTATAAAGTCCTTTGTACTCCGAACCGAGAGCTTTTACATACTCGGAAACGATACGCTCTTGATATGAAGGGCGAGGGAAATAATACGAAAAGCCACCGCCGGAGACGAAACCGTTCGTATCGACTGCCACGATCTCAGGGTCGATATTCTTTGTAGCTCCTACGGCAGTCACATAAGGGCAAGAGGCAGGGAATAAGGGGATGAATGTAGACGTATTTCTCCCATCATTGGAGAGGCAGTCTGCAGCTGCTGGCCCTACGCCACCATCACCACTTGCAAACAACAGAGAGATACCACGGGCACCGAGTTGCGCGAAGCCATTGCACGCACTTTTCGCGTACGATAAAGGGACGGATTGTTCTTCATCGGCGTAAGATGTGGAGATGACTTGGGGGAGATTGGATTGGCCAAGCACCGTGTTCAGCCAGGTTAGATAGGGCTCGTTTGTATCAGTAGGGGTTCCTAAATCTGCGACGAAAGGCGGGCTACCTCCGACGGTGAAAGCAGTAAGGGGTGTTGGCCAAGCAATCCCAAGGATGGTCTCAGCGTCGAGGTTCCCTTCGAGATCTTTACCAGCTTCTAACTCTGTCGTATTCTCCGGTGTCTGTTCATTGTTTCCATTTGCGATAACTTCGACTTTGAACTGATAAGCTCCTGCTGCTGCCTCTGGTCGGTAAGCCTGAAGAAACAAATTTACATCAGAGCGGTTGTTGGATTCTTCAAGAAAATCGTTTAGGCCGACTTTGTTCTTTCCGGCGGCTTTGGGGACGTAATCAATAGTTCCGTAGAGTGTACGCAGACATTGCGTAGTTACAAGTTCAGTATCGCACACTGCAGCTAGGCCTGTCGCGGTGGGGCTGGCAGGTGATGGGATCTTATGGTTGAATGCTGAATCTGGCACTAACTTGACTGTGCTAGCTTGCTGTCGAGGGCGAAAAAAGGAGTTAGTTGGCTGAATGGCTTCAATATGCTCATGCAGGTGGAGTGGGAGGGACCATTTTGGGGTGCGGACGATCTGGTCTCCATCTTTATGCTTATATACTGAGTATTTGGTGTCAAGTAAGCTTTCAACGCGGCCGACAGGCATAGATATCTTGATCCAGTCTCTTGCGGGACTATATTCAAGCTCAGCAGCCTCGATCCCATTATCAAAGAGCCAGTCATGCACAAGATTCAATGCTTCATCGGTGGGTTTTACAAGGTCAATTACCTCAGATTCCGTAAGATGCTGTCCATAGCGGTGATGGTATGGGTCCGAAACTATTCATAATAAATACTTATTATTCTCAATCCACGACAAAGATAATAAGAATATTAAACAATAGAAATAGAATAACAACTCGATTAACATGCCTTCATATAAATGCCGTTCAAGTTCATCAAACTGACTCTGTTTCAGACCAATTTGTAATTGAATAGTGTGGTTTTCTGGAGCAGGAGCCACTCTAGTCCATTTTCTTGGAACCGGGTGGGATTCTTTGACAGCGTATGAAGAGCGAACTTGGAGGGGAGAAGAGGTGACAGACCCAGCCAGCAAAGCTATGAAAATAACTGATGACAGCATCTTAAACCAAGCACATGAAAAAGGATGAGAGTTATGAAAGGGCCGAGCTCAGAAAAATGAGGGGTAGATAAGCTCTTATGTTCAATCTAGATATTACCATGGTAAATCCTACCCACATATAACATCATAATCTGGGTCATGCAGTTATGCAGCTGCTCGACAAATTGGGCGACGTCAGTATTTAATTTGGGATGTACAAGGGATCGCACAACTGATCAATCGGCTTCCAGAACAGTCTCGGATCTATGCACTATTTGCGAGGTACCGTAACATCTCCCGGTCATGGCCCTGGTTCCTGAAGATTGACCCCGCCTAAATATTTGAGCTAACTTGTTTAAGAAGGTATGATAGCCTGTAGATGTATAGATAGTAAATTGCCTAATTGCACTTTGAAGATGCAAGAAGGAATAGAAATTGCGTTGCGACATCTATTTTAAAGTTCTAACTTGTAGTCTATGATAGGGCAATCACGGCGAGGTTAAGAATGGCATAGTGATAAGTATGACAGACAGATCGACCATTTTCTTGCTTGGTTTTATTCTTTATGATATATAATGTTGTTGATATTATGAAAAGAAAAAATTTGGTGTTCAATATTAAACATATACTTTTACTAAATTATAGCCAAAAAAATAACCAATCAAATTATATTCAAAAAACATTTATTTAATTTGATATAAAATTTTAACAACTTAATCCCGTGCAGAAGAAGCTGATCAGATGCTAAGGTAGCCGCCAGACAGACTCGGAGGTACGTGAAATATACCTGAGCTAAAGAAACGGGTACGATTGAAATGGCGACACGCTAAGAATAATGAAAATGCATTATTGAGCTTTGACTCCTGCTCTAGACCCGATTTAGCTAGAATAATATAACGTGACTTGCACGTGCAATTTAATTATTTATAGAACAATTAATTAAAGCTTGCAAATTCGAAGCCAATTTATTTTTTTAGCATGCTAATAAATGATCTTTTTCCTCGTTATTTAATTGGCTAACAATTTCGCTTATTTCGAAAAAACGTAACCTAATTTAATTTAAAATTTTATTAATTTAAAATTTAGCTTTTAGCTTACGTAATAAATTATATAATTTATTTTTAACCTTAACTAATATCTTTATATTATATATTTTAAATTCTAATTCGTCAAATTAATAAATATATTTTTTTTTAATTAAGCTTTTTAATTAAAAATAAAAATTCGTAAGCAAAAATTATATAATAATAAAAAAGCTAATAAAAGCAAGCAAATTTGCAAAAACATATATTATTACTCGAAAGCATAAAATCCTTGCCTAATTTGGCAAGTAAAATAGCCGCTTTAATTTTATTTAATAAAAATAATTATATATAATATAAAAACTTATTTAATTATAAATATTTAGAAATAATATTTAGCTTTTTTTTTTAATTAATTATATGCAGCTTTTTAAGCCCGAGCGTTATATAACTTAGCACATTAAGCAATAATTATAATAATTTTAATTAGCGAATATTTTAAGCAAATTATAAGCTTCGAAATTTTTATTAAAAATTTAAGCGATCGATGCCAAGCTTCGACTAAATTAATTATAATAATTTAAAAAAGTAAAGCGCTATGTTCACGTGTATAATTAGTTTATTTTTCGATTTCTAAAAGCTAATTATTTCGAATATAATTAGCTAATTAAAAATTAACTACTAAAGCAATTGCTTAATTAATTAATTCCAAAATATTAAGCTTAATTTAGCGATTATAAAGCGCTAATATAAAAATAGCACGTAATTTAGAATTTGCTTTTATATTAAACTTTCGTTTAATTATATATTAATAATAAATTTAACAAAGCAAATAGCTAATTTAATAAATATAATTAATTAAATTTAAAATAAAATTAAAATAAAATTATTTAAAAACTTATTTAAGTTATATATTTCGATTTTTTTTTATAATTAATTTTGGAAATATTAGGCGGAATGCTTTAATTTTAGCCGCTAAATTATTTGTAATTACGTGCCAAATATATTATATAATTCATTTTTTAAATATTAATAAAAATTTTGCAATTAATTCTTCGAATTTATTAAATAAAAATTTATAAGCAAGCGGTATTTAGCAAGCATAATTATTACGTGCTATAAAAATAAAAAGTTTTTATTTTAATTAATTAATTTTATAAATTAAATTTATAAAAATCAAATAATCGTAACGAGTCAACTGATCTAGCCGTTCTAACTGGGCAAAAACAATTTTATGGCCAATAGTTTTATTTAATAAGTATGCTTAAATAAATAAGCTAATTTATTTAAGCAAATTAAATTTTTTAAATATTTTTTTAATTTAAATTTTAATTATATTTTTTAAATTATATAATATAAATAAAATATTTAAATTTGCTATACGCCAACTAATTCTATTATTAATTGCGTTTTGTCAAGTTAAATATAATTTATTAATTAAGTTAAACCGCATTCGAATATTGATTCGATTATTTTTTCGAATTGTATTAATTATAATTATAAAAATATATTCTTTAGCAATATTTTATTAAATTATTGTTTAAATTAAATTATTTCGCTTATTGGCATCGCTTTTATTTAATAAATAAATATGCTAGCAATTAAATTGGCTTATTACATAATAAAATTCTATATAATTTTTGAATTTATAAATAATAAAGCTTATATTATATAATTAAATAAATCGCTTAGTTGTACTTGCTCGCTGCGAAAAGCTAAATATAAAAATTGGGTTACGAGCTCGCTTAAATCGATAAATTATATAATAATAATTATAATTATATAATAATATTAAATAATATAATTTTCGAATTAAATAAATATTATTAATTAAAAGCCAAAACAATTTATAATTAGCTATATTAAGCGAAAATAAAAAAGGAAGCTTAAAAAAAATATTTCGAATAAAAGGAGTATCACGTAGTAAAGCTTGAAATAAATCCATTTCGACCGAATTACTAAGTTAATTCTATGGGAATATAGCAAATTAATATAATTGGTTCGCTTCCGATATCGGGTAGCGGTAAGAAGAATCCGGTTGCTTTGACCCAATCGGGTCTAGCACCGTGGGGTCAAAGCTCAATAATGCATTTTCATTATCCTTAGCGTGTCGCCATTTCAATCGTACCCAAAGAAACTGCTTAGCATTGCCCTCTCTGGTCTGCGAAGCCTGCAGAGGAGGTAGCTTTAAAGTTTCTACCTAGCGCGGACTGGGTTAGAAAGCTAGCCTGTCGATCTTGATTTTCGTGCAGGGTCAACGAAGTAGTTCCATGTTAGTTGCAGGAGCGCTAGCAAGAGACAACTATTGGTAATATCTGTCCTTTTCTGGCAATTCGGGTCTGATATGAAACTTGAGAGACTGTGAATACCTGTCGTTAGTTATGGTGCTTCGAGGAACACTCGAACATTACTTACTCGGATGGCTAGCTTAGGAGAACCTAACACCTCTATATCTTACTTCTATTTTGTCGATGGGAACTGTCAGAACATTGTTATCCAATTCTTTAATCATGTTGTGATCTAGAAACCAAGTTTTGAACACCGACTAGATTCATGATGTCCTCATGCTCTTTGAAGGTAATAATTTATCCGGCAGCCTACATATTTTTGTTGTTTTAATCAATTACTAAATAATAAAAGTAATGTTTCATAAGATTTTTGAAAACTATAAATCTTCTCTAAGATCTAGAGTATATTCACATATAGTGAGTTACATTAGCCCAAACTCTCAAGTTCGGAACCTTACAATGCTCCACTTCACGAATTCTGTTATGAAGAGATCACATACTTGAAGTTTCTCATCACCCTGCCTGATTTTATTAAATTCACGGTAAGCGGTGTACTGGAAGCCATAAAGTGGTGCATGTTGCAAGGATTTCAGTGGCATTACTTGTTAATCACCACCGACACCACAAATTGTAGAGGTATTCCTTCAGATGTTATTCTTTCCAGTTGTCCTTGATGGTAGTCGACACTCTTGTATTGGATGCTCCATACATGTGAATGAACTCAGATGAGTCTTTCCAACAACATAAACACCCGCATCTCGTAATTTTGATACGACTCCTGCCGTAATATTCTGGCAGGGGTATGTCGCGTGATTGCCAAAAGAGGTCCGAGTACTATGAAGGTGATAGCTGTTCTGACAACAAGTCTCATGGACTATGATACGGATGGTCAGGACTTCTTTTGCCAGTGAAAAGCCCACCAAGTGTGCCATACTAGTCTTATGTGAGTCACTGACTGTAATTGTCACTGGGTTGCTCAGATTAGCTGTCCCATGTTTTGACCTTTCACTTCAACTTTGGGTCTGGTACATCGTGGTCTCCGATGGCAGATTCGTCCAATACTTGGGGTGGTCTATGCAAGTCAATTCTATTGGTACTTACAGGGTCTAGAAAATTAGGCCTCCAAGGCCTATAAGTACAGTGTCTCTCCCAAAGTAAAATAGCTCCAAGATAGTAATCTAAGAGTGTTGCTCAGTCACTTATTAATAAATCCAATCTATTTTTGTGAATCGAGACAATACGCACCTTCTCAGAAATCCCCGCTGTTGGGCAATAAAGCTGTTATTACTGCTAACGGGTTTCATTTTTCCAATCGAAAAGTTTGACGTCCACATTAATAATGTTCAGGTGATTAGTCTATTCTTTAACCAGCTCTTCTAGCCTAGAGTTCAAGATGCAAGTAAGTATCTTTAGGTGTAACCTATTATACGATTTCGTCGGGAAGGGCTTTGATCTTTAGGGAGACTAACCATTTCTCTGGATGCTCTGATCATGATGCTCTTAATTACAGTCTCCTCAGTCTTAGACAAAGTCAAGTTATGAGTATTAGTAATAACGACCTCAACCAACTTGCATCTTCCAAGGACATCGCATGGCCCCTTTTGTGGCAACCCTGGGCTTCTGTAAGCACTTGCGATCGATTCCAGTATTTGGACTTGGGGTGCGCGGTTGCCACAAATTCTGGCCAATGCTCTGACTAACTCTGTGAAGTCTCTTATTCCTTTGAGTGTGTTGGTCAGGCACCCCAATAAACTTTTCGCGTTCACGAGTAAAAAGGGCACTGAAATTTGCCTGCTCTACCATGATCCCCTAAGACTATGAACTATAAATATGATCGCATAATGTTAAGTTTCTGAATTTTAGCCACTCCACACAACAGTCATCTACAGATAGATTGCTAGCACACCCGATCTCTGTATATAGATAAATTAATAGTGCTTCAAAGAGGCCTAAGCCCCAATTCATGATTATAGTAATATACCTCTAGTGCTGGCTAGATATTTTCTGAGGAAACAGAGCTCAAACTTGGTATCTGATGCTAATTAGAGTGGCGACGACAGGCACCACGATCACACTACAAATTGTATTAGGATAATTTACCCCCATAGAATAATGCTCTAGAGGTCCTTACAGCATCTTGTGAAAATCATGTGAGCATACCTCCCACAATTGGGGACGCGAGAAGCAAAATATTGGAGGAAAAGTCACAAATTGCGATTGTGAAAGTCAAAGAGACAAGCAATATTCCCTTGTATCTAATCTTATATGGGGAAGCATGTAACTATTACAGCTCGACCTTTTTATTTGATCTAGATGAACATATCTCATGCATCCTCTGTCATGGGGGGCACGAGCCAAATATTGGTAGCCAGTAGATAACATCACAATATGACGTGTAATGTTGCAGACGCATGATTGGCCCAGAGCTTTTAGGCTGTATGATAAGCTCTGATACCTGCTCGCGATGGCATCTTCTTTAAGCTCCTCGTAAAAATCCAGATGTGTTACATGATCTGAATCTAAGGACTTTGTCTCTCCATTTCACAAGCGTCACCAGATCATACTCTAGGTCAATATGGACGATCAGGTCTTGCTCACCTCGATTTGTTGTCTCGATAGGCATGAGCTTTACCAAACGGAAAAGCCATATGAGTTGCGGTTCCATCCTCCTGGCAATTTTCCACGAAAGAATCTTCACATCTCAGAATACCATGGAATACCAGTGGAAGATGTCAGAGGTCGTGAAAAGAGTCTCTCATTTAGTAAGAACGGCTTCGTGGTAATGGAGCTGGATGATCAAATGAGCCCAGAAGACTTCAACGATGCAGAGGCAATTAAATCACAATACTTACCCAAGGTTGCTCAGGAATTGAAAATACATCTCGGTGCCAGCCGAGTACAGGTTCACGACTATCTTGTGACTCCCCCACAGAAAATTTGAAGAAGATAGGCTGAATAAAAATGATCAAGGTACGAAAGAGTCATGCCTCCTTCCCAATATCAATCGGCAGGCCATACGGTTGTGAGCAGCCAGCGACTCTACTTCACATCGGTAGTATTTCTCCTCCTGAATTGAAGCAAGAGTTGATAACGCTAATAAGAGTGGCAAGACTCCACCCCAGAAGGAACCCTGAAACTCGTGCGAGAGTTCAATGAAGACGCAAGTGATTTATTAAAGATGAGAGTTCAGTATGTCACGTAAGTAACTCGAGTAGTTTGTGAGTGTCCAAACAGCACTGATGCTCGAGAACGAATAGTGTCTGGAAGCCCTTGAAAGGCCCCGTCAAGAAGTGGCCATTGATGATGGTTGATAATTCCACGGTCAATCCAGCTTATGACCTCCAGGCTACAGATATGGTGTACTACGATAGCGTTGTCGACACTCATCTTGCCCACAAATCAGAGAACTACAAGTTCATGTATTTGAGTGACCAGAAAGTAACTGAGGCATGGGTCACGATGCAGTCCGACTCTGGGGGACTGACTGGTATGAACTCTGTATTCTAGAATTGCTTTATTTCAAATAACACACTGCTAGGTGCACCACACATTGCTTTTCCCAATCCTATGGCATCGCAATTTGACCCACAACGGGAAAGCGTTGAAGTGCGGACTCTAGTATACTATGATGAATGATTTTCTGAAGATGGTATGTTACAACATATTGATGTGTGAATAAGGAGGATAATCAAGTACTTTGAGGGAAGCGAAGGTTTTGAACATTGCGTAGCGTATCAATTTGATCTTTCAAAATACTTCCTTAACCTAAGATTGTGACTCAGGCGTCCTGATATAAAACCAACAATCTCGAAATAATTTTCCTCCACTAACTTCTCATTGTTTCGAGGTCTAACAACGACTACCTAACTTTGACGTCCATTGTCTCCGGCGTCTTGCTCGCTATAAAGTAATTTAAGCTCACCTACGGGATAGAAGCTTGCTTTAATATTAAAATGATCGTTTCGAATTTCAGCCTCTACAGCTCTAACTATGAATCCTGTAATGGTACTGTCCAGCTTTCATGGCTGGATTTGAGCGAATTGATTCATCCTCATTTCTACGAAATGTTATTTCAGACAAATTTAGGAGAAACGACTATGAGGACATTAGAGCGAGGAAACCTAGGGCATCAAAGCTTGCTTTTGGGAGAGTAAAAGCCTTGGCTTATGATATTTGAAATTGAATGATCCTGAGACTCAATCTGTGGCAGACTGGGTCATTTATGAAATAGTAAGTCAAAAAGTGTCCAAGCAGCATAGCATCGCATAAGGCATAACTTTGTATGTCTGACCTGATGCAGTGAAGGGCTACATGAAGATTCGATCAATTCCCGACTATTGGCATCCGCTCGCCCACGAAAATATATTGGGAGTTCAAAAATATTTCAATGTTAGAAGGATTGTCAGAAATAGAAGGACCAAGGATACACTGAAGCCGGTCTCTTGGGATTGTGACTTCATGTGCTTGATGGACGCAAAGAGCTTAGTAGCTCTTCATCTTGGCGTCTTATATTCTAGATTACTTGCTCCAGCCCCGCAAGGTGAGAGCAAGGGGTTTTTTTATCATTTCCGTTTCGCTGGTGTGTCTGGATCTTCTAGGTCTTAGAGCCTGGCTCCCATTCAGAGTATTGCGGAGTTCAGCTGACTTGGTTTCTTGTCCGGAATATCTACCATCCTTTGGGTGCATATCCACAAATAGCAAATCTGAATTTGGAATACGCAGTATGGTGAGTATGGCTGCGCTGAAACCCCTTGTTACAGGTTAAACATGCTGCAAATATTCCCCATATTTACAAATAGATTGCCCTTGCATTTGCCTAGGCGCAAACAAAAACTATTATAATAATATAACAACATATCGTATGACAATATCAACAAATCAGTTTGAAGTCACGTGAGCCACGCCACACTAGGCAGCTGAAAAAGGTAGTAATGTTAAAAATTCCAGTCCTTTCTCCATCACAAACAAATAAATATACCACAATATGCGTCGAATGATCGCTGGTGCCAAGAAGGCCCTTCACAGAAACAAAAACAAACTGCAGAATGAGGATGATAGCCAACCCTCAGTCTACCACCAACCCCAGACTCCCCAGAACACCTCTATCCATATCCCACCAGCGCCTCCCGGTGGGTATAGCTGCTGGGACCATACACAATGTGGCCTTTGCAGCCGCTTCTTAGACCAATGGTTTATATTGAACTTGTTCACTTCTAAATTCGTCAACATTGGCAAAATCACTGAGTTTTTCACATGGAGCCAAGCCGGTGGACACTGTGCTTTGTGTTCCTACATTCTTGTTCGCTTCATTGACGAGTGCGAAAGCGGATTACCTGTAAACGCGGATGTTATTGTCCGCTGGAACACAAAAGATACAGCAGTTAAAGGCGGCCGGAAAGATGAGATTCCCAGCTTCGACTTTGAACTTAGTTGGGGCTTCCCACATGGGAGGGCTAAGAGCTGCGCAATGAATTGCTTTACTAGCGAAGGTAAGTTCAATCTCGACATTCTGTAGTTTTAAATGTACTAAAAGTGACCCAGATGAAAATATGGCTTATTATATAACAACACGGCCATCGAATCCAGATATTGGCTCCTCAGCAGCATTTGCGAACGCAAGAACCTGGTTAGCCGAATGCGATCATGAGCACACACAATGCCAGCAAGTTTTTCCAGGATCAGTAGAAATGCCGACAAGAATTCTCGAGATTCTAGTGACAGAAAATGGCGATTACTCTGTCCGGTTGCACGACAGCGCAGCTGAGATAGTGTCTTACGTAGCTCTTAGTTACATTTGGGGGGGACCTCAAGCATGTCAGACTCTGACAAGCAATATTGATGAGCATAAGCTACAGATCCCCACCGGAAAGCTCCCGAGGACCATAATGGACGCTGTTCGCTGTACCAACGAGCTTGGCCTGACGTATTTATGGGTAGACAGCCTATGCATCATCCAAGATTCCGTAGAGGATAAGGCTATAGAGATCGGCCGGATGTCCAATATCTACAAAAATGCGTATGTCACCATCTCAGCAGCGAAGGCAACCACCTGTGAAGAAGGTTTTCTAAACTCTAGGGTGACGGCAGACGATGTACTTAGGAGTTCTTTCAAGCTTAAAATCTTAACACCGAAAGATCCTGTTGCTCTAAACCAGTGGATTGAAACTTATCGTGTGCGAGAGGACTTTTCTAATTATTTGCCCTCCAATAGGCTTGAAGCTATCTTTAGGACCAGTCCCTGGAGCGATACAGATGCGTGGTTTGATATGCCATCCATGGTACGGCTAGCAGCCTCATTTATGGATGGCGATCATAAGGACCTATTAACTGCAAGTGACATCGAAGACGAACCAATCAGCAAGCGTGGTTGGACACTGCAGGAATCCTGGTTATCCCGCCGAATGCTCATCTACAGCTCCGGGCAGCTATCTTGGAGATGTCGCACAAGAGTCCAGGTAGACGGCGGAGTTACAAAATCAAATACTTATTGGAACATCAAAGACACATATCGATTCGACGAGAACGGTGAGATGATATATGATGATGGGAGTAAAGTTCCTGACTCGGGGAAAGATTTTATTTTTGGGACAATGTGGCGGGATATCGTTGGGGAACTATCTAGCCGTACTCTGAGTGTAGCTGCGGATAAACTGAATGCCCTCGAAGGGATCGTACAGGAACTTAGACTGCAGACAGGAGACGAATATGTTGCCGGATTATGGAAGCAGCATCTTGTCAGCCAATTATCATGGTACCAAGACCCCACACGTGTTGGTTCCGAATCTATGCTTTGGTCTAAGGAACGTAGCTGTCCTTCCTGGTCATGGATCAAGACTGATGGGCCCGTTTCATTCTCATATGCCGAGAACTCCAGAGTTGAAGTCAAATACGTGAAAATCCTACGCAATGAGATGGTAGGAGACTATCCTAATTTGAGATTAGAGGTCGATGGTGGCGTTATGTTGCGCGCACCGATGAGTACTTTGCCAATCACTGAGTCTCTCCCCAAATTCAGGTTCCCGGCCCCAGGCCACTCTCATTTCGCTTTCACAAACGTAATCTTCCCTGATGGCGCCCTTACGAACCCAGAGTTACTGGTCCAGACTGTCAGTGGCGAACCAGTAATCAGCGCACCTCACACTTTACGGTTCTTAGAACTGAGTTGGGGAAAGAAGGATGGGAAACAAAATATAGCCGACGAATCTAGGGGATTGGTTCTCTTGCCTATTAAGACGATCGAGGGGAGAGAAAATGTATACCAGAGGGTGGGATTCTTTGTTGTAGCGCTAGAGGAGGATAGGGAGGAAGATAATGTAGTGACTTTATTGAGTTTGGAGCCGAGGGATGTGAGACCGACGGCATTTGGGACGGTCTGGAAGAGAAGCTTGAAGGAAGAAGTTGCTCTAATTATTTAACTATTATTTGGTTCGAATTCAGCATGAAGCCTTTACTCCACAGAATTTTATAGAAATATGAGACATTCCATAAAATGATGTGAATAAGTGTTATAACTGTTTAACCTCCAAAAGAATCATAAGACTCCTCGCTAATTTTATTCTCAGATTCTTTATCATCTGTAACATCTTCTTCGTCCTCTAATTCAGGGGTGGAAGTGATGAAATTCAAAATTCCCGCATATCGTGACAAAGATGGCAAGCCATTAATTTCTCCGGCCTAGACATTTCGTTTTGGTAGAATGGACACGTTCCTAAATCTAAGCGTTCCTTCACTTGAGCGCTATATCGGCTTGATTCTTGAGAATTCCATTCGACGCTTTGCAAATATGTCAGTGTCCATTTCTCACTCTCCGAAAGTGCATATATAGGGCTTTATGTCCATTAAGACGTGTCTTCTCTCTACTATTTTAGTAAATGATATAAAAATGTCGATAATTCTTACTCTTCCACTGTTTCCGGTTGAAAATGCCTTCAATATTCTTCTGGCAAATTGAGCATCGTAACAAGCCTCCGAACTTGCTTTGAAAGGGAAAATTAGGAACACGAGGATCTTTTACTTTCGGAGCTCTTGTTGCAAATGAAGTTTGAACAAATGAATCAGAACCTGCTGGCTATATGATGCCCACTATCTGGTTCTCTATCGTCCGAATCAATGTCTGATTCCTTATCAAAGATTGACGTTACGAAGTGACCATGCATGACTTGTGTTTGTGATGCAAGAAATTCTAAATAATAATTGCAGGGAAGTACAAATATCTTTAATATACAAAAAATAGGTGTTAACCGAGGTGAAAATGGGGGGTGATTGCCTGATTGCTGCCCGGTGTGAAACTACACGAGTTACGATCAGACAAGACTCGTATTGACAGGAAAATGGAAATTGAAAGGAGACAAACGTGATGCATTTAGATTTCGGCTTTTCTTGGTTCTCCTAAACAGAAATTATTGAAGGGCTTCGGTTGATATATTTGCCTAAGAGTTTTGAATCCAATGTCTCTAGAATGTAAAGTGTACATTCGATAAAGATACCAAGAATAACTAATTTAAAGCTCGCTACTCTATCATAAGTCTTCGAAAGCTTACTACAATACCACCATATTCACCAGGGCATAACCCCCCCATCCTTGCTAACCATCTTCCCCACATCCGCATCTCTATCTCCTTCCACTACGCTCCTAATTAATACCCCGCCAAGACTTGCATGACCTAGCCCCATCAACTTGGCTTGTTCTCTCATGCCCCCTAAATCAGTAAGAAGCATACCGGGCCCAACAGCCCAGACCTTAACTCCATCCTCCTTCAACTTATGATTCCAATCCAGCATCAGCATATTGAGCGCTGTCTTACTACAGCGATATCCAATGGTCTCGAATCCTATCTTCTTCGGCCACCCAGCAGGTTGAGCAGGAGTCGGGCCGTATTTTTCGGCTGCGGTAGTGATTTGTGAGAGGCCGCTCATAAAAATGAGACGTGGGGAGGCGGATTTGAGGAGAAGAGGCATGAATGTCCAAGTTAGAAAGTTAGTGCCGGATACATTTACATCGTAGGCTTGGTTGAAGCAGGAACGGAGAGATATTTTGCCCTGGATGAATGCGGGGTCGAAAGACGCCCCTATGATATATGTTAGTCGAAATGAAATTATTATGAACTACTTATGATAGCAGAATAGAGCTACGCATACCAGCGTTGTTAACAAGGACGTCGATCTGCCCTTGATTGGTCTCGACTTGTTTGAAAGCCTTCTCAATAGACTCATCGCTGGTGAGATCAACTTGCAGTGCTTCAACCGTGTTACTCAACTCTGGACATTCTCTACGTAGAGTTTCGATTGCAAGGTTGGCTTTCTCGAGAGAACGACTGCCCATGAGGATATGGTAAGATTTGCTGGATTGGAGCAGTGCCTTGACAATCTCATAGCCAATGCCGTTATTGCCTCCAGTCACAAGTATGATTTCTGGATGTGCCATTATTGTTGAAAAGTATGTCAAGTTGTTGTTTTCTGAACGGTTGATGTGGCGAGTGATTTGTTTTGATACAACTCTCCACTGGGTCACATAACGGTCTATTTATATGTTTGGTACTAGATACGGGCATGGTATTTTGTGCTCGGAGATAAATATGCTTTTCTCCGTATAATATCTGTGGAGTGTTAGTCGGTAAGGACGCTTGTTACTTGATCTTGTGGGCAACATACTGTCCAATTATCTACCTTGAATGAACCCGGTAAGGATAAAAAACCAAGGATATCAAAATAGTAGTGTTCTTATTGGTTGATTTTAAGACTAGAGTTTACAACCTCATCATCTATTCTTCTTACGCCAAGCTACTTCAGAGTATTTTGTCTTCTAATATCAAATCCCTCGGTGGGTATTGCCCGAATGCGTTAATCGCTTCGCCTTGTCGTCGCGAGTATCTCCCAAATGAGTTAGTTCCTTCCGATGCGCCGGGCAATATCGAAACTTTTAAAACTCCGAACTCAGAAGACGGTATTACTAAAAGCGTATCCCAATACCCTGCTTAATCTAATTAATGCAGAAGTCCCTCAATTTCAACCTTCGTCGCCAGTCCCATTCTCAGTAGAGGAGAAGAAGCTTATCAGGAAAAGTGGTATCCACTTGTATTTACAAATATGTTTTTAATATATGGTCTGTTCTGGCTTTGTATTATTGCTCTAACCTCACCTGAATGCCATAGCAAGCCACGTGGCTCTTCGTCTATTGACGAGTAACGCTATAGTGATACTTAAAGCATAACAAAAATCGCCAGAAGATTAACCCAAGGAGTTGGAGAAAACAGAGCGAGAATGCTGACCGCAAATATACTAGGGAGTCAACTAAAAAAGTATCTTGCACCACGCCTTGAACAAGTGGGCATAATACGGGCTTTAACTCCGAAGGGGGCCAGTCTCGCGGTGAAGGGATTAGTAGGAACAGAGGCCGCTCGTGTCGGTGGCGTAGAAGGGTTTTGAGACAGTCGCTTAGTTAGTCCTTGGTAGAGTTGCTAAATGTAAAATCTAGGGACATTATCGTTACCAAGGGCCAATTCTAATTCAAACCAAATTATAAATAAGACACCATTATCCCAGAGAGTCCACGGTGAGCATTATATTCATCCATCTACTACTAAGGTACCAGCTTTAAATTACACCGTTTTTTAGTGATGGAGAGTAAATCGGAGATATTGTCTACCCACTGCGAGAAAGATTCTGAGTTTGGCATAAAATTTCACCCATTATGAGCACTACCAAATTGATGATTGGCGTATATAATATGTAATGGTCTTATGTTATACAGTTTCTCAAGGATACAAAGGGTCCACAAGATTAGTAACCCGAGAAACAAGCAATATTGAACAAACTTAAAGGGGGCAGGTAATTTGTGCAAATAAAGGGGTAATATCTCCATGAGTGGCAGAAATACTTACCTTTATGATCATAATGGGTTGATTTATTTACAGCATGACATGGTCAAGGGTAGTCTACTTTTATATCCTCGAAATCTCAACTCCTACAATCACCGGACTTTTCCTACTTTGGCTTAGGAGGGATTTAGGTTTATTATTATGCTCTAGATAGTTTATTAAAAATTGTCAGCTTTTAACCAAGAGCACGAAATAGGACCTCCTTTATCCAGCTAAACGTGGAAACTTGAGAATCTTTTATATTCATAATAACCTCAAAGAACTATAGTTTTGATGTTATTTAGCAGTGGCTTTACTATAGCATTTATTTTAGCCAATGGGATAATTGCATCGCCTACATCTATTTCTTACATAACTAATAAACAATTATTATATGCCAATCCTAACATGAAGAAAATTTGTTTTTGTTCGGAAAAGTAAACAAAGCTGCTTTACTAGCAATTTTGGGTAAGTTAAAATAAGCAAGAATAAATCAAAAATAAGAGCGATAATAGACAGACCAGCATCGAAAGCGATTTGTTTTCGATTCCTTAGCTATAACTGCCGCCAGCTAAAACTGAAAAAAAACTTTAATCAACAAAATTTCCGAAGCCAATTCTAGAGCCGCATCTAAGCAACCTTTTCTTTACAAATTCAACCTTATTGTATATAAACACATCGTGTTAATCTATTAACCATCCATTCAACTCCTTTTTGCCACAAGTCGTACTTAAATACACACGATACTGCTCTGTAATGACCATCGGCAGTTAATTCTGGATGGTTTCGTAAGTCCGAACAAAGGACAGCACAAATCTTAGGCGGTGTCAACGTCTAGTGCTGCCCACGAACATGTTACCATTCACACGAGACGAAGGAACCTATGACCCGCAATGGCATCGCGAAACGCTTCTAGAAGCTCTCTGACTGATTTGTATGAATGAAGTGGCCGTCCAGCTGGCGAAGTTACTAAGCAGGTGTGTATTCGGTTGCCATACGTCTCACTCTCTCTCCCGGCCAGGCTATCAGCTTCGGGTTCCTCGATACTCTGGACGTTGGGAATGTCTGGACTTGGCATTTAGTGGATTTGCGGGAGAGCTGGAGAATCTATGCATCGGGTGTCAGAAGCACTGCTGCACTGCTACACTGCACCCCTGTTCCGCACCACAAAGAGTTACCGATTTGGAGGTCTTGCATTTGGAGAACGGCCAGGCTGAAGTCAATGGCTGCTAGCCGATTTCACAACATCACCATCGACATCTACGACATGGATTGGGACGAGCGCGCTGAGGTTTATCACAGGGCCATTTCACTCGCATGGTCTGGCAGATTCAATGACGTTCGAGGCCTTCCTATTGCTACCTGGGTATCTACCTTTCGAAACGGCCAGCTTTGTGAAGTCGTGGGCGATAATTGCGGCTCCTTCAATTGGAGCTGCCAAATACGATTCAAAGACGGAGTACAATGGATGGTACGCTTTGCTGTGCCAGGGAGGGCCCTTAATGGAGACGAAAAGGTTCGCCATGAGGTTGCTACCATGCAATTCATCAAAACAGAGACGAAAATTCCTGTTCCTTCTGTCTTAGCATGGGGCATGTCCAAGGATAACCCTCTAGGGTTAGGGGCATTTATTATAATGGACTTCATCGAAGGAGATCCTTTGGGCAAGATTTTGGAGGTACTTCCCGAACCTGAGAGTGGTCAAACCCTACGAGAAGATATCAGCGACCGAGATCTAGAGATCATCTACCGCCAAATTGCAAATATCCTCTTGGAACTGTCAGAGCACGACTTTCCTCGGATTGGTTCTTTATCCAGAATAGACCACGACACCTGCGTCGACGCGAGACCCTTGACGCTGAAGATGAATGAGACAGAGCGTCATGGAGGTGTTAATATCAGCAGTATGTCAACTCTTCAAACTTTTCACAACTAATCGATGTTCTTACCCTCCCTCTCTGCATAGATCATATTTCTAGGACCTTCTCCTCTGCCACCGAATACTTTCATCACGTCGCTGAACAAGATCTGCAGCATCTCTGCAAGCAGCCCAACTCTATCGACGACATCGATGACGCGCGTAGCAAGTACATACATCGCAGCATCTTCAAGGCAATGTTGCCGCGCTTCGTTTCCGACAAGCATAATTATGGTCCTTTCAAATTGATTTGCGACGATTTCCGATTTGGAAATATTCTTGTTAATAACGCTACGGACCTCAAGATTGTTGCAGTGGTCGATTGGGAGTGGGCTTACGCTGCACCATACCAAATGCTCTATTCGCCGCCACGTTGGCTCTTGATTAAGAAACCAATTCGCTGGGATGATGAAGACTCTCCTATACCTCATCTCTCGCAATACAAATCTTACTTTCAAAAATTCGTTCGGATATTAGAAGAGGAAGAGAGCAAAAGGGCGCGAGATGTAGCTCTACCAACTTCGAAGGATGAAAGAATGTCGAGTCTTATGCAACAATCTATGGACGATGGAAAATTCTGGTTTCACGAACTTGTCTATTCGTCCTTCGAGTCTGCTGATAATGCAGCGTGGGCCGCAATTCGAGAAATAATTCCTGATCTTGACGAATTTGCAGTTGTGACTGATACTGAACTGAACGCTTTTGTGGAAGGCAAGATGGAGCAGTTGCGCCAATATGACTTGGAATGGGGTATAATGAAAGAGGATATCGATAAAAAGAATGCACAATTTGAAGCGCTGAAAGAGAAGATAGAGAGAGAAGACAAGGAATTGAAGAGGACGTAACGCAAAGGATCGCAATTAGGGAGGTCGGCTACAAGTAGTGAAGTACTTCAAGAACATGCTTAGAGCTACAAGCAGCTGGAGAAACTTGTTCTGATCGCAGAATGAAGCTAGATTTGACGCTGCACTTCAAAATTCATATTATTGACAGTCGATCTGCCTCGTTGGTATGAGTAGGCCAAGAAAATTGTTATATACACCCCTTTAAACATAAGCGCTCACTACTAAAACCCTCTACCATGTTGTTCATTAATACATATTCTGCTAGCGCCATGTTCCAACAGACTTGCAATAGCAGGTTCGAACACATGTGGTGGAACGTTAAATTATTTCTCCAAAACTGCCTAACCCACGTTGTATCCGTCGTCCGCTGCACCCTCTATTTCGCCCAGTTATCTGTGTGGCGGCTGCAGTATCGATCTTCTCTGAATGATGGAACGTCCGTTGACACCGTTGTCTCACTACTAGAACGCTCTCAAATGATGTTGTGGCACTCTCGTTGAAATATAGAAAAACGACTACGCTTTTAATAATATGCAAATAATTTTAATTAAACAAATCAATTTTCATTGCTGCTATTTTCTTCTATATTTTGCGACTTTTTAAACAGTAAATTTTATCTTAATTTTCTTTCTTATGTTTCTTATGTAACTCCAAAAATTTGTTTTTGTAATGTTCTGCCCATTTTAAAATGTCTGGCTTATCTACCTTTTATTTAATTAGATTTTTGTACTTATTATTTATTTTATAATATTAAAAACTTACCTCGGCTGCTTCCTCTGCGTCAATATTATTTTCTGCCATTTCGCCAAAATTATAGTCCAATGATTTCTGTATTTTTTGGGTTTTTGGGTTAATTGCTTGCACTGTTGTCATCTTTCCCTTATTATTAGGCGGTATATACCGAGGAGTCATATTAATTTAATTTGAAATTATAATTGAGGGAAAAATGCAAAATTGTTTCCAAAATAATTTTTTTTTAAAAAATAAAACTTGGTAAGTTCTCAAATATAAATTTTAAAATGAAATTTCTTTCTTTTTATATAGTTGTTTCGTTGTAGTAGCGTGTGGGCAATTGGCCAAATAAAAGACCTGGCAAATGTTATTTATTGATCTTTAATGGCCGGGCTATAAGGAAACCTTTTTGACCTGTTTCAAACCTGACCTCGTGGTCAAGTTCTAAAAAAAAACAATTTTAATATATTTTAAAACCTCAAATTATGGTTAAGCTTAGGCTGCGCGCGGTGGGGCCCTACAGGGCGGGTCCGAGGTAAATGAACCCGGCCCATTAGATTCTGTGGGAATATATATGAGTCATATGGGCTGACTTCGGTCAACGGGAGTACTATGGGTCCCATATCGAAGCATGGGTAGGAATAGCCTCACCCATTGCCCCTTTGGGCCCCATGGGTGAATATGGGAGGTTCATAAGAGCTAGCTGGTGAATAGATAGGATTCACCAGGAGGCACCCCTTGGGTACATAAAGGGGTCCTCCTCCCACTTCTCTTCCAGCTTTAGACTTCAATAATATTACTGTACAGCATCTGAGTTTTCACCCGATTGCAATCACCAGAACCACCTTGAGGTTATACCAACAGATTCTTAACTTCTTATAAAGCTTATGTAATAAAGCGGATTCTTCCAAAATTTTAAATTCGACCCGCCGGGTCCTTATAAATATCCAGGTTTTAAGATTATAAGATTACTATAAGGCTGCCGATCGGGAAGGGAACCGATATCTATGGAGTTAAGAGTGACATGCAAATCAGAGACAGCTCTCGGTTTCATTCTAGATTGAGGGCTCCAATTGATCCCCTCGAGGCAATGCGGCTCATACTTCCCGAGGTGGTGGGGGACCGAGACAATTTCTGAGACGGATGTCACGGTGCCATGTATATACCCAACCAACCAAAGCATAGCTTCCAAGAGGGGCAATGGGTGGAGTGCAGGGCGTTTTTAATAAGGCAATGTTTTATCTGGTTTAGTGTAAAGCCAACGAAAAATCTTTATTTCGCGAGCCAAACAGATTCCTTTTTTCGGTAAATTGGAAATTGGTCGAGATACACAGTAATGTTGGCCAAACAATTCGTCCGTCCTGTCTACCTTCACCAGTTGTAAATGCCAATTATCCTTGTTGTAAATGCTAATTATCCTTGCTGGTTATGCAATAATAGTTATAATAAGAGCTGGAAAAAATATGCAGCTCGCCGTTTATTGCCTGATTACTTGGCCCCCAAGCAGCCAAGCCCCCAAGCAGTCAAGCGGTTGTGCGGCTGAATCCAGTGCAGATTCTCGGTCGTGTATATGTGGTAGTCGGGTATAAGTCTTTACATGTTTGCTTTCTACTTCTATTCCATACGATTTATATTTCCTCAGCTTGGAGCAGTTGTTAGAGCTTTCTCTCCCGCCGAAACATAGGTGATATTCGTTTCAATTCGAGGTTATCATGAGCTGAATATTCGAGTTAATTGTACTGTTATGGTCCAAGTAGCTTCACGAAAGCCCGTATATATTACTGATATTTGGGGGAGATGCCATACCTCCATTGAGCTACATCTGTATTGTGCATATGGCAATATCGGAATGTAACGTGATACACGAGTCTTGATAAGCCCGTAAAAAGGCCAATGGAAATTAAACGACTTCTTCCAGTGGCTTTAGAAGTTATTCTATTGAACGAATAAGTTCGTACGGATTTTCGGGGGTTCACACCCTCCCCCCTCCTCCCTTATTATTTGACTACATACATTATACTCGGCATTCGGTGTCCCTGATATACCGGTGCACAGCACAGGATAAGACCAGCCTACTTTGTCTCCAATGACTGTCAAAACCTAAACATTGGAAACTCTGGACCTTCTCACGCAACTTTTTCTCCAGTCATTACTTCTATCCAACCGAATAACAATGGCAACTCTTTCTAATCCCGGTTCTGCTGATCCCCAGATATTAGAAACTGAACATCGGCCTACCTTGTCACGACCTCTGAAGCTCTTGTCACTTGGTAAGCCTCACATATGAAAATGTGATATCAACTCCTCCTACTAATCTCTTTCGATGACAAGATGGCGGTGGCGTTCGAGGGCTTTCGTCCATAATCATTCTTGAACACCTCATGGAGAAAGTGAATGACGAGAGGAAGAAGAAGGGTCTAGCCCCACAAGAGCCATGGGAACTCTTTGACTTGATTGGAGGCACAAGCACTGGAGGGTATGAAGTCCTTTTCTTTTCGTTGTTCTATCCATTAATATATAAACAGACTCATCGCTGTTATGCTTGGTCGCCTACACATGAGTGTCAAGGAATGCAGACGATGGTACATACAGCTTGCCAAAGAGGCATTCACACCAATCTACTCACCATTCAATAAAGTGGGTAAACTGCTCGGAAAAATTCAAGCAAAGCCAGTTTTCGATGCCATCAAACTAGAGAATGCTATCCAGAGTATTGTCCTATCATCATTGAAGGACGTTAAGCTACAAAGCATACCCAAGCCAGAAATCGCAGAGAAGATGAAAGGGTTCACGTCACCAGACAGTCTCCCCAGTCTCCTCTTTCACCCCGATCAGTCAGAGGAGGGCTGTAAAACGTAAGGCACATTTGAATCTAATGCTATTCGCGATAACTAATACGAAATGAAAATTAGTTTTGTCGTCGCTGCTGACCAATCCGATACCCAATCTCCCCTGATTCTTCGCTCGTACAACAATTCCCATAGGAATAATGATTTCCTTAACTACCTCCTAATATTGGAGGCATGCCGCGCCACTTCCGCTGCGCCGACTTTCTTTGCACCTCTTACACTCAAAGACCCGGAGACTGGAAGACAGAAAGTCCTGATAGATGGCGGTATAGTCTATAATAACCCCGTCACCCTAGTTCACGGCGAGTCTCAGGATCTATGGCCAAATACAACGCCGCTCTTGATAAGCCTCGGCACGGGGTTCAAGGATGATATCGAATTCAAGGGACCAGCATGGTCAATTGCCAAAACCTTGGCGGAAATGGCTACTGAAACTGAGGCGACTCACAACAAGTTCAAGAAGGGAAGTGGAAAGGAGTTGGTCAGTAAGAACAAATACTTCCGATTCAACGTCCCGAAGATAGCTGCTACTGGAATGGAAGAATATAAGAAGCTGGAATATTTGGAGCGGGAAACTATGAATTACATATCCAACCATACTGCACTCACCGATGCCTGCGTTGAGAAACTGCTTGAGACGGCTTCCCCAGGTACGGAACCATCGAAACCCTAAATCTTTTAATTTTTTTGCCAAGATATCATATCATCAGACTATCTACTGACAGTTGGACTTGGTGAATCACATAGAAACTATTCAAAGAAATAAAAGCATCATAAGATGGATATCGAGAACGTCCTACCGATCCGACCACAGCCAGGTCGGAGATCAGATAGACACATCGCACATGACAAATGGTTTATGGTTACTGAATGATCATTTCATTCCTTGGACTAAATCCAAACAATCGGCTAAGCCAGTCTTCTGGCTCTTAGGATCTGGTAAGAGAATGGTTATCTTTGTAATGTTTACTGATCCAACTCGCGTTGCAGTCGGAATGGGTAAGACTTGTTTGATGTATCAGATCATTGAGCATTGCAAAAAGACACTTCAGCCAGGAAGTCAATTGGCGTAAGTAACATAATATATCTCAAGTTTGATCAAGACTATCATTAATTGCAACATTAGTTTCTTCTATTGCTCCCAAGCATCCCACGATGACCGTCAGGATCCCACAGACATACTTCGAAGTATTCTTGCACAACTGTCCTGTACCAAGGACTTTTCAATGATAGCTCCAGGTGTCTTGAAAGCCTATGAAGAGCGTGAAGCAACGGGCGGATTGGACGCTAAATTTTCCATCAAGGAAACTACGGACCTTCTTCGACAAATCGTCAGCCGAGAACACCATCATCCGTATACAATAACTATCATCATCGACGGTCTTAATGAATGCAATGACTTCAACAAGCTTTTGTTTTATTTCAAAAAAATATTTGACGATGATTCAGGCAATGGTTCGCTAAAGCTGGTCCTTTCTAGTCGCATGAATGTGCAGCCATCGCCCAACTTCCCTTCGCGAAAGGAGATTGTTATCTCACCTGAAAACAACGCCGATGATATAAAAGCATATATTGACTGTCAGGTCTCCCACCGCGAGAAGTACAATCACGGGAAGAGGCTTCTGGACGGTTCTAAAGAAGGAAGATTGCTTGAAGAGAAACTGTACTTAGCATTGAGCTCCAAGGCCGAGGGAATGTAAGATTTCATGCTCCTAAACGAGGAAAAGTTGTTCTACTTACACATCTCAGGTTCTTATGGGTAAAGCTACAGATCGCCACCTTTTTTCCTCGGAATCAGGATTTGAGAAATGGGAAAGACATACGCAGGAAAATCGAAAACCTCGAGACACCCCCAGACCTCGAGACGGTCTATAAGGAAGTCTACGATACCAACTCTGAGCCTGGGAGTGAAGACTTGAAGGTGGCAGAGAATGTTTACAAATGGATGCTTTCGATAAAGAGAAATTTTTCTGTTGAAGATCTCGTAGAAGCAGTATTTCCAAGGTCACTCGGCACGGCTGAGATGGACGAGAAATTGCGACTCGTGGACTATATCAGGAGAGTATGTGCAAATTTTATCATTTTGTCTGAATCAGGCGCAGATTCATCTACCTCTGAGATGTTGGAGTCAAATGCGCCAGAGACAAAAGTCAAAACGGTTCAATTTGCACACGCTACCGTCAATGACTATTTAAAATCACGTCCAGAAGGGGAATACACTAAGAAGAGTACACATGGCCATATTGCAGAATCGTGTCTTTCCTATTTAAGGGGCGTCAGACGCGAGAACGCACGGGAAGCCCGGGAAGACAGAGGCTTCCTTAACTACGCTCTTGCATACTGGCCGTATCACCTTAGTGAAGCTTGTGCCAACGGATACGACATATCAATCGTCGAAACAGCGAGCAAATTCACAGACGAGGACTTTGAAGAATGGATAAATGTTTTACGTCCAATTGCACTGAACTTATTTCAGGATTCTGTTACGCAAGAGAAACTTCTGGACTGCATATCTGATCCAACTGACAGAATATTTCTGGCCTGTGCTTGGAATATCTTCGATCTTGTGAAAGAGCTAATTGATACCCGGGTAGCTTCAGGCGCGTTGAACGTGCAGTACCTCAATCGGACTAACATAAATCGGGCCACTCCTCTATACCTAGCAAGCAAGTATGGGTATCGGAAAATTGTTGACTTCCTTATCAGAAATAATGCTGAAGTCAACTTTGAGTGTATGAAAGGCGATGGAGCACTTGAAGTTGCCTCAAAAGGAGGTCATAGCAGCATTATAAGGCTCCTGCTGGATAGCGGTGCTAAGGTGGCTGCTCATGGTGGGAATGCCATCATACAGGCCGCTTCCAAAGGACATATCGAAATCTTGAAGCTGCTAATTGTAAACTTTGAGGAGGAAGCCAAGAATGAGTACATCTCCAATTCGCAATTATCTGGATTTCATACCTAACCAAATATTAGCAAGTATCTCCTCTCAGCGGTCTTTCTCGACTCTTTGGTAGAGGGAGCTGAAAATGGAAAAGCCGAAGTAGTAAGAATAATACTTGAAAAAAGGGGTAGTTTTAGTAAGAAACATGAGTTCTGCGCTTCCATATGAGCAAGCATACTAATGATGGACATATCAATAGAAGTCAACAATTCTTTTTTCGCAGCGGCAATAGAAACAGCATTAATTCAAGCGGCGGACGTTGGATCTGAAAATGTTATCAATAGATTGCTGGAAGAGCGTAGTCACCATGATAATATACGGGATGAAGACGGAGCCAGTCTACTTGAAATCGCTGCAGCCAACGGGCATTTCACGGTCGTTAAGAGTTTGATATTGAAAGGGTCAAATCTCGAGGACTTTGGCCATTCTGCCCTCAGCTTAGCAGCAGAATCTGATCATCTCACAATCGTTAAATTACTTCTCGAGGAGGGAGTTGCATTGTCTTTTTCCAACCTGAGGGACCTTGAAATCTTGCAAAAAGCTGTGGAGAATGGCTACGGCGAAATCACCAACCTCTTATTGGCACATATTAACCAAGGCACATACGGAGAGTCACTAAGCAGGGCAGCAAAGGATGGTGATGTATCTGTGGTCAATTTGCTACTTTCACTTGGGACCATGAATGATGTAAAGACTCTGCACAAACAAGCCGCGGATGGACACGAATTAGCAATGCAGCATTTATTAAGTTACGACGCAGAGCATCCCGAAGAACTGTCATCTCTGCAGAAGGCAGCCGAAGAAGGCCACGACTTGGTGGTCAAATTCCTTCTCGAAAACGACGCAAATATTGCAGTAGGCGCAAAGGAAGATTCAGCACTTCACAAAGCAATCTCAAAAAACCGACCTACTATTGTCAAAATGCTCCTAGCATACGACGCTGACGCCAATGCCTTGGGATTTTCAGGTGCCCCTCTACTATTAGCAACTCAGGATGGCTACGAGCAGATTATTGATTTACTTCTTGCGAGAGGCGCTAATCTCAACGTAGAGAATGAGAACGGCACTGCACTGGAAATAGCAGCACGGCAGGGATATTTGAGAATTGTCGAGAGGTTGATTTCAGGACATCTGAATGCGACAAATAATGTGCACACACAATCTCTAAAGGAGATACTCAATCGTAGGGGGCCACAAGGCACCGTACTACAATGCGCAGCAGCTGGTGGCCACAGAGAGATTGTCAATTTACTGCTTAAGCAAGGAGCCGATGTAGATATCCAGAGCGGGCCCTATGGAACTGCGCTCCAAGCCGCTGTAGAAGAAGGCAATGTCGATGTGGTGAAAATCCTAAGGAGCGCTAAAGCAACAGATTTCAGCTGTGGTGGCGACAACACATGGGACAAGGTGACATCAACATGGGTGCCAACGGTACCGTACGAACTTCAACCTCCACCACCAGCAAATGGAAATAGGAGCATTACTCCCTCTCCACACTTGGAGCCTGAAACCCTCTTAATATCGATAGCCACTGTGAACGAGCGCCAGAAGAAGAAGGAGAAAAAGATAGTTTCGTTTCATGAGACTGCAAGCTCGGTCGGGCGGAGCTCATCTATAATAAATATGAACGGACTAGGCTCATCGAGAGTACAAATGGTTAGCAATAGACGAAGGGGGTCTAATTCTTCACGAGGAATATCATCATTGATGTCGCCACCAGCATATTCACCAGAGCGTTCGCCGTCGTCGCCGTCTTCCCCAAGGAATAGCTATAGTCGGCGTTCAAGCACTAAGTCAACTAATGGGTATTGAAAGGGAATCTCGCAATTGCGTTTATTTGTGAGGATCCGGTCATTCATTCAGGATTTATCCGGCGGAAAAAAATTGACAGTCAGAACGAGAATATGCATCATATAGCTGAGCAAGACATGGAGGTTTCTTACTTGGATGGCTTTCGCTAGCTCATAATTTTACAAGTATAATAAAGTAAAGCTACAAGTATATTACTTCTTACTACTGCAAAACCCCATCATAAAGGTAGAAACCCGAGAGGAAAACTAGCTCTCCTCCATCGGGCACCCCTGATTCTAACCACTCGAGGATTTCTGCCGTAGCCTAGAGCAGCAGCGATATACAGTTGCAAAAGAGCCCGAGTTAGCCCCGCCGAAATTAATATTAGTATTATATCAACAATAGACTTCTATCCTGAAGAGCTGTCTTCTCACTATGCACTGCTACATTTCCGGAATCACTTGCCTGCGTCCCAGCCGATGCCGTCGGGAACAGGCTGAGCGGCCTCCTCGAGATTTCAAGGCATCTATCGAAACTAACTAGAGGTGCTTCATTACATGAGACATTGGTGCCAATTTAATAAAAGATAGTTAGGATACAGGGAACCTATACTCTGCTAAAGAAGGCGATCTGAGTTCCTGGTTGCTGCGTTTCTCCTGTCAGCTGCTCGCTCAGCACACGTGAGTTGCAGTAGGGCCTGCGACGATGATAGTGTGCAAGTTGGGTTTTGTGACGCTTATATTTTCGGGGGTGAGGGCTACCATGGGATTTGGACGGAGGGGAGGTTGCATGGTAGCAAGGATACGAGGGTGCAGTCTGAGCGCGGGTTCTCGATAGTTGGAGTCTGGGATAGGGATTATAAGGCTGATATATAGCATGGGATAGATGAGGCATATGCTGTAGGGGGGATGAGTTTGTTGGAAAGTTTTGGGTCGCGAAGGAGGTAGGGATTTACTTTTATGTTGTGAAGAAGTTATAATCTTCATTATTTTAAATGTGAGTTAATGATGCTATTCGTCTATTGCCATTAACAACGCCTGTAATGCCGTTGGTGACACGAGTGAATAACATCTGTTCTTCGTTTCCTTTTCATTGTTGAAATTACCCATCTTCATATCCAATCACACGACCGCTTTCTTCGCCCCTGTCCTAACATCACCCAGAACCGTAACTCCCCTCCTCTTCTTGAGTACATTCTCAATAAACGCTTCTCCTGCTTTATAAGAACTTCTGACTAGTGGTCCACTAGCACAATATAAGAAGCCCAGATCTAGAGCTCTCTGTCTCCATAATTCAAAGACGTCGGGAGTTATATATTCTTCGACTTTCATGTGACGTTTTGTAGGCCGCATATATTGACCAAATGTTACTACGTCGACATTGACTTTACGGAGTTCTGAGAGTGTTAGTTTTAAATCGAAGAGGAAAGGAATAGAGAGAGATACCTCTCAAAGTCTCCCAAAGCTGATCCTCCGTCTCCCCAAGGCCAAGCATAATACTAGTTTTTGTAATCAGATCTGGGACCGTCTTCTTCGCCGCGTCCAGCACCGCTAGACTCTGCCTATATTTAGCCCTTCTATCTCTCACCATCGGCGTCAGCTCCTCCACCGTCTCCATATTATGCGCATATACATCTAAACCACTATTTGCAACCATAGCCACCATCTCTAGATCACCTGAATAATCACCAGTCAGGGCCTCCACAAGCATATCCGGTTTCTTTTGCTTGATTTTCATGATCGTTTCGGTGAAATGCCGTGCCCCTCCATCAATCAGATCGTCCCGATCCACAGATGTAAGAACTACGTATCCTAACCCCCATCGCGAAAGTGCTTCGGCGGTATGCTCTGGCTCATGCGGGTCTAATGGTGGAGGGGCCTTTGAAGTCTTTACGGAGCAGAATCTGCAACCTCGCGTACATGTATCGCCCATCAGCATAATCGTCGCCGTCGCCGCAGATTTATCGCTTCCGCCCCAACAGTCTGAAATATTGGGACACCGCGCCTCTTCACATACTGTATGTAGATTCAAGCCCCGAAGATCCTTCTTTATCTTTTTGTAGTTTTCGTTGTCGGGGATGGGGGTTTTGAGCCATGATGGCAATCGGGTAATGGTCTTTCTCCTGCCGGCGGGACCGACCAGAGCTGTTTTCAACTCGTAGGCTTCGGAGTCGGAGAGGGATTGTGGCTCATTTTGACCGAGGAATTCGGAGAAGGAGGGTACGCTGTTGAGCGCATCTTTGAAGTAGGTTGGGCGGCGTTTTGGGGGGTCTGTGGGCGAAGATTGGGTGGCGAGGCAGCGGATGGTTGTCGATGAGAGGAACGGGGATGAGCGGATGAGAGGGGTATAGAGACAACGGAAACGGGATGCTGTTGTGGCCATTGTTGAAGGTGGTGGAGTTGAGGGCTTCAATGGTAAGATCCTCCTGAAAATCGATAATCAGATTACCGCAGTGAAGCGCGAGTTGCCGCCATCACGTGAGCGCTGCTTACGCATTGAATAGGCTGGCGTTCATTGGCGTACAGAGATAAGCGAATACTAGATGAATATAGGATGGCTGTATATATACTATACAATATACTATACAGTAACATAAGATCTGCAAAATGGAAATCTCCAACAAATCAAGATCCTATCCTCATCATCCCTTCCGTAGATCTTTGATAAGCCGAGGTCATCAAGAGAGCATTGCAAACTTTAATTCGACCACAAGGGAATTATGATTATTGTTTCAACATGGTACCGTACCGCTACTGGGATGTCGAATGATTCTACCAATACATACGGTATATCACTTAGAGCCATGGACCTGACGCGGGACGCCGGGTCTTTGTGATACATGTATATCTCATATCCCTCCTATAGCGCATGTGCTAATACCCGAAAAGGACAGAATTGAAGCTATCGCCAACCGCGGCTTTATCGATCATCTCTAATTCCGAATCTCGCTTACATCATACATCCATCATAAGTCAATGACGTCGATGCAGCACCAGCCGTAGGTAAAAGCAGCAAGAAAACCGTGTTTATGCACGTGATCAATAAATCTCGTCAACATCCTAAGCTCGTTCCCCTTTCCGTCCTAGCCCGTCTTCTCCCCCAATCACACCCCTGAGATATCCGGCACTGGACGCACTAACCCCACTCCTCCTCCCCCTAGCCTCAGCCTATATAAGCGAGCACCTCGTCATGGCAGAAATTCGTGGCATCACCATCAACGCTGCACAGGAGCTAGAGACCGAGAGAGTCGAGAAGAGCTTGATTTATAGCCCATCAATCCCCCCCCTCCACCCGGACTCAATCTTCCCTTCGACGCATTTCCATTGATCTTCCACACCATATTCCCTACTCCATATCATCAAACCACGGCGTTGTTGTTCCAAGGTATGTGCTCCTGGGCTAGGCAATTGAGTTGATAAACAACAAACGTCAACGCATTTGGTGTGACCCTGCGGACCACGATATATGCTGACGACGTCCGCGCAGCACTTCTCTCGCCCTACATCCTCCCAATCATCAGATAATCCCTCCATCATGGCAGCAGGAATCCGTGCGTATCCCTCTTTTCATCTCCAACCCCCCATAGCGTAGCTAACAGTAACGAGGCGGCCCCATGGGCTTGATCTCCCTGGTTTTGATTGCCGGCTCGATCGTTCTGATCCTCTTTGTCGTGCTCTCCGGGGTCACGAGTACCACGCCCCTCAAGAAAACCTACTTCCTGCAAGCCGATACTTCCACGTTCATCGGTTCTGGGCGCCCCGTGTCGCAATGGACCTACTTTTACGTCTGCGGAACTGATAATGCCGATTGTGGAAAGCCGGTTCCGGCACTCCCGATCGGGTATGCGTGGATTGGTGGAACAGAGGGTGTTCCGAGCGGGTTGGTTGGGTATGTTGATATTCTCGTCAAGCGGGGTACCAGAAGATATTGACAATCAGTAGGAGTCGCGCCAAAGACACGACCAGCAAATACTATTACTACATGTGGAGGTTTGGATGGGTATTCTATCTCATGGGTCTAATCTTCGACGTATTTGCCTTCTTCGCCTCTCTGCTTGCTCCCTGCAGTCGTCTCGCATCCTATTTCTCCGGCGCCATCCTCTTCTTCGCTGTCTTCTGGTTCTCCCTCGGCGCAGCACTCATGACGTAAGTATACTATCCACCTGATATCAGCCTCCATCCTCTGTCAAAGCACTACTAACACGCTTCAGCGCCGTCTTCGTCAAAGCCCGCAACGAATTCCACGGCGCAGGAATCTCTGCTTCCCTTGGTCGCTACGCCTTCGGTTTCACATGGGGTGCCTGGGCTGCTATGTTCCTTGCCGTCATCACACTCTTCCTCGGTGGTGGCCTCTCCGGGGCTAGAGATACGCCCACTACTCGAAGGTCTTTCTTTCGTCGCCAAAGCCATCGTAAATCTAAAGGTTCTTTCGTTGATGAGAACGGGCATCGCGTCAAGGAAGAGTATTCTTAGACCTTTCGTTCTCAAATCGTCCTGGATATCATTAGGGGAAGAGAAGATAAAGTTGTGGTCAATTTCAATTTCAATTTGAACGGGATCAGACAAGTCGCTAAATTTTAATATATGGTATGATGGATATTCACAGCTACGAAGAATTGGCGCATAGGGTTTAAAAAGAGACACTCGTTTTGCATGACGGTAGTGGGCTTTCTGTGGTATTTTGAATCGGGGAAGGCATGTGCATTTCATGCTTGTCTTGCGAGAGCTACTTAATGTTTATTTAAATAAAATGATAATTTGTATATATATAAAATATTTTTATATCCCTTTTCTATGTTTTCACGATTTCTACTTTCCATCATTGTCCTTATCTATTTTATGAAATCAACATCTCGGGGTTTTTTCAGGAGTTCATACCCTTGCTCCAGTTCTAGACCAGAACTAAATAACCAAAGTTCTATACTAATTTTACGCTCTCTGAGTTAGAGGAACATCAGGGCTAAAGGTAGAGAAAGGGGTTTTACTTCTTGCGTTCTAAGCTTTAGATTATTTGGTGGAGTTGGTTTGGAAATAAATCCCAAGTGGCGATTCTTGCAGTTTTATTCCCTGCTTTTGTCCTCTTTTTATTTTATTTTTTTCATAACGAACATGAGGTTGAGATTGAGGAAATGAATAATTATAAAATAGGTATTAATTATTATGAATAGGGGTAGAGAAAGAAAGAAAGCCCCAATTAGGTAGGATATTACATGACATGAACCAAGCTCTCAAAGCGTCGAGTCCGAAGATTTGCTTTTGTGCGATCAATGTACTTCTCGATGGGAAGTTTGGGCGTAGTCCTTGTAGAAATTGCCCGGGCCGCCAGTGGGAGATAAAGAATACAAAAACAAAGGTTCAGAGGTAATGCCTATCGTCCTATCGTTCGATTACCGGGATTTCCGTGGCGATATTCATATGGTGTCCTTTACGTTTTCAAGCTAAATCGAGTAAGTGACGGATGTGCAAGTAGCAAAGCCAAGGACAGATAGGAATCTCGAACTGTGTGCAGGAAAGGATGGATGCCTGTGACTTTGCAGTCGATGAACTAGCTGTATGAAAGGTGGAGCAGTACAAGGAGCTCTCCGTCGTTCTTGTTCTGGAATATCCTAGTTAGAAACGGGAGGGAAGTTAATGCGGATTGTGCGGACCAATTGCACAAGTGCGCGGCATTAAAGGCGAGAGGTAGTTCAAAGCCAAGATCTAAAACAATATGCTGGCGGGCTTGATATGATGATGGTATGCATAGACGATTGGAGGTGGCCTACTATCCGACGGTCTATTGCTGCCTGTCGGGATAAAGCTCTACATATTTGCATAGCAGGTATGTGTTCGGGTCCATTCTAGATCTCTTAAATTTGGATAGTGACGAGTCGATTTCCAGGCAGCGTGGAATTCTCCAAGTGCTCAGCCAGTGAAAAACACAGGTAGGATATATCTATCAGCATCTGCGTGGGCTTTCTACATAAGTACGACCAAATGTATGCTAGAAATCTCTTGTACGGTTCTGAATATCATGTTTTCACTCTCGGGCGGCAAAGGGAGTGCTGGGGGTGGTAGAGAGAGATGCTATACATACAATCCACGTGTACAAGGAAATGGCGAGAAGAAAACCCCAGAAGATATTCAGTGTTGAGTTCATGTTAGGGCATGTACAAAGGTAAAGGCTTCCGGAGGGAGGGTGCAATTGATGACCAAGGTAAAGTCCATCCATATCCTCGTCACATGACGAAGGGGGATGCCTATATTTTTTTGTTGCACGTCTTAAAATAGGAACCTCGTCGATTTCCAGAAACGCAACCCCAATGCATATCCTTTAAATTATGACCTTTCTAAATGCAAATTTCCTGAAGCCATAAAAAACACTGGGTTGCGCTGCATTGAAATCGACAAAGTTCGGATTTTAAGACGTGCAACAAAACCGCTGGGTGTAGATATAGGCCAGGCCAGCCAAAACCTAACTGGATGGAAATTAGCCGACGAAGAATATATGAAGCTAAATTTATTTGTAATGATGATTGGAAACAGAGCATTGAAAACACTGTTCGGGAAAATGATTGAGTTTGGATATGGAAAGAGTTAAAGAAGTCATAATTAAAGGCCCGGATCAATGAGATTTTGACTAATAGAAATAGCTTTCTTATATTAGGAACGTAGAGTGTAAGGAGTAAAAGGAGCAAAATCTTTCATAGGGTTGTAAATGGGGAAATGTAAGGAAATATCAATTTGGGCCAATTAAAAATTGCGAACGTTGGCTTTTTACTCCAAATTATGTTTTGAATTGGTAAAAAATAAAAATAAAAATAAAACAATTAAAAATAAAGAAAGAGAAAAAGAGATAGAAAAGAAATTGTGCAAGTTCAAATTATATATGTTTTGCGCAGTTGTATGATGAATAGCAGTGTATTCTTTTAGGCAAACGATTTATAGGTACTGACAACTAGTCTCCCTGTGTGGATAAATTGACAAGTCAACTATTAGAGAGAATATTTTAGCTAGTGAGATATAAGAGGGTATCTATCTATCGTGCATAGTGCAGAAATGGAAGCTGTTCAAAATATTGTACAACACGTCGTTATCCGTCAAGTACAGACTGGAATGCAGGACCTTCTCTCCCTTCCTTCACGGTAGCCACCGGGGTCGTCCAAGAATCTTCCAAGGATTGCAGATAAGACTCAGCGACTTTGAGCCACAAAGCTTTCTCCCGTCTGCTCGCCCCATCGCCTTGCCAAACATAGATTTGGAAGCCACTATCAAACAGAAATACATCCTCGCTCCGGAAGTCGGAAAGCACGACCCCGCCATTCTTCACAAGATCAAGTTTGAGCGTTCCTGTCGAGTCTGAGCAGCGGAAAAGCCGCTTAGATCGCGTATTCTTGGAGTGGGCAGCCGAGGGATGAGGGGCCGACAATGTAGTGGGAATTGAGGAGTTGATATCTCCTCCGAGCGTCTTGATAAAGAGAAGAGATCGTGAATCAGTTTGAGCCAGAACTTCCACATCAGGCTGACCCTCTCTCTCATTTACCATTCCGAAATGGCGGTCGCAGCCTTCGCTTTCTCCATGGGACTACACCTCTTTCCCTGCCAACTTCTAATCTTCTCACCTTCATCCAGAACAAAAACATCATTTTCATTCAAGCTCTGCCATGTGGGGTCGACTTCTCGAACAATGATACCATGGCCGCCAGAAGATGTGATCTGAAGCAGTCGGAAAAGTGACTTCTCCTCCGTCTCAACATGGTGGAAACCAGTAGATGCTCCACCGTGTAGAATCGTTAAGTGGGGGAAGAGTGATAAGAATGAAGGCGACTCGAACCCTTGAACCTCCCGATGTTGAATCGCGGCTCCTTTCAAAAATTCATCAAGCTCCACAGTCTTGTATGCAGCAGTTCCAGCCTCATCTTGGGTCGTGTCTTTGCCCAGCCAGAAGAAGATATCATATGAGAGTTCACGAGCATCGGGACTAGACTTGTATGTATGAAGAATTATGTAAGAGTCGCCTTCATGAAAGGATCCGTAGCGGTTCTTTGGCCAGGGAACGACTTCGAACTGCTCAATTCTCCAAATTCTTAGACCCTGCGTTTCTCCAATACCATTCCAGGCTGGTTCTGTGGTGGCCGAATTATACTTGACTGCGTGGTCGATTTTTGACCCGATGAACTCAACGTTCGAGCCTTCTATCTTGTACTGCTCTAAATGAGAGAGCCTTTTATGGGACATAATGACGAGCAGTTATGCAGGGGTATACGAGAATGCGCTTTTTGATAAATATCTAATGTCGAATGTCGAATGCCGCCCCTGACTTCAGGAGGTGAGATATGAAACGCTGAGTCAGCGCAGGACTCCATGCCTTGAAATCCAGGGGTTGCCGTTACATCGTATCTGCACCTCCTTTATAAATACCATTGCAGCTCGGGATTAAGTGGTACGAAGCTGACAGGAATGACATAGTCATACCATATATCGAGACTTCCATGACCTTTTCCGAAGTCGGTTATGCTATTATATTCGAGGCCTAGAATCATAGACTTAGGACGACAAGTTGCGCGAGTATCACTTCCAAAAGAGCTACGACGACGACCTCTATCAAGTCAGCTAAACCTTCAAGCTCGCCCACGGCACCGCCGGAATCCAGTCAATCGACTATATCCCACTCAACAAGCAACAATGAGCCGCCGTGTCCCCATCGACTCTCAGCGCGTCGATGCCCCTTTGACGAACTCTGCTACCTTCCTCGTCCTATCACTTACAGACACGCCCGAGGCCATCAAAACTATCCGTTCCACTCTCGCGAGTATCGACGACCTCGCCAAGAACGTAGCGATTCGTGATCTTAATGCTTCATTCGCATGCACTGTGGGTATCGGAAGTGAAGCTTGGGACCGCGTTACGGGTCTCCCTCGACCGGCTGAACTCCACCCTTTCCCTGCCGTGAAAGGCGCAGTCCATACCGCTGTCTCTACGCCAGGGGACTTTCTTTTCCATATCCGCTCGGAGCGCCGAGATCTGAACTTCGAGTTTGAGAGGCAGCTTTTGGATCTGCTGGGCGATGCTGTAAAGGTGGTCGACGCGACTGTCGGTTTCCGCTATTTCGATGTTCGCGACCTCCTAGGATTCGTCGATGGCACGGCGAATCCAGTGGGCTCCGCCGTTCAAGCCTCAGTCCTTGTTGCCGAGGAAGACACGTCATCGGTGGGAGGGAGCTATGTCGTGGTGCAGAAATATGTTCATAACATGAAGGGGTGGCGAGGTCTCAAGGCTGAACAGCAGGAAGCTATAATTGGCCGCACGAAATTGGATAACATTGAACTTGACGATGTGGAATCCGGGCAGCAATCACATAAGAGTCTCGCCACGATTGAAGATGAGAATGGTGATGAACATGATATCTTGCGCGATAATATGCCGTTCGGCTCTCCCGCCTCAGGTGAGTTTGGAACATACTTTATTGGGTACTCGAGACGGCTGTGGGTCATTGAAAAAATGTTGCAGCGAATGTTTATTGGGGACCCTCCTGGGCTGCATGACAAACTACTTGATTATTCAACACCGTTGACGGGCATCACCTTTTTTGCACCCTCTGCTAGTTTGCTCGCCAGTCTTGACTCAGACTGATGAATTATATTGTATCATGCAATTTATCGTCTCGGGGAATTCATGAGTATAAAAACTTATTCATTAATGGCGAACTACTTTTATGTCTCATGCCCCTTACTCATTTCAAGGTGTGTCCATGCTTGTTCCTCAATTAGCCTTTGCCCCCTCTTTTGCCCGGCTTTGTGGGCACTAGTTTCTACTCAATGGTTACAGAATTGTACCTATTTTACCACCCTTTCCTTATCTCTAAATACCAAGGTTAAAATATCATCCTATATCACTTCACAGATATTTCAGCAGCCGCGTTGTTTGAGCCGTCAACAGCTGGGCACTCGAATGAAATAATGTAATACAACAGGTTGAAGGTTGAGGAAGACCCAGCCAGCCAAGGTTTTAAGGTAACTATGACATTGTAATTGCTTGCCAGGTTTTGCACGCGACTAAATCGAAGGCCAATACTATGACAAATATGCGCAAATTGCAAAAGCCAGGTGAGAGACTCTCGATGGTGGAGACAAAGCATCGGATAGATGTACAATTTGTCTTCGGGCTCTTTCTTAGCTAGTGGCTCAGCGAAGAGGATAGAAAAACGGCCAGCCCATCCCTGAGTCTCCTCGGTTGGTTTCGAGTCTTGGGCGTTGATCTCGAAACTTACGACTGCGAGAGCGAGGAAATGTACTCGACAAGCACCATTATGTTTACCGCTCTACCTCCGTAGTCTCCAAGACTAGCTCCAAAGAACTTTATGTGTCCACTACCGGGAAGGTGCCTCCCCCAAGCAGCTGGCGGAACTATCTGCAGTGTCCCTTTAGCTTTGAGGGGCCTTTGCCAAACGTCCAGATCCTAGGTAACTCCGCTGCGTCAGTATACCCGGGGAGAATCTGTGTCTTTTTGGGCGAAATGAATTAGCCCTTCTTTATAATCTCGGATTGGGGGAGCATCAGAACAATGGTCGCCTCCCGCAAACGGTACTCTTGGTTACTCATGGGGCGCGGTCAAGTCCAAACAGCCCAATTGGGGGCTCGATGTCATCGCACAAGAAATGCTTTAGATAAAGTTAAATACATATGGAATGAACTTCCGCGACGTCTTGGTGGCTCGGGCCTGCTAGATGGGCTTGTGATGAGTATGGAGAGTGCGGCTATTGCCACCAAGGTTGGCTCTATGGCGGCGTCTCATGGTTACAACTCCAGAAGTTGGCGTGCTTTGCTTACTTCAAGGCCCTTGCGCCACTGGATAGACCAACGTCATGCAGATTTCCGCTGCCCTCACATGTAAAGGGGCAGCCACGATCCCGTCGCCTTTATTTCGGCCTTCATCAGTCGCTGTGAGATAATGCGCCTGGAACAAGGTCGGTACTGATATTTCAGTTGGTGAACAAGCGGCAATCATAATCGCAAAACAACATCAGCACTACATTTCTTGCAAGGGTGGGCTCGCCTGGCAAGAGGGATCTGATCATGACAAACCGTCAGATCGCATCTTCTCCAGCCGAAACACATCATTTGCCCTATCCGCTACTGACGAGCGCAGTGTTGGCGTTGTACTCAATCCATTGACCAGTCCACTGCCGCAAGAAAACCTTGACGTTGTAGCGCTATGCGGGCTTTTTATGGAAATTCTGGGTTGCGATATTGAGCATAACAGCAGCTTGGAGTTGCGTTCCTTTATTGATAGCTGACCTTCTTATCCGTGAACTTGCTGGCTACGATCGCCATCGGGACAAAGATATTTATCATGCTCGTCCTGAGATAGTACTCCTGATAACAAGAAAAGTTCTTGCATCGGTCTGGCCAATCACCACTTCACCGATCGCCGAAGCTGCCCAGGCGTTCAAACATCTTATGACCGGGAATAGCACCGCCAAACTCGTCCTGACAACTAGCCACCATGAGATCGTCCCGACGCTTCCACGTCGCCAGAACGCTAGGCTTTCCCCGAACGGTTCTTCTCTACTCGCTAGCAATGTTGGTGGTGTTGGTCGGTCGGTGAGAGTGTGGGAGTGTGGCTGATCAAGTAAAGTTCCACGATATGAACGTATCTGGCTGCCCGCGGGTGGATGGATTCAGCGTGCACCACTGGCTTCTCTATGGTGGTCATCAAAACAAACATTTGGGAGTGGGGATAGACAGCCACGCAAAAACCGTTGTCAGCCACATCATGTCGAGGCGCCGCCATGGTGACTAACCTTAATGATATGCGGCACGTGTGGGTTCTGCTGCTCGCATCCGCCACCAATATTGATATTGCAATTGTGGGCTTGGGTAACATTACAGGACAGACTGAGCGTATAACATGACTTTAGCGTGCATAACGCCATGCTCACCACGCTGGAACTGGAAGGTGGTGATTGTATATTAGCCGCCAATCCCTGCTGTCCATGCGATCACCAATCAGACTGGGGAACCATGGATACGAGGATATACTGCACATGCATGTCTTTACCTCATGGCTGGGTTGGATGGTAGTGGTCAATCACACCATCCACAGCATAATCAGCGTATCAGTCGTGCATATTCCACGCCCACGGTGGGAACACAGTACCCGTTGTGTGGTACACAGGTACCCATGTGTCCATAAATGACCTCCATCGGCGCTTGGTCTCTCCAACTGATCGTCAACGAACATTGATTGAGACTTCCATCATTCACGATCTTGTGATGCCTGGCCTCCAATTGCGGAAAAGGTTCCTCGGCCGTGGCAAGGGAGGCAATGAGAATGCAGCTCCAACCAGTTCGGATGAAATATCGACTGCTTCTCAAACTGTAGAAAGTCCCGAAATCAGCGAAAAGGGCGCCTTGGAGGGAAACAACGAGATTCGAGGCGGTGATGTCGACGAGGAAAAAGGACAGCCCGCTCTCTCAATTCGGCAAGAAAACCTTTCCACTCGCCAGGATAACGAAGGCCACGAACTTGACGACGATGACCCTGTTCTCAGAGATATCCCGTGGCATGTTAGGCGAGTTGTCAGTCTTCATGATGATCCAACTCTGCCAACTTTGACTTTCCGCTACTTTCTGCTCACAATCCTTTTTGTGGCACCGGGAGCTTTTCTCTCCATGATGAGCTCTTTTCGTACAACCTATGCACCATATGTAGGTATCCCTAGGATAACTCCGCCCCGTCAGGCTTGTAACCACCAGCTAATATAGCCTTCAAATGAGTTCCCCATCTTAGAGAGATAGATCTCATGCGTCAACTAATATTCAGAGGAATCACTAACATTATCTCAGTCAGTCTTTTTCGTACAGATAGCATCGAACTATGTCGGGATATGGCTTGCTCAGGTCCTCCCCGCCAAAGTCATCAAGCTGCCATTCACGAAATTTAGCTTCAACTTAAATCCTGGGCCTTGGAGTGTGAAGGAACATGTTCTCGTCACGATCTCGGCAGCCTCAGGAGCAACGTATAACCTCGGATACACACCAATTTCCATGTCAGAGTTATACTTCAACAACACGATCAATCCGGCAGTTTGTGTCTTTTTCATGTGGTCTATAGTCTGGACGGGATATTCTTATGCGGCGATTGCGAGGCAATTCCTGCTTTATGATCCGGAATACCCATGGTGAATGGTTCCCCTTTACCTTTATATTTTTGAACTTATTTGCTAACCTTCCAAGGTTTCAAGCGTAAGCCACAATACAGCAGAGAATCTTCGTTCGATGGAGCTAACGGAATTAGACTGTGTCAAACTTCATTATTCGAAACTCAAAAAAAGCAGCGAGAATCTCCATCGCCTGCCTCCAGAAGACAAATGATTATATTCTTCTCTGTTCTAGGAGGCATTACATTATGGCAGTTTCTCCCTGAGTTCGTGTTTCCAATGCTCGGATCCCTCGCATTTTTATGTTGGGTAGCACCTCGCAACGCAACAGCGAACTTCATAGGAGCTGGATTCGGCGGCATGGGATTTCTAAACCTGTCTTTGGACTGGTCCAACCTAAGCAATCTGAGTGGGGCGGGTAGTTTGTTTCTCACTCCCTTCTGGACCCAGATGTTAATCTTCCTGGGATTTGTTATCAATTGTTGGATTCTTTTGCCTGCTGCGAAATGGGGAAACCTAGGAAGTTGGGATTTACATCTCATGTCAAATAGACTTTATCTAAGTAAGCTTTATATACTCTCAAGGGATGATCTTCCGCTAACTCCTTGTCTCTCTCTAGAAAATGGCACAGAATATCCCATCACCAGCCTCATTACCCCGGATGTGAATCTCAATGAGACCATGTACGCGGAACTCGGCCCCCCTTACGTCGGAACACAACAACTATGGAATATGTTTTTCGACTATGGATCCTATCCTTCCGGTCTGATGTGGGTGGCTCTCTTCGGCTTCACGCAACTCAGGAGTTCATGGCTGAAAATGAAAGCGAGACGCCAGGGTCCTAAGGGGCAGACTATCAATCATCAGTATGGAGATCAACTTAATATTCTGCAACGCTCGTATAAGGAAGTGCCTTATTGGTGGTATCTGGCTTTGTTTGGCTGTTCCTTTATCTCAATGATTGTTATTCTAGCGAAGGGTTTTCTGTTCATCCCGATTTGGACTTATATTATTGCTCTGCTTACGGGAGCATTGGTGGTGACAGTATGCAATTCTCTCTCACAAGGCCAACAGTGAACTATACTCTGTAATTATATTTACTCCGAAAAGATTTAGCTAATATTTGTCTTCGCAGCCATTTGGCTGGCTCTACGCAGTATCAAATTTCCAACTCGTAAGCCTCCACGCTCTACACCTATTACAGATCACTAACCGAAACAGGAAATCGGCACATTTAATGAGCTTATATATGGCTTAATGGTCAATGCTGTCTCAGGATTCAAAAATCCGGCTGGTGCCTCAGTCTACGGTTCTGTTGCTGGAGACGCTTGGTACCGGTATTTTCCCCTCCCCATTCCCTCATTCACCCTAATCCCAGCACAATTTAACTAACACAACCCTGCAGAGCACAACTCATGCTGCAAGACCAGAAAATAGGACATTATATGCACATTCCACCCCGCGCTGTCTTCTTCTCCCAGGTCTTCGGCTCCTTCATCGGTATCCCGATAAACTACGGTGTGATCCGGTGGGTCGTAAAGTCGAAAGCTGCATATCTATCTGGAGCTGAAGAAGGTACTTAAACCATTCTCTGAGATATGGCAATGAATTTCCACATATACTGACCTCACACAAAAGATCCTACGCATCAATGGACAGGTCAAAGCTTGGCATCCTCACTCACAACCGCCACCCAATATGTATTAATCGTAAGTAGTCCCCACCTTTATTCTTCATCCTAGCCACTCCATCTCACACCGCGACCTCGCAGGGCCCTAACCGCCTCTTTGCACTCCCACTCTACAAAGTCCTCCCCTACGGCTTCCTCGCCGGCGCCGTCGCGCCCATAATCCTCTACATTCTGCACCTCCTATTTCCACGTCTGAAAACGCGTCTCTGGAATACGGCCGTGCTATTCAGCGCGCTGTCGACCTTTTACGGCAACATCAGCACGGGCTATTTCTCCTACATCGTGGGCGGCTTCGTGGTCATGTTCTGGGCCTACCGTTACAAGTACGAGTTGTGGGCGCGCTACAACTATATCTTGGCGGCAGCCTTCGACGCCGGCTTTAATCTCAACATGTTGTTGATTTTCCTGTTTTTTGGCGCAGGCAAGATTGTGACTATGCCACATTGGTGGGGGAATAGGGAGGAGAGTAGCGAGAGGTGTTTTGCGCTGGATTCATCGTAGGGGTAGGGGGTGTTGATTGGGGGATAGGGTAGAGTTTTCTATTCTATAACGATTGGGAAAAAATCTTGGTTTATCATTATTATTTTATTTGATACTTCCAAACATTGGTATGAAAAGTAGCCGCCATTTGTGTCCCAAATGCCGGGCAAATAAGACCATATTGTAGACGGACTAGAACAGGAAATACATTACTATTATTGTTAGTACTAATTTATAGGTCAGCCACATGATGCCATATTTGCTAAATGTCGGGGCTATGGATATAAATACTATAGCAGTAGTACGTGCATAGCTCTTTAAGACACAATTTATTATAGCGTACTCAGTGCCCGATAGTAAACATGATCAGTATCGGAATTACGCACTTATCATTTGTAAGAGGCAACACCGTTCTAGTTAGGTCTATTACAGGACACCGAGTACTAATGCGTTGTAATAAATATATATATCTAAAAAGAGCTATGTACCTCCTCCTGCTACGGTATTTATATCCTAATATGGCATCATGTGACCTATGAATTAGTACCGACGATAATAGTCAATAACGATTCTTGACGGCTGCTAATGAATGATTAATTACAGGAGTAGTTGCCATAATGAAAATTGAAATGCGACCCTTTACTGCGCCTGTATTACAATTCTACCAAATTCTTCTTTCTAATTAATTCAGTGGTTAGTATCATCAAAACTTGGTTTTTTTTTTAAAAGGCACCAACTTTTCCTTTCTCGCTCTATTGATAGTCGGCACAACCTGACCTATGGAAAATAGATAGGATCGTATTATTTTATGTTTCAAATTAATTAATTTTGATATTGAATAATCATATGACCGGGAGGACATTCGAAATGAGCTCAAAAAGAGAATTTAAGGGTAGAATTGGTTATAGTCTAGTTCTACATCTAGAAATACCGGTCACACAATATTCCCCTACCCAGTATTCTGCCTTTTCCAAAATATTGTTTTGTTGATAGGTGCGAGCAGAAAGTCGAAGTCACGTATACATAACGTAGCTCTGTCGCACGTAGGAAAAACCTTAATCCGGACGGATGAGATACAACGGAGATATGACATCCAGAGACGCCGAAGCGGATTTTGTAGAGCAAATGAATTCCTCGTAGATGGGGCGAGACACGAGAAGTGATATTTATAGGACAGCTGGTACCATTAAAGTAAGCATCTTCCGCTGCAGTACGCATCCAATTATTTCCCAATCCAAAACCTCGAACACATTTCTCGTCATGGCCACGACACCGTATAAACCCTACTCTGCATTCAACGCTATGTTCCCGCCTGCACCCACATTCACTGACAAAAATCTGACTTCGCTCAAAGGCAAAGTCTACATTGTAACGGGAGCGGCGTCTGGTGTAGGTTTTGAGCTTGCAAAGCTATTGTATCGAGCTGGTGGGACGGTATACATTGCTGCTCGCTCAACTGCACGATGTGATGATGCGATTGCAAAGATTGTTGCAGAGATACCTGATAAAAAGGGCAAGCTGGGAAGCTTTGTGGTAGATCTGGCAGATTTGAGGACAGTGAAGAGTGGTGTGGACAGTTTTTTGGCCAAAGAGAAGAGGTTGGATGTTTTGGTGCATAATGCGGGTGTGATGACACCTCCGGCCGGATCTAAGGATAAATTGGTGGGTTGTGGTTATTAATTGAGTGCAGAGATCAGAACCTAACATGTTATATTTCAGGGCCACGACCTCGAAATCGGCACCAATTGTCTAGGACCTTATCTCATGACCCTTCTCCTCGAACCCATACTCGTCGCAACGGCCACACTTGCGGATGTGCCGAAATACACTGTGCGAATCGTATTCGTGGTATCTCTGCTACAGGTTTCAGTTCCACCTGGGGCTATGCAGTTTCAAGATGATGGTACGCCAGTGATTCTCACAAAGTTCATGGAGAATTATATGCAGAGTAAAGTTGGTGGTGCCTGGTTGGCAGCATATTTTGCCAAGCGGCTAGGACAACACGGTATAATGAGCATGGTAAGTCCGGTGCGCCAGCCAGTATAAATGCCTACTCACTGTTCTACAGAGCCTCCACCCTGGCCTTATGAGGACAGACCTACAAAGACACTGGCCTCTACCGATGAGGTTGATGATGGTAGGTTCCATTCATCATCTATCTATCTTGATCGCGTTAATACTAACCATATTTATTAAAGAGATTCTTCAAACCCAGCGTGTATGGAGCATACTCTGAATTGTATGCCGGTTTCTCCCCAGATGTGAAGCCTGAGCAGAATGGTGGACATCTTATGGCGTGGGGTCGACGAGCAGACCTGCCCCCCGACATTGCTAATGGCCTTAAGAGCAAAGCCGAAGGCGGAACAGGAGCTGCGCAGAGATTCTTCGAATACTGCGATCGAGAGATAAAGGACTATCTTTGATAGAGCTCTTGCTGGAGGATATAAAGTAATTATATGTAATTTTAGATGTTTTATATGAGATCGGTGTTGAAGTAGTGTTCATTTCCTGCTTTGAAAGCTTCAGTAAAGTCTGACCAAGTCTGTTCGTTGACCTGTTGAGGTTGGATCTGACTATCGAACATGCCCTGTAGAGTTTACAATCAGTGATCAGGATTATAGAATAGCGAACAGGCACTGAATGCCGAGAACCTAACATACCCAATTAAAATCATCTGGCACTATGGTCATATCTCTAGCCCAATTGAAGTCGTCAGATAATGGAGGCATCCCTTCAGAAAGCTTCGTTGGTGTGAAGGTAAGGTCCATATCAAAAGGCATATCGAAACCAGAAGATGGGGTTGTATTCGAGGTAGCCGCCGTAACCAAGGTGTTTGGGCCATCGGGGACTGATGGATATGCCTCGGCGACTGAGAGTTTGAATGAACAATATCAGTAACACAATCTCAACAGATGGGAAATTCGAGACATGAATGGGGGACATGACATACCATTTATTGTTAAATTGGAAAGTATACTCGAAGGGGAATCTTCGTAATTCTCCCAAGGACCAACAGCCATAATATGGGCATTTCTACCCAGTGCCACATAAACCTTTTTGAGCATAATTTCGAGTACAACAGCAGCTCTCTTTGCTTCGACCCGCGAACTTCCCGACCGAATCCAGATCCTATGCGATTCTTCAAGCGCTGCAACAGCTCTCTGCTGTCCTGGTGTGAGACTATTCTCTGTTGCGTGACCACCCTTTCCCCCAATACCTTGTATTATGCTTAAGTACACTATCATTGCAGCTAAAAGAAAATCGTGTATCGATAAGGACGATAGAAACCATCGATCCCGACCTAAGATACCTCCTGGAAGGGAAGCTTCATGGGCTATGCATTGCACGCGAAGTAATTTCAAGGCGGCGTCCAATCCAGCCTCTTTGGAGAATGTATATTCTAGATCCTCTTTTTCTTTGGCAAGATATTTTCGATGAAGCATACAACGACTCTTTTGGAAAAGGAGCTCTATACTGATGCGTTTGACGATTCGTTCTGGGGGGTCTGTTACAGAAATTCCTGAAGATGGGAGCTGAAAAAATGGCGGCACTTTATTGTGAGCCTCAATGAGCAGTGAATCTAGTCTGAGAACCTCAGCATATACAGGCAAGGATAACAGATTGGCCAAAGCGGCAATCTTTGATGCGACAACGCACAATCTGCTTTTGCAGATCATGTAAGAAATAGGGGTGAGTTCCGTTTCAGGTCTTGAAGGAGGCAGTGCCGCCATATTTTCATCAAGGTCCTCATTCATTAGATTTCGTGGGTTCAATGTATCACTGTCAATAGGGTGGGTCATACTAGGCAGTCCGATGTGAAAGCTCCCAAGCATATCGATTTGTACGAGATGGTGCCATGCTCGACGGCGCATCTCAGCGTGAAAGGGACTGATCTGACCGCCAAATTTGGTAGAATCCCGATGCAGGCCCATACGTAGTGCTAGACGAATGACCATGCCAGCCAGTAAATAACAATGGATTTCCTCGGCCGAGCTAAGCAGGAAATCTCCTTCTAGATATATCATGAGTGCTTCTAACGTGTAAGGACCCGGTTTGGTGTAGTGTGAAATTATGAGCGCTTGTACACAACACTGTCGATAAGATTGAATCATCTCCATTGGAGATCCGCGATCATCCAAATTTTGATCACCAGCGCTCAGAGCTGAGAATGTTGCAATGACCATTATGGCGTAAAGCAGAGCAAGCCAAGCGGTTGGAGTATTGTCCGGGCTCACCAAGAAACCTTGATACTGTATTCAATCAACGACCGTCAGTACAGCCTCTCCTCGTCAGATAAAATCAAGTTAAAACCGGCGCTAAATAGTATCTCTGATACTACGCAATAGACAGTTGGCTATTGTAAAAGACGAAATTGGCAGCGTCCATATTATGAGAAAAATGCAACTTAGCTCACCTCTTTCTGAAACGTAGGACCATGGAATACATCTGGAATAAATTTAGAACATCGCAATGAATATCAACACACTGGCTTTGAACTTACTCATTGCAGGGCTATTTGAATTAAAGTACCGAGATACTAATCGATCAAGGACAAGGCGAGATGGTAGTGCAGCAAGAAGCTCAAGCCTTGTGGCCGGAGATCCCACATCAAAGGTGAGTGCGATGGAAGGCGAATAATCTTCCGCTTCACCCAATTCTTCGGTGAAATAGCTCTTCACTTCTTCAATCTAGCAGCTGTCAGCAGGTATTTTGAGAAACATGCAGTGTGATTCATCACATCTTCCAGTATGGCTGCCCAGTGAGTAGCTCCAACATACGTCGTCTCATTCTCATCGATGAGGAGCTTTCCGGAGATTGCCTCAGAACCGCCAGAGTTGATGGAATTGTGAGTTTGTAATCGGACTGTTGTTGGAAAATTGGTCGAAGAGAGGGAATTGCTGCCCAAACTCTCACTTTCCATGGGGATTTGACCGGACATAGCACCCTTCACGAGACCTTCTAAATGCTTCAATCTGTTTTGCATGCTCGCCGGCTTTCGTCGAGGTGCTGGCTGTAGAAACTCGCATTGCGAATGCCTTCCTCTCTTCACACATTGCGAGCATGGTCCTTTCCGATCACATTTTAATTTGGCATGCCGGCAATTGGTGCAGCTCAGCTGGCTCCGATTTCTCTTTCCAGCAAGATGTCCTGAGTTGGTTGAAGATGGTTTGGGAATGCCATTATCCCCACTTGAAGATATACTTGGTGCTAAGTCAGAGTTCATTGATGGTGGTAGTGATGGTGATGGTGATGGTGACGGTGACGGTGACGGTGACGGTGACGGTGACAAGATAGATGGGAGTGGAATGTCCAATTGTCAGCAACAAAAGTGCGCTTACGTGTGGCGGGCCGCGCGACAATTGGAGCCGCAGCGGCAACCACACGTGACTGTATGTATCTTACTGGGAACCTGATGGCACAGAATGAATTCACCCTGTAGGGACAAGAATTATTTTCTAATCTATATCGAGGGGTGTCGGTAATCAATCAGAACGTTAGGCTGCTCTGGCTATTGCCCCATCATTTGACCGTAACCCTACCTTATTTCTTTCATCCTTTTCACATATCGTATATAGCAATATCGATTGCTTCATTAACTCAATACATCCACTTGTTTGCCACACATAGTTTGTCTAATTTAATATGTCAAGAATTGACTACGACTAGCTAATGGAGGCTAAACCTGTAAATATCGGTGGGATATCGGTAGCATATTGGTGANTATAGAAGACTAGATATTAGTCATCTGGGCAAGGATATGGATATAAATAGACCCATATCCTTGGACCACTTCAACCTCTAGATAGATCAATATTACCTTTTCTCCCCTCTTATTCTGAACCCCATGCAACCGTTACACCTGAGAGTTCAACATAATATTATCCACTTATGTAACTACCTTCCCATGTATATATATCGAATAGTATCTCCAACCTTCAACGATCCATCGTTCCCGCAGAGTAAATATCCAAAAATTATTAATGTACAAACACGACTGCTCTAGCTTAGCTTTTTTTCTTTCTCTTTTACTTACCAAGCAACTTCTTTCCGTGTAGCAGAAAAGACCTTGTATAGAACTGCTAAGACTTCCTCTTTACTCAACGGCCTAGAACTTTACTGCTCCTGCATAGCCTTTCCCCCAAGTGCCCATCTTACTCCAAGGCTGCTCCCACTCTCCTACAACTGGGCTTCTCCTTTGAGGCTAAAGTATGGGCTGTGGCCATAATAGTCTGAATCTAAGTTCAACTATTAAGTGACGAGAATATGGTTATTGTTGATAGCCCCTACCTTGATTGTTTCTCGAAGAAGCTCTTCTGTAGACAGGTCTGTAAGCTCATCCAATCTACTGACGGCTAACTGAAGAATCTCGGGAACTAGCGGGTCTGAGAGCTGATTCTGGGTTGTCTGAGGCTGAGTATCTCAAGGTCGTTATCACTTTTGGACAACAGCTGGCGAGAATCGAAATCATGGCACAAGTCATGACATTCACTCGGCAGATCGTGCAGAAGGCTACTGGTTTGAAGAGGTTGGTTATTCAAATGAGATCATTTCTATTTGAGGACTGATATGATATATCTGGCGTCTTCTTGGTCGGTAAGTCGCTGCGATTCCAAGGGCTGCGACTCTATAAAAGCTGCTTAACAAATCATGTGCAGGAACAGGCAATCGGATATCCGACTAGCAAGGCCTTTAATTATCTAGGGAACAGGTTCGAAACAAGTAAGGGACATGAGAAAGACTTTGAGGTCATGGTTTGGAAATATGGTGATAGGGAGAGTTTGAAGTGGGCTGGTCGGGCTTTTAATTTATGTTCCAGGCAAAGTATTCGCGTCCCTTGATAGATGTAATGAGCTCCAGCTAAGGATATGAATAATAACGTGACAATATATCTTCACTAGCCCTCTTCACTAGACTTCTTCACTAGCCTTCTTTAATAGCGCCATACTAGCGACTAGCGACTAGCGACTAGCGATTAAGCTCTAGCCACGGCAATATATATATATATATATGTGAGCCCGCCAGGTTCACCTTCGACTTCCTGTCGACTGCACACTCACCTTCAGATTTTTATTTCCCACATCACAGAACCCATCAAGAGACTTTCCTCATTCCACGCAAGATGAGGAATCCCAAACGCAGCCGCACTGCAGCCCCATTCCAGGCCGAGTCCAGTGGGACTTCTGCAACCATCGAGAATAACCTGACGCCCTGCTTTCTGAACAAGCTTCCCAACGAGATCCTCATAGAACTCTTCAAGAATCACAATCTTCTGGATCTGGCATGGAATGAAAAGACCCCGAAGCTGTTGATAGCGCTGCGACCCATCCGCCGACTCCATGAGCTCGCGCTGGCTGTCTACCGGGAGCGGAATGTGATATTTCAGGAGCGGAGCGTCTCTAGATTTTGTACACCGTTGGCGGTGGCAAAACTCCGAATCGCGAAGTTTGTTTTGTAAGTCACGCCTAGACATTTCCAAAAACTGCGAAAGAAATGTGAAGGGTAATGGTGATAATGGATCAAACTAATGATTTTGCAGACCACGATCCATCACCAGCAAAACCGCAGGAGGATTTCTGAAAGAACACCCCATCTTAAAGTCAAATGAGCTCGAGACGTTAATTTTCGACTTGACCGAGCAGCGGCTCGGAGAAGACATCCAAGCCCCAGCTCTGAAATTCATGCGCACCGCCATCGATGCATCCACGAATCTCCAGACCGTGTTTGTCAAAGTGTCCTCTGTGCCCAAGGCGATATTGGAGAACTACAGCTATGATACCAGCACGCTAAACAGATTCAATCGCCTCTTGGGGGTTGTGGGCTCCTACCATTGGTCGACGGGACGCACGGTTTTCCTGCAGGAATTTGAGCGCCGGGTAGATGAGCAGGGGCAGGCGTATATTTTTATTGGGGATAGTATCAAGGGCCATGAGGATTATCTGAGGGATTTCGAGGTTAGGGTTTGGAGGTCCAAGGATGGAGAGCCGTTGCGGTGGTCGGTTTAGCTTGGGCGGCTAATGGGGTGATTATATGGGCATTGGGTGGTGGATTGCTGATGGCGATGCGGAACAAAATAGTATTTGCAGTTTCTTCACTAAATATCAGACGAGCTATACGGTCATTAACAGGATAGTAATGACAAGCCATATTGTCCTTTGCAAGTAATATGAGGTTTTTAGAAAGCAATAAAACCCCTAAGATATGGAAATAAGTTCTCACACAAATTCGACACTTTCTCCGATGTTCTATCACACCCATTCTGCATATTTCCTAAATATTGTGAAGCCTCATGTTCGAATCTGTTCTGAGTTCCTAGAATGTCCAATTATAGTACCCGCAACAAAGAACTCTACCAATGCACAATAGCATTTCGCTTTCCTATATGCCTAACATGCCTCTCAAAAGAACATCATCACCAAACAAACTATTCTGTGATTTCCACCAAGAAATTGTATTAAGAGATCACAACATGAAAACTTCTATCCTAGATCTGTGCAGTATCAATTACTACCACGGCCATCCCGGTTGTTGAATCGTCTGCGTATCGGAGCTCAAAACCATGTGTTATGGTTATTTCAAGTTCACGAGATGTCGACAGCTATGGAAGGGGGCTATATCCTCAAACGATATAGATTTATTACCATGCCCGAGGATTTTATATTTGTTTTTTAATTCCTGAAATTGATACAAGAGGTATACATTTGTAAATAAATCCCTGTACATCACAGACAATACCAGGAATTTGCATCAAATAAAGTTTTGAACTTCTCAATTGCTACTGTTAAATAATTGACAACAGCCCGATATGGAAGTATCAAGTTTACTATTAACTGGCCTTACCATCAGCAATAGAGCTGCTCACACCCGCATCTTCAACCCCTTCGCGTGCCCAATGCCTTCGCAGCGGTCCCCACTGAGCTCGTGCTCAATACCTTCCAGGACGCTGACCAAGGTGTATCTTGGGACAGAGAGCTACCAAGTCTCCTAGTTTCTGTTCGAGGCAACCTCGCGATGATGTTGTACAATAGCAAGATCATGGTCGTAGCTGTTACCTAGTTGAAGGATATAAAGTGGAGCAAGAAGCAAGTGTTAGAGTTCGAGAATATCAAGTTTCTTTTGTGAGTGTAAAATGCGCTTCTTATTATATAAGGAGTTTATTCTCTGACCCGCATAAATATATCCAGCACGGGCAGATCATGGTTTGAGGAGATTGACGAGCCAGGAATGCCTAGGACCCGGGATATAAAGAACTTGAAGACCGTGATTTTGACTACAGTTGATTCGTGACACGGATAGACAAGACGAGCAATATCTACCGCCATGAATACTCTGGTAAGGAATTCATTGAAACTATTGTAGACCGGGCACAGAAGTTGGAGACGTGTATTGTGGTGTGGGCGATGCAATGGGGTATCAAGTGTGGATTCCTGGACTTATGTGAAGGGGGCGAGGAGTGGGAAGGGGCAGAGAAATAGGTCAGGAATATGCAGGTTGGACACGAGAATTGGGGGAGAGGGGGGCTGTTAATTTGAGGGGTTGGCCTGTCAGTACAACGTTCTGTGGTTCTTAGTCGTAGTATGGTAGGAACAATGTAGACATTCTTTCACATATAACAATGGATAGTTTAGACACCAGATACTAGCATAGTAGGTAAAAGTGAAGTGAAGTGATTGCAAGACGTTTTTATGTGAAGAATACGTAATACGACATTTTTGCGCTTTTGAACGAGGAACCCTTGAATTCACTTATCTTGAAAATGTGACGACAAACTTTCTCGGACAGAAGTTCACCATCAATCTTCCTTGGCACTTTCAAAATACCACAACAAAGCTGCTCAATTCCATGCCTGTTACCACATCCCCCACAGATCTTAATGGGTGTGTGAGGTATCATACCAACGACAAAACACACACACACAAAGCCAATGACTCCATGGCCAAGTTCGATCTCCCTGATTCCTCCTCGGCGATGCCAGATGCCACGGTAAATGGACATCTCTCCTTCTTAGGCCCGTCAAGATCTGCGACCACATTGGACAATCAAGCTGCTGAGCAACAATGTACTGGCACGACAATCACTGACCACAGATCTACCAAATGCCTCGCTACTCTCCCGAATGAGGTTCTGCACCGGATCTTCAGGTGCAAGGCAGCGGGTCTTGATCTCCTCTGGAATGGGAAGACGCCTAACTTGTTGGTTGCGCTCCGCGGTACAGCGTTGCACGAGGTAGGTCTGAAGGCGTATAGAGAGAAGAATACGGTGGTATCAGCCGCCAACGAGGAGAGCTTTGCGAAATGGAATGGAACCCAACTTTCGAGTCTTCGTGCTGCCAAGTTCATTATGTGAGTAGAAGTGGGACGTTGATGAGCGTAAGTGCTAACTATTATATAGTCCAGAGGCGGATGGATGGGTTGCGGACTTGAAAGAACAAGTAGACACTGAATATAATGGATTGATAGTGGCAAATAGCCGGGGGCCAGAGCTTGAACCATTCTTATTCGGACATCCCATTCTCGCTGCACACAATCTCGAAACTCTCATCTTCGACTTGACGCAGGTTAGGCATCCCTTTAGCAACAACTATGCCCTGGTCATAGAAATCCTTCGAGCAGCTGCGCAGCTCAAGACGGTGGTTATCAAAGCTAGAGTATTCCAGAGAGTCGCATATCAGCAATGGCATCGGAACGGTTGTGTCATCAAACTCTTTAATTCAATGTTTCCCGTTCAAGGTCGCCTTGTCAAATCAACTGGCGGGGGACCGTTCAAGCAAGAATGGTCGGTCGAGAAGGCGCATGGCAAGGAGTTCATTAAGCTAGGTAGCCAAATGAAGACCGACGAGGATTATAAGATGGATTTTGAGGTGTGGGTATGGGAGAACGATGGCGAGGATTTGAATGGGGAATCTGATGTCAATATGGATTCACTTAGCTTGGCATGATGTCTCTCATCTGCTGTAGGGGATAAATAGATGTTCACCTGGTCTAATTAGCACAGTCCAACAGGCCATCGATGCATTTGCTTTGTTGTACCTCGCTGTGCTGGGAAGATGAAGATATATTTGAAGGAAGGAGGATGTAGTTCCACGTTGGGACAGGCGCACGGGCCGCCTTAGACTCAACGTCATTGATCAAAGCTTCTGCATCTCAATTCATCGCAACAACACCAAACACCGTACTTGTGCTATATACAGCTAGTTGGGCCTTTACTCGTCTGTTCAATAAGATCGGTCTCCACCATAGAGCTCCACATCATGGCTTTCGAAGCGCCCCTCAACTACGAATCTTCGGCCGGCACAAACCACCTCCAGATCAGCGACTGTCTCCCCACCGAAGTTGGGCAATGTTTACGAAATGCCAGATTTGTAGACCTCACTATTCTCAACATCCACTGTCCCAAGCTGATACATTCTCACTATAGCTCCATCTCGCAACCTGCACGGATCTCTTCCCCCACGTCTCCCTCATGAACTACACGTACCTGCCCACCTCGCCTTACTCCACCTCCCCGACCATAATAATGACGACGAACCCCTCATCGAAGAAAACACTGAATCTGATCTCCAATCCCCACGTCTCCCTGCTCGTGCACGACTGGGTATCCCACCGGCCACCGACCACCGCGCGACGGGGCTCGCAGCACGAAAGAGCGGGTTCCCCACCACCAGAAGCCTCGCGCTCCTCCCTCGCCTCTCTACTCCTGAATCTAAACACCAGCGCTCTCAGCAGTATCTCCGCAACAATAAATGGCGAGGCGCGACTCGTGCAGCGAGGCACGGAGGAAGAGGCTTTCTACAAGGAAGCCCATCTGGATAATAACACGTTCTCGCGGGGGGATGAGAGGGATGGCACGATGCTGAGGAGGGGCGGGGCGCAGGAGGATGGGGAGAACGATGGGGGCAGGGGGAGTTTTATTGAGGGGGAGGAGGTCAGGGTTGTGGTGGTGAAGATCAGGGATGGGAGGGTTTCGGATTGGAAGGGCGCGGTTAGGGATTGGACTTTGAGTGAAGAGGGAACTAGCTCTACTGCTGTGAATGGGCTGGTTAATGGCGTTTCATAGAGAAAAGGAGTGGGGCTGTGATTTGACCATAATGCAAATGGGATACTCGGGCTGTGGTCTAGTAGTTTGGAGCATCATCTCTACTCGGAGATCTATGTTTGTACTATTCTTAGGTTATTGGCCTTATCAAGAGTACAGCATGGCTCTGACTGAATGTCGACAATGAAGGAGACACCTTAATGTGAGAAGCATCCAATATGGTCGCGTGCCAAGGTGGGTCTTTATCAAACCCTTTGCCATCTTCTAAAAAATTTGTCAAATTTCTTGCTTCCCATTTCACTAGATATTTTTTCTTCATCGTCTAGCTTTGATTATCATCATCTGGCTTTGGACACGACTCCCCAATCTTGAGGCACTAAGAGTTCGAAGTATCCATTGCCATTATCTAAACCCCAAGCACTGCTCCAGCCAATGCCCCATTCGAGGTTTCTGACTTCAACCATATAAACTCATCTCTACCGGAGAAGTGGTGGCCAAGAAGACGTCGGGTTCCTCGCTTAGTTTCTCTTTGTATGTCGTTGCGGCTACAAATTTATGTTCTCCAATCCAGCTCCTCTTTCACACAGTCAGACTCCCCTTTAACATTAGGCTTATACTGTTAAGATTTCTAGATTGGAGCTGGGACTTCTGGGTATAATCATTTTGGTGGAAGTTTGCCAAGGAGTTATATTCTGATTAAACCTCTTTCCCTCGATTTTACGGGGTTGTTGCTTTGCTTACTCCATGTCTTTGTCACGAAGAGGCTTCTAGAAAGTGTAAAATCTGGATATACTTCAATTGAAGTATGCAACCAGTGGAGTTCACACCAAAGCCTCGAGGTACTACAAATTTTGTTGTGATTTTCTTTACTTTAGGTGGTTTTGGTAGACGATGACCTTGCACTGCGAGTGCTGCTTAGAGTCGGTGGGTAGCTTTGATCGTGAATCCCTGACAGAGGTTGGAATAGGAGAAGGGAGTCGTTCTCATGATGTTAATTTAGACATAGATGCTTTCTTATTAACAGGGGAGGTTTGAAATTCTGGATACGTGCAATGGGTTGTTCTGAGTTTTTCTTGGGGGGGCAACTGGCATAGTTGGATTGGTATTAGGGACTGGTATAGCGCTGAGGATTTTATTTTACATTCAGTTTGTTAGGATATGGAAGAAAGCAAATAGCTTGCTAGATCAACATCTTAGTTTCTTCTCTTCCCCTTTTTGGTTTTTGTTGTCTGAGTCTGGAAACTGCGTTTAAAATTATGACTAGACTGATCTATTCGCATCACATCTGCCAATTATGCTGGAAACCTTCCGTCTAGTTTCTTACAGACTTGACATAGTAAGCACGATTGACCTTACAGCTGGGGTGATTCACAATGACTCAACTTGTGAAATATAAGTTGAAAGAGCTCACGGGTGTCAGATGTCCTGAATAAGCTCTGTAAGACCTTCATAGAAGCAGTTTAAGTCATTAAGAACATGGTTCTTTGGTGCCCTTCATTTTGAGTCTTTAGGTAATCATGGAAGCTGATCTCAAGGATTGGCATCACAAATCAGCATCAATGTGGGAAGGTTATGGCCTCTAAACCAAACTAAGTAAACCAAAACGCACTTTATGATTATGTGATGGTTGATTTAGTTATATAAGAGCTTTCTGTATAATACCCAATATTTCAACCTTCTAAATCGTGTAGTGAGTTTACTCCGCTGACTTAAAACTTGCGTAGAAACTTTCGAGCCCATTCCGCAAACTTTAAAGAACCAAGCCCAGATGATGTAGTTTCTTTCACGCTAGCTTCGTAATAAGGTGAACGTGATAGGATCTTCTTTACTTTCTTATCATAAGTATGAGGAATATTGATTTCGAGATTTTGTAGATGATTGCCATCTTCATCTCGGAGATCGCCAACAAAAACAAGCTAAGTAGCTGGCGCACTTGATAATTATTGCATATGTTTTCATAGGAAACTTCTCTTTGGCCTTATCAAGAGCATCGATGATCAAAATCACTTTATTCCTCCCAAAAAGCTGTTTTTTATCCCTTGCTCTCCTCTCTGTTGTCCATGCGGGAGTATAACCATCCGGCGGTACTCGATAGTGCTCGGCTACCAGGTATATTTGTTTGCCGTACACTCCTTCTAATATTGATAAATAGAATGCTTCAATAAAAGACGGTGTATAAAGATCGTTTGGCATACTGTACTTAGTGGAGCCAGTGTTGTAGTTATATTCTTGTGGATGTATCTTTGCACCTGTAATTTTTAGATTGTATCGTGAGGAAGATGATAAGGAATAAAGATATAGCAAGGAATTATTAGAATAGACAGATGCATGAGTAACAATATATTGGAGATGTATGTAAATAATCTTCTTAGTTCAGCCACTTATCGATTACTTCCGAGTCAGCTGTACTGGCTATATCAATCAAAGAACAAGCTGCCACTTCACCTTTCTACTAGATATATGAGTAATTCTAGATATTTTTTTTTTGGATCAGCTCGATCAATTTTAGGCACTTCTTCAGTCCCAAATGCTCTTGTATAAGATCATCGAAAACTTCCCACCATTTTTATAAATCGGACTCTTCCTCACCGTACCCTTAGCATACATCACCACCTGCCCAATAGCATCACTTTTCTCCGTACCGAAGAATGCCCCAACTTCTCCAAAATTGCCTACATCTACGACTACCTTCCCATAATCATGCTTTCCGCTCACTCTCATCACAATACCTACAGTTCTATTACTCTCCCTACTAAAATATTCGAACTTGCTCTCTGTTATGTCGAAACTTGGAAAAATTTCAATATTGAGATATGGTTTCCAATTTGAATCCCACTCGTTGTTCCCTCTATACAGGTCTCCAATCGGAATAATGGCCCCTTCCCGAATATAAACCGGAATTTCGTCTAGCGTCGAGGAGAGTTTCTTCACTATTGTCCCACCCGCATATATTTTGGAGCCATTAGAACGACTAAAGTAATTCAACCACTTGGCGCCTTCCGGAAAGTAAACATTCCTCACACCCCCCTCCGTCACTACTGGTGCAACCAGCAATTGCTCACCAAACATATATTGATCTACACTTCCCCAAGCACTCCTATCGTTTGGAAACTCCAGCCAGAGAGGCCTTATCAACGACACACCGTCAGTCGAAGCTTGGTATGTATAACTTCTCTTATACGGTAGTAGCAGCGTACTCACATTCGTCGTATGTTTTAGCACCGAAACCAGACTAGCTGTGTAGGGAGCATACCAAGGAGTATGTCCTGTGCCAACCATAATCTCATACACAGGTGAAAATGCCGAAAACCACATCCAGCGAGCCCATAGTTCCTCCGTTGGATCGTTGGCGCCGCGTGTATAGCCACCTGTATCAGAACCCCACATACTGAATCCCAGAATTCCAGCGCGAATTCCACTCGCCACCGAATACGCCAACCCCGTAAAGTTACTCGCACTATCACCATTCCAAATCCCAGTCACAGCGCGCGATCGATCAACTACATTTCTACTGAAGGTGTAGTATCCCCCTTTGCCCCATTTTTCAACCATGGTTTCATAGCAAAGCTGCTCGAAAAGTGTGGCTTGAACATTTTGCTCATAATCTGGCATTTCGCCTTCTTCGCCGCGATCAATTTTATAGCCTTTTACTCCGAGAGAAGGGAAGGTTTGCAAGTGCGTTTTGAAGTAGTTGTAGGCAGCTGGGATAGATAAGTTCAGAGCCGGACCTAGGAATTGCTCAGGATCAATGCCAGGGAAAAGCCAGTTATTTGCTACAGAGTCGTTGTATAGTTGTGTGTAAAGGAAGGCGCGGTTTGCAACCCAGACCTGGGGAAATCAGTACAGTTTTCCAATCAAAGTAGTTGAAACAACAAGACATACTTGGAAATCAAAGCCAGCAGCAGAAAGATTAGCAATGAACTGTTTAGGAGCGGGATAAAACTCGGGATCGAAATCAAAATTCCCAAACGAGCCGTTTCCAGTCCCATATGGTCCTAGGGTTATTAACATATAGGTTCTTCGTATCTGAAAACGTAAACTTACGATCCGCAAACATGTCCGTAGCCCTAATCTGATATGCCACTAGATGGTCAATAACATCAAAATAGTTCTCTTCCGCATTCATAACATTCCCATGAAAGTCCTCTTCGAAATCATCGCTCCAAAACACCGGGCCAAATGCACTGTCTGGAGGCATTTCAATCTTGGCGCTCAAACCCATATATTCCTTGATTATACTCTTATAATCGCCATTATCTTTCGGGACGATAATGTAATAAGTTAAGCTTGAGGTATTGAAGATGAATTGCGCCACTGTTGGACTGCTGAAGTCAAAAGAACCCATTGACAGGGTATCGGCGTAAACGCCATAGCCTGCGGATGTGATGAAGAACGGTGCGCGGGCATTGCTCCAGTTAATTCCGACGTTGTTGGCCACTCCTTTGAGATTGAATGAAATGCCATTGTTTTCTAGCTTTCCGGAGAAGGGATATTCCCACACACCGTAAAAAAGGGTATCGGAGGGGACGGTAAATTGGGCACCAATGAAGGAGACATTGGTCGTGACTTGGATTTTGGTGACTTCCGAATTAAGGGCCACATGTTTTATAGTCACGCCCTTGGTGCTGGTAGTAATTGGTGTTACTGTGGCATTGGAAGACCCAGTTAGGATTGCGTTGTTGTTTACCACGGTAGCTCCATGGGCTGGGATGGTGATAGTAATAGGTCTTGGACCTGTATCGGGATTTGCAACAACACACAGAACCACCAGCACAATTGTCATAGGCCTCAATATTGAGTTCATTTTCCTAATACGTTTCCTGGGTTTCTTGGGCTTTTCTCAAAAACCTCTAGTCGTTACTGCTTTGAAAGGGATTTAGCGTCTGCTCGCCATATTTCATTCAAGCTCAGCAGAGTGGAGCAAGACTTCAGTTAACCTTGGCGATTTTCTCTCTCTATGTAATGCCTCAGGGACTAGTTCCTTAGTAAACAAAAAGAAGAAAATGATTTTGATAATACCCCTCAGTACATACTGTACCCCACCACAATTTACCCACGAACTTATCCGGCAGATCAATTACATCAACGAATATTGAGTGGCTGTAGTATTTAGAACAAAATTGTTCCCCCTTGCTTGTTTTTTTTTTAGAAAGAAACAATTTGGCAATTGAATAGTATTTATGGAAAGAAGTAAAATTTGGCGTTTGATAGGTAGGCCATTTATGCGTATTATATGGTCCAATTGAATGGTCAGGAATTACTTCAATGAAGTAACCACGCTCAGCCCCCACTACCCTAGCACACCCATTGCCTAGCACGCTTATGCCGTAGTATGTTCATTGCTTTAATACATGAAAGCGCTATTTGAATCATACTTAAAATACTATTACGGGGCAACAAGTATAAGTAAGAGGGTATTGAACTGTTTTAGCGAATACAGCACCACGTGACCATTGAATCAGTACCACAAACTAAGGGGCCGCAAATATATATATTTTCAGTGGTAAAAGCTACCTATTCCTGACTGGCGGCTATCACTAAGTGGCCTAGGCGCCATTAAAGAATAGATTATTTTACGAATGGAATGGCCAGCCGATTCAAGGTTCAGTGGCATCCCGCACGGAAGCGTGGCAGAACCTCAATGGTCATTCCTCCCATCAGTAGTTTCACACCAGACTAACCAGTCTATATCATAACGAGAGTATCCACAATCAATGGACCTATTCTTTGCTTTGTGGACTTCATTGAAATTGCTCTCTTCCTTTGATGATCATTAAAACTACTGTTTGTATACTCTAACAAATGCCAACCATTTTACTGCACGCTAGCGCACGTCCTCGAGCGATTAGGAAGACCAATCCCTCTCACAATATTTCCCTATGGAAAAATTTGAGCACGAAAGCTTCGGCGAGAGAGAGACCGACTACGAGGGCATAGGTGGCTATAGACCTGTTGGTGGACAACGAGCAATGCGCCTGCTTAATAGGGATTTAAGAGACGATAGACGACGAAAAGAAGGGAGGCCAAGCCACCGTTGTAAAAGAAGATACTACAATGAAGATGAGCTAAGGAGCGGAGCATGGCTCTATGTTGTCGACAATAAATTTGCATTGAGGCTGTCCAAGACTATCGATCAGTGGGAAACACTGCAGCAACAATCATACACTACTAAACTATGCCAGGACTGCAAGATTTATGCTGCTTTGTGCCAGCTCCCCAAGACAACTTGGTTGAGCGAAATCGAGCAGCTAACTATCAACCTTGTCGATCTAAGAAAATCCAAAAGTTCGTGCGACCTGTGCAGATTGTTTCTCCGATGTTTGTGTCGACATGGGCTAAAAGAAGAAGAAAAAGTCACTGTCTTCAGAGATGGCTCAGTATTGAAAAGAGAGAAACTAGATCAGCCTTTTCTCTCCATCCTTGCTGATCCAGGTGTGCAACCATTCTTGACCTCGAATTTGTGTGTGTTAGTAACGCCAAAACAGGTTCTAAAACACATAATGAATACCTACAAATTGGGCTTCCTATACTACCAGATCCCGGGAGTTTTTCTCACTTCGCAATAATGCGGGAGTGGCTGAGGGTCTGTGATAACCACAAAGATCATAAAGGGTATGGATGCCGGTCGGAAACCGAAAGTGTGCTTCCTACTCGAGTCCTCGATGTGAAGAGAAGGACCTTCACGAAATCAATACGCCTATACTGTTCAGAGAGAGGAGAAATAGGAGATTACATTGCGCTTTCCCACTGCTGGGGAGACGTCGAGCCAGAAGGAAGAGCGACATTTTGCTCAGTTAAACGAAATATTAAGCAGCGGAGAAGGGGTATAAATATTGACGAACTTCCAAAGACTTTTCGAGATGCGATTAGAGTCACTCGTGGGCTCGGCAAACGCTATCTTTGGATTGACTCTCTCTGCATCGTTCAAGACGACCCGGAGGATTGGGAAAGAGAAGCTAAAACAATGGAGCTGGTCTACAATGGGGCTTATTGCACGATTGCGGCGACATCAGCGAAGAACTCCCTCGATGGGTTTCTGGGCCCGCGGCGGCAGAGACGATTCGTGAAGATTTCTCCACCAGCACGTCCTGCTAGCACCGATAGTGATGATATTAGGAGACATTTTGAATTAATAAACCGTGAAGTCTGGCGTACGGTGGATGGAATGGGCAATGTTATTGATGAGCAAGAGTCGAGTGACCCTGAGCCAGAAGAGCCTCCCTCTACGTTGTATATCTGTGAGCACATCGATGATTTCACGCGCGATGTGGAAGATAGCGTACTGAACTCGAGGGGTTGGGTCTTGCAAGAGCGAGCTTTATCACGACGGATTCTCCATTTCTCAGATACGCAAACATATTGGGAATGTGGGGTTGGAGTCCATTGTGAGACGCTCACATTAATGTACAAGTACGTATAATTTAATATTAACTTTCTCATTATTCCACTCTAAAAAAAAAAAAAAGAATCATGCTGCCGGTATATACACCCTACGATACTCTCATTAGACGTTATTATAAGACGAATACCTAGGTTAACTCACGCCCTAGTTCTAAAACACACCTCCTAGGAGACCCCAAATTTCCTTCCAATATAAGCCTACGCACCTATGCCGCCGCCTTATCCGCCTTCGAGAGCCTCTGCTGCAAGTATATGGAACTGAACCTCACCCAAGCCACCGACCGTGCTATTGCTTTCTCCGGCTTAGAGAAACGGCTAGCAGATAACTACTCTAACAAAGTACGATTTGGGATCTTTGGAAAATTCCTGCACAGAACCTTGCTATGGGAACGAGATGGCAAAGCTCCATTGAAAAGAACCGTGCCGAAAGATCGGAGCAAGAGGACCGCTCCTTCTTGGTCTTGGATGGCATATGAGGGCAAGATTAACTATATGAGTATTAATGCCGAACAAGTGGATTGGAGTCAAGCTATTCAGTTTCCGGTTGAAGAGATGCTGGAGTGCACTGTGCGGGATTTAAAGAACTGTACGATCGAGAAAAAAGACGAAGTTTTTGCCGTATTTGATAGAGGAGAAGGGGTAGCTCGCAAGGATTCCGATGACGATAGGGAAAAGGGGTGGTTGAGATTTGATGTCGAAGATTTCGATAATAAATCATTGAAGTGCGTTGTGGTCGGCAGAGATACGACATTCAATCAAAGCAGCGACAATATCAGAGGGAGCTGCTATGTGATGGTCGTGAAGTTGCGACGTGGCAGAAAATATAAGAGAGTAGGAATTGGCTCCATTCATCATACGTTAATCTCTCTTGGGGAGGATGAAGGAGTCGATGCATATATTGTTTAGCCTTCCAGGGGCTTTAGCTTTAACCGCCGCTGCAGACAACTGTCTTTTTCTTCTGACAGATAGTGCCTGTGAGATGATTGAGCATCGGAATCTAGATTTGCAGCAACTCTCAACCTTGATCACGATAGTGCTATGGGACTGTGAACGAGGTCTTGTTGCGTACGTAAACCATTATATACCACACATGATAATTTATATATTGCGTCACAAGCCGCAGTGGTATGTGGAGATTGTCTAGTATTAAGCTACAGGTGACCTACTTGTACAATATCCAAGTCACCAGAATCGTAATTCTGCCTCTCTGCTCCACAAGAGGTTCTGAAATTTGATTCTCATAATGCAGCCAATGGCGGTATGACATGTGAATTTGCTTGTTAATAAAACTTCTGTGTATATGAATCACGAGCGATTCATGTGATTGATATCGTTGTCGGTAATTTGAGTTAATGATCAATGAATCATTTAAATCGAAAGTAAAACTACCTTTAAAAGAAACTGGCAGGATGACATTCATATCTATTAAAACCTTTGAATTTATGATCAATAGATCGTGCCATGATGCAGTATACTTGCACTTGTACTAACAAATCCTATTAAAATAAGCGTTCAATCTTTCATAAATATGTTGATGTTACAGAGAATCTACACAATCACCACTGAGTATTACTGATAACAGGCCGCCACTCCAGTTCTCTCTCCATCCCACTTAATACCTCCCAGTCTCTACGATCAGTGCCCACTCGTTTGCGACGTTTATGCCTGCATCTCCTCTCCTCCTCTCCTTTCTCAAGCGGGACAGCGAAAGTAAAGCTCCCCAAATATTTCCCCTCCACATCTCTGCAATCACCAACAAAAGTGTAAAACTGGTTTCGTCGGCCTTGAGTTGTTCTTTCTCTATATGCACAGGTAATGATAAGTCTGTGGTGATTTTCGCATAGCAGGAAAAGGGATTCTGACTTATAGATGAAGGTTTTTATGTTCTTTGGAAAGTCGTTTTTCTCCCTCTCCAGAACTCTCACGATCCGATCATCCTTGTTGCGATATACCCCGTAATTGTAATCCCCACCATGATCGCGAACTGCCTTCCGGATCACTTCGTGGTACTCGACTTTCCATAATTCTGGCTCCGGGATCAGGATTATCTCTTCGTCGGCGTGGGATCGGTCTGGGAGGGATCGGGTACTCCAGCCTTTAATGTCTTGAAACTTATAGGAACCTTGTTTCGTATCGAGTGGCTGCAGAAATTCGGAATGCATAATGAAGAATTGTTATTATTGTTACAGTAATAGCGGTGACTTGTAAAAATAGTTTTTAGAAAGTTATTGGGGATATGTTTTAAAGATGGAAACGCTGATGGGGAAAAATATACTTAAATATTTCAATCGTTGAGTAATGATATATCTAGTGAATGGACATGCTAAAAACACATGGTGGTCTTGAGTCAGACCTGATTCTGCAATAAAGCTGGTCAAACAAGAGGGGAAGAGAAGGGAAGACTTATACATTTTATAACTTACAAGAATAGTGTTGGTATCACCAAGGTGGCGATATAAAATCAAAGGGATGAGAATTCAGATGTTTGTAAAAGTGTGTATTTGAAGTCTAGGGCCAGAAGAGAAGTAGGACCCATAGTACTCCCATGGACCGAAGTCAACCCATATGACTCATATATATTCCCACAAATAGATTACTCCCCTCAGTAAGTAGTATACCCTCAAACGCTGTGAAGACGATGGACTTAGTAGCACCGGTTAATGTTCACAAGGAAATTTTAGCTGACCGAAGAACCATGCCGACAAAGAAGGCTAGAAAATCTAGTGGAACCGCGTGACGCAAGGACTGGCCACATATGTAGATACAGTAGAGGAAACAGTCTCTTTAAGAAGTAAAAAAGGAGAAATTTCCTTCAATATAACATCGTAATCTCTGTATAGGCGGAATAGAGTACCACCCGAAGTTTGAAACCAGAAGACGCCCAAAAGGAAAATGGGCCGCCATAAATTTGGCAGCATTGCTGCACAATCTACCACTAGGGTTCAGTAATTCAGGGTTCCATCGCCACCGCCGCATGTCTCTCTCGTGCTGGATAAGCACGGGCGGTACTGGGCCGAGCAATGCGATCAGTTCTGCCAAAGTACAAATACTTACATATCTAGTGAGCTAGTATTTTAGCTTCGAATATAAGCTTGGGATAGGACGACACCAGCTCTTAAGAAGAAAAATAGATAAAGCTCGCTCATGTTGCGGGGAGAATATTTGTCTTTTCCTGTTATGTATTTAGCAATAGAGATATATATGAACAAAAGAAATCTTACTTGGTCTGGACGACCAGCTTTACCGAACCCAATACCCTGATGTCGATAACACTTGTCATTACTTATGTCTATTCTTGACGAAATAACTGGTCAATACTTGAGAGTGGAGTTAGATTGGAACTGATTGATATATTGTGCCGTCGCTTGGGGAGCATCCTTGTGAAGCGACAGGGGGCGTTGTGCTCACCCCGCCTAACCTCATCACATCCCTCATCACATCCGACCTCAACTACAACTCTGGCAGCTTGGAATTATTGGTTACCTTCCGTCTTGTCTCCAAAAATGATTTCTGTTCAGGAAGTATCGTTCATCCCTCTCAGCATCTCTATCAACCGCCAGTCTAATGGATTTGGTAGGCACTTGTTACAGATGACACACAACTTTGTGAGCGTTGCAGCAAGCTTCAGTTGCCGTCTCTGTTTGGGACCTTGAATACCAAACCCACTCTTTCTTTACCGCCCAATATTGTATGGGATTATCAAGAGCTCCGTCGGCAGGAAAAATGCGTGTTTTGCCAGCTTATCCTTCGCACGTTCCAGCTCAATCCCACGTCACATTCATTCGGCGGTGATCAACTCGCTGCGAAATTTGAAACTTTTGCTCAACGAGGGATTCTACCTGGATTTGGCTGTCGAGTCTGGGTGGTTGGTTTAGCGGCGGGAGATGACGAAACTCGAGTTACATGGTCGGATTTGAAGAGTGACTACGGATACTGTATTCAACCCGCAGCGCAGGACGATGGCTTTATTTGGCCGGAAACCCCATCTCTCCAAGCCCGTCTAGTGGACCGGAAACTTGTTGACCTCCACCTGGTCAAGAGCTGGCTCGATCTTTGTCACGGTTGTCATTCGGATGACTGTGCTTCGGGTCAAAGCACTGCCCCGAGACAGTTCGACTTTCGTGTCATAGATGTTGTTCATGAGCGAATAGTTAGTGCGCCTGATAATTGCACATACGTAGCATTGAGTTATGTTTGGGGAGACGCTAAGCAGGTTATGAATAAGGAGAGCATACGGTCGACGTTGACAACGCCTGGTGGCATGCGCTCTTTGGAGATCCCTCGAACGATCCAGGATGCCATAGGGCTTTGTAGGGAACTAGGGAAAGATTACCTCTGGGTTGATGCCTTATGTATTCATCAAGATGACGGTGTTGACGTGAAGAGTCAAATTGCCAATATGGATCAAGTGTATTCGTGTGCTGACATTACTATTATTGCGGCGGCGGGGGATCATTGCAATACAGGCTTGCCGGGATTCAATGGCTCAAGAAATTTCATACAGCATGCTGCGAATATAGGTGGCACGCGATTTATTACTACTCAACGGTCACCAACATCGACCGCAGCGAAATCTAAATGGAACACTCGAGGATGGACATTCCAAGAAAACCTTCTATCTAAAAGACTTCTCGTCTTCACAGATATGGAAGTCTTCTTCCGCTGCAGCACATCACTATGGTGTGAAGATGTTTCCGCTGAATGCCGGAAATCCCCCATCAGACTGTCCGATGGTGACTGGCTGAATCGCCAGGTTAGCCGGTCGAAGAATGCTTTGAATTATACTCGTCGCTTGTGGGAAACAACTGTCAAGGCTCTTTTGAGCCGGGATTTCTCGCTCGATGGCGATATTGTCAATGCATTTGAGGGTGTCTCTAAGACAATGCGACCGGAACTTGGTTCCTTCCATTATGGTCTTCCAGAAAATAATTTTGATAGAGCATTGCTGTGGCACACCAACGCTGTGTATCCGATTGCTAGAAGACCTGGATTTCCGAGTTGGTCTTGGGCTGGATGGATGCACAGAGAGCAAACTGGTCTCTTACGTGTGTGGGTGTACGATGCCTACAATACATCTGTTGTAACCTACCACCATCTCAATGAAGCTGGGGAGGCTGTCCAGATCTGTCGTGGGCAAGAGCAGGTCTTGATGAATATCGATCCCGAAATAAGAGCACATTTCGAATGCCCTACTATCCCAATTCTGGATACCAGAAACTTAGAGCCTCGAGATCATTTCCTCATCTTCTGGACGAGCTCAGCTATCATCCCTCTTCTGCGACTTGGTCCCCATCGATACGTTGCAGGAGGCGGACGATACAGCGAGGCAGTTTACAGCCACATTTTTGCTCTGTCAGATGAATGGTACGCGAAACAACAGAAAGGAGTTGAATTCATAGTCATTTCATCAAATTACAACCAGTTGGAAGTCATGATCATAGAATGGGTCGATGGGATTGCGTATCGTGTCCAGGTTCCTGGTTCGAACACTGAGCGCTTTCCGCAAGAGTTCTGGCACTCGGCAAAGCCGCAACGCAAACTGATCGTTCTTGGTTAGTAGGGCATGTGCTGCAATATTTGGACATACTTCCCCAAAATTAATCTGATTCCCATTTGAGTAGAATCATATATATATATATATATATAGTTCGAGTTCTTCCACAGATATTGGCTTATTCGCCAATATAACTAAGCCATTCAGGAATAGTTTTTCGCGCACCGTCAGCCGGGAATAGCTTAAATTGCTAGTTTGGGGGCTCTTTTGCCCCCAATGCATCTATTCAAGTTTAATTGCAAGCGCAATTAAAATTAGCGATGATTGATTGTGTCTTAGGTCATTGAATAGCATAGCAATATTCGAGAAAAAGGGTATATTTGTAGATGGACGAGAACACAGACGTTGCACACCAACTACGGATGAATAATTGAAAGGGTGAAGCGCTTGCCCACAAAGATCAAGCAAGCGGCAGAGAATGCTTTATTCCGTTATATCATACTGGTAGCCAGCCGCCTCTCCCTCTCTATGCGAGTGCCGCTGTGCAACTGAGCTTCCTACCTGCCAAACTCCTTTCCTATCGCCAACAGCAAAATCGCAAGAAAGGCGAGAATTCCAAACTTCAAATCTCCCTCACCAAAAGGTCAACCCCCAAACTTTCCGTCTTTAATAAACACGGAAACGGTCCGATTAAAGAGGCAGAGACAGGCAGCAAACATTCCAGGGGTGTGAAGACATGGATGATTTAGAGATAGCTTGTGTGGATGGGGGAGGGGGCAAACTACTGTCCGGTCTCGGACGAATTCGCCTGTTGCTTCTGCTCGAGCTCCTTCCATTGTGCGTCCCATCGTTCCAAATACCAAGCTATGTATCTGTTGCTTGGTAAGCCTAGAGATATCTGTTCGTCGGTTCGGATTTCCGCAAGATAGAGCTCCAAGTTGGACCGCCGCTGGGGGACACTGGCAAGGGAGTTTGGGTTGAGGCGTGGACGTTGTGGTTCCGTAGATGGACCGTTTGGGGTTGGGGCTGGCATTTTGTGAGGGGAATTGATGGTTCTGGTCCAGCTAGATAGGCTCTATCAGAGGTTAATTCGGCGAGGGGGGTTCTAGGAGCGGCTTGTTCTCACCAATGATGCGGTGCATGTCAAGAGGGCTTGGGGAATGGTTAAGGATAGAGAAATAAGAGAGAGAGAGCCTTGCAGTTTATATAAGTAGATAGCATCCCGACTTCAAATGCCTTCTTGCCCTCCAAATTCGGAGTGCCGATGAGTTTGTGCATTTCCTTTTTGCACGACACGGTTTGGTAGCATCTGGCATCTTCAAGTGCGAAGGGCAAGCAAGTGCAAAAAGTCCACCGCTGAATTGATTGGCTGTTTGATCATGTCCAGAAGAAGGTTACTGTTAACCTTACTCATAGTTTTCTCTTCTGTCTTGAGTGCAAAAACTCCATGGTTGCGATTATTGGCGGCAGACTGTGTGGCACGTTGTGGACCATAAAACGGCGATGCACATGGAGAGATACCCAGGGTTTGAGGCCCATAGGTCTCCGGCTTGACATGCCCCCCCCCCTCAAAGGCAAAAAGGCATGCATAGGAGGTGAGGTTGTATTTTTAGGTCTTTTGGGGAGGGAAGAAGGTTGAGTGGTTCGGAAGAGATCCAAGCTGGGCGGGTAGAGTGCAAAAACCAGGGGTCGACGGCTAAGCGAGATTCGGCGGTCATGAGAGGGAGGGCAGGACGACAACTTCTTGCACTTGCGCCCGCCCTCCCTCTGCATCATCCATCCGCCTTGTTTGGCCAACCCACCGGCCCCCAATCGTCATGGCAAACCACCCCCATTGTTCGCCAGAGCCTGATCGGCTTCTTTCAGAGACAGACACTCTACTGCCATCGGTTGAGGCATCCCAATCGAACTCGACTTCGAAAACCCGGCCCCACGTCAATGCCATTCCGAGCCCTAAACCATCACGATGGCGGACATCCACCACGAAGACTTGGAGATGGAAGCCTGCGATGGCACATCTCTCTCGTCAACGACGGCAAATCGTTCAATCTTCAGTTCCCCAAGTTCAGGTCCATCGACCAGCCGTACATCGTCAGAATCCTTCCCCCCCCCGGAAGCGCAAGAATGATGCCCCAGGACAACCCATTAAACATGCCGGGAAGAGGCGGCGGTTGATGGGTCGCCCGAGGAATGAATGGACGCCTACACGACTACGGAAGCTGGTCCGGCTGTATTTAATGACCAATTTGGATATAGTGGAGATCTCCAAGGTGTTACAGGATAAGGGCTTCCAACCGTGGTAAGTTTCCAGACGGTCATGACGGTGGAGGGCTGATCGTGTGGTTGCAGCAAGAGAGACATCCAGAAGCAACTAAATCTCCTCCTACAAAGTCGACCAGATCAAATCCGATTGAAAGGTCATACCACGAAGACGCGACTCGCTGTGCTAAGAGAGTGCAAGAACCTTCGAAAGACCCGGCGTACTCGAAGTTACAATCATCAAAGGGAGCTCCGCTTGGAAGAGTCGGTACAAGAATTCAAGCAGAAAGAGCCAGAGTGTGCACCGGAAAGTGATGATTTTATCTCTACGCCTTTAGACTCGATCGACCCCGCCGACTGGTCATGGTTAGACCTTGGACTCGGTGACCCCTATAATGGGGCTTTTGCGGGTATGGAGAGTGAAAAGCTCCAGAATAGCTCCGATTGCGATTCTAGACTGCTGGCCGGCACTAGCGTAGTTGGATCGAGTCATGATGTCTTTGGAGTTGCCTTGCCTACCTCGCCTCCTAAGTATCCTCATGCCGCTGATACACCCATCACGTCGTATTCCATACCCGGACCTAATTGGCCTCTCACTGGCTCGCAACAATCACTCGGGGAGATTTCCCTCGATGTCGGAACAGATACAAACTTGTCTCGGGAGAAATCTCTTCTCCGGGTCGATCTTGATCTATGGGTCGAGTTAAACTACAACCTAAATCCGGGTGTATCTTCACCTTCCCAACATCCTCAGCATAGGGATTCCCAGCTGGATCGGATCTCGATCGCCCCTGTTCCCAAAAGATTGTCTCGTGTGAGCAGCATGGGCATCAGTAGTCTAAAGAGGCGACTGTCTGCAGGATATACGGATTCTTATTTGGGGGAGATAAAATCGCTCATGGAGCACCTAAGCATCTCAAATATATCCTCGATCTCGGCCTCTAGAACTGGAACCAGTCGGCAAAGCAAATATTCCATCTCCTCGTTCACGACACAGTCCGATTTAACCCCGCCGATACCAGCAGGGGAAGAACTCGAGGTTATTCGGGATCTAATTGATAAAGAAGCACACCCCCAGATTCTGCCGGGGGCGTTTCCACGGTTCTGCTGGGGGCACTTGAGTGCCAATCGCCTTCGGAGATGCGACCACGGGCCCGAAACTCTCAAAAGACAGCCGTTATGTCAACCCGCTGGTCCTGTATCTTTTCGGTCTATGCGTGGAGATGTACTCTCTCGGATTATCAATTATACGGTTAAACGGGTCGATATCCATGAGACTGACACTTTCGGAAACTCGGTTCTCCACATTGCAACAGAACTGGGGGCTAAACCAAGCTATTTATTATCCCTGATAAAGATGGATGCGAATATAAATGCGGTGAATAACGCCGGTCAAACTTTCCTACACCTGTTCAAACTTGGCCACCGAAAGTTCGAAGACATTCGCCCTTTGCTAACCCACATCTACTTCAATGGTTTCAAGTTTGATCAACATGATCACTACGGTCAAACGGCAGTTCATTCACTTGTTCGGCCATGCAGCCATAACCATCATTATAAAGGCTTCAGCCGCATTTCGCCTTCTTGTAAACATGGGGATATCAAAGAGCAGATTATCAAACATTTAACATCATTAACTGTAGATATACCCACTTCACGTGACAATCTTGGATACACGGTTGTGGGTTGCCTGAAATCATTAGTGGCCACGCCACCTAGTTTACACGAACTATACCATGATTGTTTGACAGCGGGTGGCCAAACATCAGTTCCAAAGGCATCCCATGAAGATCTGTTCCTCCATAATTATGAGAAGGATAATAAAATCCAGACAATGGAAGACCTGCAACAATATGAGATACATGCTGATTTGTTGCGGACTATTTTGAAGGCTAAGAGCGACCCTTTGATTGAAGATTCGAGTGGGAGAAATGCTCTCCATTGTTTAGCAGAGGTTTCATTTGATTTGCCAATTCCAGGAACAGCACCAAGCACCACTACCCAAGCAACTGAGAGTCCGACAAAACAATCCGATGCTTTGTACAGCCCCCACGAACAGCATCTTGTAGATATTTTAGCTGCATCTGTCAATCCCAACAATCACGATCGCAAAGGTATGACTCCATTGATGGCATTCATCATCCATGATCGACCACGTGAAGATGAGGCATCCACTATTCGGATCCTCAACCGGCTCATCGAAGCCGGAGCAGATGTCAATCGCCGAAATCGCAAAGGTGAAACTGCACTTCACATCGCCATCAAACTGGGCCGAAAAGCCGCCACAAAAGTTCTCTTGGAGAAGCATGCCAACGTCCACGCTCGAGACAACAGATCCGTCGGGGTGGTTGCTCTTGGCTACAAATCCACTGAGAAACTTGCACACGATGGATCTTTGTATGCCCAGATCTTGCTTTGCATTACTCTCGCTATCAATGCCGGCGCTGGATCTAAGCCAACGATCCTGGATGAATGGGGGTTGCCTCAATGGAGAATACGTGCATGACGTCGGGTCGGGGAATGCGATTCCTCCTGATTCTCTGGCTTGTTCGATTCTAGAGGACTGATTCCAAGAGATCAAAGGAGGTCATGAGAAAAGCCTTATTGAAACATCTGTTCTTTTCCAGATTGCTATGAATTATGTTTTTATGTTTTGGATATCTAGTTAGGGGTTCAGTGGAATATTCTCTGCGTTCTTATTTATATCTCATAGTAGTTCACTTTGAACGGTAATATCTTCTCTGGTTAATCCTTGCATATTGTGAAAGAGCAGCAATTGCAATATCATTGAGATGCAGACCCCTTTGAGTTACATGCCCATCTTTTTGAACACCCCACTCTCTATCCCTCTCATTATCCCTCTCTACCAGCCTCTTTTTAGCAGAGAGTATTCTTAAAATAACACTGGTCTTCTATCTCCTATATAGCGTCTTCCAGGTAAATCTGCTGTACCGTTTATAAGATGCATATATCTGAAGATTGCTATATCTAGCCTTGCTCAGGCAGTCACCCGGATCCTGGGGTTGCAATGTACTGGGCCCACGCAATTGTGGAGGGTCGACGCATGGATCTGGCGCATTGACAACTTGTAGAAAATTCGAGGTACGTGCATTCGCGGATCAATACATATAACTTCCGCGTGGTTATGGAAACTTTGGTATCGGTATTTTCCGATCGGATCCCGATTCTTTGGTAGTCTTAATTCGATTAAGTGGACTTTTTGTGAGGGGGCGCATAGCGGCTGGGTTTAATCATAAAAATGTGCAGAATGTAAGCTTTGTCTCTTTAACAATAATTTTATGGTGAAGATATAAATTTAAGATATTTATAATTGAATTTCTTATAAGTTTTTTCTGTAAATGATGATAATAAGAGTGCAGTTTTCAAAATTTAAGCCATTCTTGTATGGTTAAAAGCTACCTCCCAATTATCTATATAGAGGGGAGTTTAGTTTTAGCCTTACGATCGAATTCATTTATGATTGATAAAGCATCAAAGTTGACTAAGAATCCGATTGATCCCCATCGGCCGATGCTAGTCTCACAATCTTGACTTTGAGCAATAATGCCAAAGTGTTGTTGACTCGCCCGGCTCGCATAATCCAAGTTCTAGGCCCTTAGTGTAAAGTGAAGAAAGCTTCGGGAGAGTTAGCTCCCAAGCGGGGAAATCAGGGCCACTTCGATTGGTTTTCATCTACAGAATTGACAGGTGAGGTCTGCTCTCATTCTCGGCTGCGCGATTAACACGGCACACACACGCACGGTGCTTGAAATCATATAAGAAATGCCCCGTAGTGCATATTACCTCCCAATTGTAGTTAGTGAAAGAGATCTGAGCGCTACTTCCTACTGGGAATATCCCCATATTTCCATGATCTATGAACTTGTAGAATAATATACAAAATATTTTTACTGTATTTAGTATCTTAGACGTTTGTTATACGTGATAGTTCTACAATGTGGTGGGGGTTAAGTCTGTGATGGTAACTTATTGACACTATCGTATTTACTCTCCTAGATGATTTGAAAACTACTATTACAGGGAGTGAATATAGGTACTATATAGTAACTAGGCTAAGTTCCAGTCATAAGCGGAAATAATTGAACGGAAATAATCGCAGTATAGAATAATAGTACGGAGTCGAAGCTCTAAAACATAATCAAGGAATAAGGAGGGTTAATGCCCAGACACAAGCGTCAATTATGCTTTATGGAGGAGGGAAGAAACTCAACGCATTGACAGTTATAGATCTATACAAGGCATATATGCTTTTAACTCCACCCGCCACATCATCCAGAAGTTCGGAATTGATAACCTGTCGGATCTTTTGGGCTTATCCGTGTGCTTAGAGGCTTGAACTTGTGAGCGCCACGCTACGTAACCGGCGGTCAAAGCAATAACTAGCTAATGGTCATTGCTTGACTTAAGAGCAGCTTGAATCCACATCATGAAGACTCGGAGAAGGGTTTCAGGTAATTAACGACGTCTTTTCGCTTGACAAGATGAAGATCCCACCTGCTGCTGTGGCTGTTGCCCCTGGGAAAACCCCTATAGTGGGTAATGTTATTTCGTCGATCTTGGCCGGCTTCAGTCTCATAGCATGCGTGATCGCATTTTGTAAGGTTTCCTATACATCGTGGAGTTTCTCTTGAATAACCGTCAATCTAGACCGCAGAATTCCCCCCTTCTCGACATGGAAGACAATGCCGGTTCTAAGGGCAGGTTAGTAAATCATATATCAAACTTGCTGGGCTTTGAGGGAGGGGGTAAAGCTGATTCGGATATTTGGATAGTCCTTCTGGTCATCTATGTCGACTCTTTTGTTTTTACTCTCCTTTCACTCATTCTAGAGCATACATTGGGCCTGAATTCGCAACTAAGGATCTGCGATGCCGCTATTATTGTATGAACTGTCTTCGACTCCCTTGACGATACAGAGCGCTAATATTGACCAGCTATGTCTATCTTGTTATGTTTCTACCAAAGTTAGTTCCCACTGTTCCTGTTGTTGTTTATTACTGACTTGATGCTAGATCGTTTGTGCTCCGCTATCTATTGCTAATGACCTTCAATTAATAACTGGCTTTAGCTTATATACTATGTTATGGTAGAGAAAGTGGTACGTTTTCTCGATTTCGAATACAGCAAGTAGTGGCTAACTGTCACAAGTATGTTATCAGGAGTGTGGCAACCCCCCGTCTTAAATCCAAGATGTACTGCATCAACACCTTTGGGCTACTCTGTAAGTATTCCGAGTTCTCGTTAATGATGCCTTGTTCAGGGGATATCGCTAACAGCAATAGTACCATTTTCTGTTACCGCAATCCTAAATTTCATCTAGTAAGCCCTTTTGACCACTTTTTGTTACATATTAGACTAACCGTTACTAGTCGACTGGCATATATCGACAATCAAGGCCACTGCACGATTGGTGTGAAACTTGCAAGTCTACTGCCCCTTATCATCTTCGACTGTGTCATGAATGTAAGTGCCATTACCCCGAAATCATGGTTAGAATCTCACAATCTCAGTTGGTCCTCACCACGCAATTCGTTATACCTTTGCGCCGTAAGCTGCGGGTCTGATTGTGCGCATTACACATTAATACTAATAACAACAGGGCAATTATCCTACAGAACCGGCGAGGATTCAATTATTCGACAAGTCACTATCCGTTCATTTGTGGGCAGCGTATGTACACTTACTTCCAGCGTCGTGTAAGTGCCCCCTTTCTGAACCTAGCTTTCTATGATCCTGACCTTACGCCCAGAAATTTGAGTGTGCTCCTGAGTCTCGATGGAGAACAAGCATGGATCTGTCTATTATGCTGCAATGCTGACAGTAACTACCCCTTTCCCCCCATAAAAGGAACCCCATAGCTAACCCCAGGTTTCTAGTTCTATTTTCCGTCATGATGCTCCACTGGGTAACATCCAAAGACTCCGGAACATCTAGCAAGATCGCTTTCTCCAAAAAAGCTCGACAATCAGGTCTTCCTTCAAATAAAGGTTCACAATGGGCTAAACTTGCATACGGGCCAAACTTAGAACAATCGAAGGTTGTGACACAGGTTGAGGCTAGGGTGGGCAAGCGCGTAGATCCTGGGAATGAGTCTGACGATATTGGCGTCGACGAATATGAGATGGGTAAGATTAGAGTACGAACTGGTCATGTAGTGACAGTCGAGGAGATAAAAGTAGAAGATGAGGAGATAGGGAGGAATAATTCCGAGGAAGACTTAGTTGTAAAAACGTAGATATGTATGATCTTAGTCGTACCAATTATTGGAGTTCGGGACGGGATGGACGTTGGAGGATCTCATAATTGGGGCATCGGAATGGCGGTTACAAGACATTTAAACGATGGGGATGGCGGAAGACGGGGCGCAGAAAATTTTAGCAATATTATATTTAAGAATATTAAATTATGCACACGTCGATTTGGTCCTCAAATACGACTACTCGCACTCAATGCATTCATGCTCGGTGGCAAATCCCCTAACTGAGTTCCCCACTCACTTTCCTCGGGGCCAAGAACTAATTCCAATACCATGCCTTGTTTGAAAAATTCATGACCAATCCAATTCTTAGTATAATTGGCCCCGTCTAAAGTCGCACTTTGAATGTAAATGTTCGTATAAGTCGGATCAAAATTGATATTCTTGATTGTTGCTGTTTTACCGGTTTCTCCATTCGTAAAACTTACGCTCTCGAAAAACGGGGCTGTAATAAAATAAACATCTTGCCCAGCGTTTGGGAATAATCCGCTCATCACAAATGCGATAAATGAGCCCATCGCTCCCGTGTCATCGTTCCCGGGGAGGCCACCAATGGTGTCGTTGAAGAAGGACGGTATGTATGAATGTGCGCGAACAGATGATAGTGCCGGACGACCGACATAATGATACAGGAATACTGTCAAAAATGAGGGCTCATTTGCGATATCTGTGAGGCCAGATGTGTGCAAGAAGTCCAGGCGCCGGATAAATTCTGATGGCCCAGAAAAAAGGGCTATAAGACTGGCAATATCATGAGGCACAAAACTAAGAAATATCAGTAGGTATCCGAGAAGAAAAAAGATACTGGAATTTACAATTGATACTCCCAAATACTGTCTTCAAACGTTTCCGCAGGTCCAGTTGTTAATGAACAGAACCCATCTAAAGGACTGCAAGCAATGGGGTCTTGAAACCCCCACGTTTGGTTTAGATATTTCGGCTGGAAGAATCCCGTGAAATCCGTGTCAACTCCATTAATTGACGAGGTCTGATCCGCCTTCCATAAGTTCAGCCAGTTCGTTGCACGTTGCAAGTATGTCGTATAATCGCTTTTTCCCAGCCCCTTTCCAATCTCTGAGATAGCGAAATCGTTGTATGAATATTCTAATGTTCTAGAAATACTTCTTGAGTTGGTTCCGAAACCTAGGTAGTCGTAATCCAAGTACGGGATATAGCTAAGTGCCTTCCAGCTCATTAAGCCCCCTCTTCCTTCTACAGACCAATCTAATGGCTCGTTCTCAGCATCGTTAACAACCGCTTCATAAGCAAGATCCCAGTCAATACCTGTGAGATTTTTGACATAGGCATCGGCAATTACATTATCTGCGTTTGAACCCCCTTGTGTAAAACCCTTACATAGACTCATACGACAATCAGGAAGCCAGCCTAAGTTCTTGTAGGTGTCCAAGAGGCTACGTATCATGGATGAAAATGTGGTTGGATCAATTATAGTAAGAAACGGAAATTGAGAACGGAAAGAGTCCCATGTGCTTCATCATTCGATCAGAGTCAGAAATTGTCACGTGGTTATGAATAGAAGGGAGAAACGGATTAAGAACGCACCAATAGAAGGAGTCGAAATATGGTTCCGTACTCTCCCATATCGGATTCTCCCCAGTGTAATTTTGAGGCGACATCATGGTACGATAGATTGCAGACCAAAAACTGGTTTGCAGATCATCACTCGCACCGCTTGGGACAATCTGAACAACGCTCAGCTTTTCCCTCCACACATCTTCCGCCGCCTTTCTTACACCATCGAAATCCCAGACTGGTCCAGGGATTTCCGCCTCCGCATTACTACAGGCTTTGTCCGAGCTAACTAAGCTAACCCCGACTCTGACACTAATAGTCCCATTATCTGGTCTCAAAAATCTAATCCAACTTCCAGCTTCGAGGTAAAACAAGTTGATACCTCTCGTGACGAAAATTTGTTTCGGCTCAGTACCCGCACGATTATTGACCCAAATTCCGGAATCCTTGATCGCCAAGCCCAAGAAATCAGCGCAGAAATAGGACAGAAAAGAGCCGCTTCCGAAACTAGGTAAGAATGTTCCATTCCCTTTCATTCTCCCGTTCTCATCAACGCTGATCGATGCATTTTGACGACTAGCGTCTAGATCCGTGAGATCAAGAAGAAATAAAGGACTGAGTTGAGTTCCATTGCTCGAGGAACTCGGGGGGAATGTGAAATGGTAGAGAGCCGTATGTTGCGTAACTGTCATTGCGGCCTCTATCCCATTTACCAGGCTAATTTCAAAATATCCCGGTGTTGCCACCACGGATTCCAGAGTATATGGTGTGGCTCTAGATTCGAGAAGGAAATTACAGTTATCAACGACATCTTCAGGACAGTATTGGGGAAAGATAGGAAAGTTCCCAAGAGATGGGTTTCCACCGGTCCCGGAATCGTGCATGTGTGAAAAGCCGGTCACGCTGCTTTCATCAGTTGAGAATCCGGCCGTGTTTTGTCCGTTGACATCGGCGACAGCTTTTGCCATCCCATAAGGGAGTGTCGCGCCCGCGAAGACGTTTCCCCCATTCGTAGTACCAATTAGAGGATTCACATATTTAAAAACATCGAAGGTTGAGTTTGTTAAATTTTGAGATGTAGCGATTCCGCTGAAAAGTAGGAGGACTGCTGATATCCGTAAAAATAACGAGTGTGTCATGGTGAAGAGGTTGAGAGGAACTGGGATTATGCTGAGGCATCATGGAGAGAAAGAATAGAAGTGAAAGCTGGTAGGAAATAGTGATGATAGGAGGGGTCGATTTGGTGGTCCGCCGGCAGATGCAAAGAATCGTATAGCGGGGTAGTGATCCAACGTCATTCTCAGGTTTGGCGGCAACTTATGCAGTGTTACGTTACCAGGTCCTGGGAGTTTATCTCTTGTACCTGGATTTCGGCCTTCCTATCTGAGGACAGAGAGATGCAGATTCAGGGGTAGCGAATAGGCTAAGACGATAGGCGACACAGTCATGTGACTGAGCAGTTCCTTATAATAACTGACACATGAATTTCTGTGATGGATTCCTTGGAATCCGAGCATGTTGCTCTAATCATCACATGAACACATGACGATTCAACGGTAACGCAACGGTAACTATCTAACAATATGTTGGATCATACGATCCTCTTCGGATTACCAAGCTCCCTCATTTACAACTTAGGATATGCCAGACGAGTCCCAAGGGAAGAGTGGATTTTTGGAGTACACCAGTCTAAGCAAAGTCCATATACTCCTAAGCGATCCATCCCATAGATCTCTGAAGCCCCGAAACCATCCACTGACACTATGATCAAGGTCCAGCTTATGCCCGACTCTAACACCCATCAATTTCCAGATCTCAAAAATTATGAAGATTGGTTCAAATACACTAGGATGTTGCGTGGACGAATTACTTGCCGGATATTTGAAGACTGGTCTCAAGATTGTGAAACTTGGGTTCATTATGAACTTAGTACGATATGCCAATATCACCAGTATTATTGGTGCGGAATGTGGATGGAGCGTCGAGAAAAGTAAATATAACTCTCCTAGCTAAATCATTGAATAGGGGTGCAGAAGCATAGGAAAGTATCGATACGCCTCGGAAATGCTCAAACTTAAAAATTCTTTATAGTCTAGGAAGGGAAAGCAAGCAAATTGGGTCTTAGCACCCTTGACGCCCCTTTTCACTATCGACTTTACTATTCAACTTGGTATAAAAGCTAAGAAATCTTCTAGTGTGGTAAAATATCCTCAAAGATCAGAGAACTCTAACTTATATCCGTCCTGTACAAATCTTTTCACTCTAGATACAGTGTGACAGTGCTGGAGTGACATCCAGGTCATGTGCTATTAACGGTGGATGCTGAGTCACGTGATTAGCCCCGAGTGTATTCCGTCGCTGGCCCTCCTAGGCCCTTCTTCCTTCCTCACCTTGATATTCTAAGTTATGATATTCAGACCCTCACGTTGACTTGTTTCTGCTGTGACACTGTACAAGAGAAAGGCTTTTGCGGCGAACTATTATTGAGTAATCTAAGCTTTTATAAGAGTCTCCGGAATTCCTGTGTTATGCTACGACTCACCTTACATTGGCTTATAAAAAACCGGATTTTGCCTAGGAGAACGTAGAGCAAGCTCCACTTGCACTTGCGTCTACACATCTCACTTAATTCCTCCAAATCAAACATTTGCCCAATCGGCATTCCGAACCAGCCAGCAACCACTCATGCAAACATCACATCTCTGTCCGGCCCTCCTTTCACTAGACTGTTGTCAAAACTCGGACAACCGCCGCTATGGCCCCGAACTGGTTATCCTTCAGCGATCGCTTCTTTTGATTCCGGATCTTTAAAAGGTTACTTCTTTGCCGCCCTAATCAACCCTACTTTCACCTGGGAACACAAACTGAGCCTCTACCTTCAATTCAGCCGAACAAAACTTCTGCATAATTCTCGTCCTAAAGATTACTATGAATGAGGCATGGGTTCATACTCCTGCCTTCGCTCTCCTATATGGCTTCAGCAGCCTCGGAATCACGAACTTGAAAGTCAAGGATTAGAGGTCGTTGAAGTCGGCCCACTTGCCGTGCATCTCTTGATCGATATCCATAGCTTGCGCCAGAATCTTGCTGAACATCACTTCCCAGTTGGAGACGAGGAGTTCCTATGGAGTTCTGCGAGACTCATCGTTTGAAGAGACTGGTTTGACGTATTGTTCAGTCCAGCTGCTGGGTTGGTATCTATCATCCCATACCAGGACTTGCAACTCAACACACCCACATTTTTCTGGCATATGTTACAGATGGACTTGATTCGCAGTTAATGTTTCAAACTGTCGTGATCTTCGCTCGTTGTTTGTTGACGAAAGGATGTGGATACTATGTCCTCGCGGAGATAGATTGTGGGATGGATGGAAGAGAGAACGAAGCGTAGGAGTTAAATCGGTTACAGCTCAAACTGGAGATCGCGTGAAAAAGAGCTTTAACGATCATTGGCGACAGGAGGATTCGTTCGGACATGGAAGCACTGGCTGTGCAGGCTGTTGTGGGGGTCGAGAGCAGATCATTCATTTCCTTGGATACCGTGGAAGATTGCTAAAGTTAGAGCAAGTTAAGGAAGTACCTGTTATCTTCAAGGCCCAGCTTTAAATGCAGCGTGTCATCTCGATGATGATATGATCATGATTGACATTACTGATACGGATCTACACGCTAGCCCGGATTCCCAAGCTTTATCAGATCTTCCTTCTCACAGATCCGGCGATGTCCTTATGGAAACCCCACACGGTGTGTGGCTCCTCTCCCGTTTACCGGAGAAAGCGGACGTTGACTTGTGAGCCCCATCGTCCGAATCGCGGTGGCTGACCTCCTCCTATAAATGTTTCTGGACAAGAGGGAGGTAGGTTCTGCGGGTACCCAGCAATTGTTGCCCGCCACGAATGATGTCCCTAAACCACCACGCACATTTCCTGAAATCCTCCTGCAAGCGCTGAATACAACCTCACTCACCAAACCATGCTTGTCTTCATCACTGCATCTTCGCTCCTGGGGAGGGGAGGTGGAGGGTATGCCTCGCCTTGCACAAATAGTAGAGCGTAGAAGGACCTCGGAGCCCCGACATTGGCGGACTCCAGATAGGCAGCCTCGTGCCGTTGTGCACCTCTGGACAACGACGCAGAATCATGTGTCGCGCGCAAGTTGGCGTATCGAAGTTGAATGAGCTCTTCAGGAATTGAAGTGGTCCCCCTTGTACGAGGTCTCGCGGCGCATCCAAGCGAGGCCGCCCCCCTTTCGGACGTCGCGCCGCAGAGTCACGCGCTACAATACCGTTCGCCCATATTGCCACCGCCTCCAGTAGACGCCTTCATTCCAGGCTCCATTCCAGCGCTGTTTTCGGCCAAGCCTCCCTTATCTGCGACCCAAATTGTTTTACGTTTGTGTCTATTGTGTATTGCCTACTTTCTACTGCCTACTGCCTACTGCCCTTGCAACCAGCGACATGTTCTATTGAGGAATATACCGCAGTCTGCTCCCCTGAAGAACGTGCCGCGTAGCCGAGATAGACGGGGCAGGGTGCTGACTCAGCCCGCCAGTGCCACCCTGGCGTCCTCGTGTCCGAGATTGGACATGCATCTCTCCCCCGCACACCACAGCCGGGTGGGAATGACCACCGCAGACGCTTTTGTTATTTATCATTCTTAATATCTACTGTTATTCCTCTTCTCGAATGGCGGGGGAACGACGACGGCCACCCAAGAAAGCATCTGGATCTGGAGCTTCTACAGTCCTCGTCCGGTTCAGAAGATTCGGCTTTGAGCCCATGTCGAAGACGCATATAACATGAATCTTACGCCGACCTGAAGACACCGCTTTGGGTATAGCGAGACAACATGTCGTGTTAGGCACGAGCTACGTGTGCCGTAGACCCCCTATCTCAGCTCTCAGCGCCGTGATGGCGCGACCTAGCACACGGAACCTTACTCGTTGTGGAAAATCGATTTCGATGGGGGCACCTATATATCATCACTCGCGGTCCGCCGTGCGGCCTCGCGACGAAAGACGTGCGTGTGGAAGAAGATGCCCCATCCCTCTGTCCGTGGTCATATACGGTACGCGGGCGAGGAATGAGAAGACACAGGTTCTCCACGCTCGTGTGCGTGCTCGCTGCCGTGGCGCGGGCCCTCGGCCAGGTCCGGGGCGTGAATCTGGGGGGGTGGCTGGCGACAGAGCAATGGTGAGGACGACAGAGGGCGATTTCTGGCGCCCAGCACCCATCTGACAGAGAATAGGCTCGCCCCATCGCTCTACGACAACACCACCGCTGCCGATGAATGGCACTTGTGCAATGAGCTGGGCAAGGAGAGTTGCCTGTCGACGTTGCAAGCACATTGGAGGTGTGTATAGATCTGCTCCGCTCCGACCCTTGTTTCCCCCCCCCCCCGACTGATGCCTGCGGTCAGCACCTTCTACACGCGCGAAGACTTCGTGGACATCGCCAATGCCGGCCTCAACACCTTGAGAATACCCTTGGGCTACTGGGCGGTCGATTTGCTAGACTATGAGCCCTACGTCGCCGGCCAGGTTCGTCGTCCCAAGCCACATCCACATCCTATCCCGTCGACTATCCATCCACTGACTTCCCCCGCCTTGCACACAGTATCCATACCTCATCCAGGCAATACAATGGGCCAACGAACTCAGCCTCTCCGTCATGATTGTTCTGCACGGCGCGCCCGGATCGCAGAACGGGTATGCGGGGTCGGGTCTGATCGGTCCCATCCTCTTCCCGTCCAACTCGTCGAATATCGATCGCAGCTTGAATGTGCTCATGAATCTGACCGAGGAGTTCTCGCAGGATGTGTACGGAGATACCGTGACTAGTATTGAACTACTCAACGAGCCCTACCTCTTTACTGGTCTTTTTACAATGAGCGAGTTGCAGGATTTCTATACGCAGGGGATCAGTACCGTTCATGGTGTGACAGAGACGATGAATGTTTCCTATCATGGTGAGATATCCCGCTTCGTCCTACGTATAATATTAGATTGATCGGACTGAGTGGCGGCTAATTAAGGACAGATGCGTGGTATGGCCCTGCGTTCTGGGACAATTATACGACATCACAACCAAGCGAGAACTTGATGGTAGATATGCACAACTTCTACGCCTTCGCGCCCAACCTAGACCTCGACGAGGACCAGATCATCGAAAACATCTGCAATACATCGCAACTTCTGAAACAAACCCCCTCGATTCCACAAACGGTCGTCGGCGAATGGAGTCTTCAGAGCGGGGTGAACACGACCGTCTCATCACGAGCTTCGCGAATCTGGCTTCGTCTTTTTTTCGAGGCGCAGATAGCGGCCTACACGCCCACGGCCGCGGGCCAGCCAGTCCTCGGCTGGATATTCTGGGCATGGAAAACAGAGTATGATATCGTGACTTGGTCCTATCGCCGTGGTATCGCCCAGGGCTACATCCCGGCCGATGTGCGCAATTCCAGTCTTTTTGTCTACCCGCTGCTGGAGAATGGTTGTGTGGATTCGACTTTTAATTATACCCCGGCGCAAAATGTGCCAAATTATGTACCGCCAGTTTATGCGAATTCTAGCACCACTACCTCCACGGCCACGGGGGCCGGTGCGTCGAAGAGTGGTGCGATGTCGCTAGGGAGGCTGGGAGTAGTATCATGGGCATTAATATCAGCGGCCTGGTCGGTAGCATTGTGGGCGTTGTGATTATTATAATAATAATAATAAATAATATTGAAAATATTACCAACCTTGTCTTTCCAATCTTGCATATTTGTTATGCATTTCCAACTTTGCATTTCTAGTCTTGCAAGTACAATCGTTATTGCCATCTATCGATCAATTCTAGTTTGCCGTATTTTGATCGTAATTATTCTCATCAACACGATCGCAAAAGAGGTTGTCCGATGACGACCACCTCTCCCCACGTCAACGAGCGAGTACAGCTTTACCTTCCTTCCCTAGGACCCGTAAGAATGCGAACGCACACACACACACATATATACATCTCTCTCTACGCATCGAAAGTACGCGTAGTAGTAAATGAAGACATAATCAACCGAGTACGAGCAGTATTTCTGAAAACTTAATATGATATATGATCGTCTTTCGAGACATAGAAAGGAAAGGAAAGGAAAGGAAAGGAAGAGAGGGAAGACGTAGAAAGATCTGATTCAATTCATAGGGATAGGTTACATTTTAGATGGTAGGGAAAATGCCGTTTTCCAAGATTTGTTGAAGTTTTGGCTTGGAAAAGAAGCCTTCGAGATTAGTATAGATAGATAGATAGATAGATAGATAGATAGATAGATAGATAGATAGATATATAGGACGGGTGAGAGAGTGAGAGAGGGATTGGGTTCCTAAAAGGGAGAAGGAAGAGTTATTCTTGAAGAAGAAAGAGAGACGGGGAGAGAGACGGGGGGAGAGAGAAAGAGAGAGAGAGAGAGAGATGGATATCCAAAAGGTGAAGAGGAACCACCAGTGCAGGAAGTAGATCATCAGGAAGGGGAAATAGATCTAGGAGAGAACAGCGGAGATTGTAACTAGGAGAAGAAGAAAACTTGTGGGGTTAAATTATTAGTAGATGTAATTATTATGTAGAAGCTAAATTAAAAGAACTTTTTATATCAAAATGGGGATACTTTTAAGATTATAGCTCAAATGTTAGCTTTTGATTAATTAAAATTAAAATTGACCCACACAATTATAATTGTTGGGAATTCAATAGGCTTGGCAATCGATATATTTGGTCCCTAGCATGAGCCCCTAGCGAGGGAGGGACAGCTAGAAAGGGAGGTTCTGGCGGTGGGTCCTTTAAGGGCCCGATATGAATAGGATCTATCCTACTGTAACTTAGCTTTAGGTAGTACTTCCAGAGTCTACTAGATTACCTTATTCTAATAATAATGATTTTAAACCTCTCTGGCGGGGATTCAAACATATCTATTTTCAATTTTTGATAGAAAAAACACAACTCGCTTAGGTTATTTAAAGGGGGAGGGAGATACAGATCCAATATATGTTCGATAACGCAAAAATAGTTAGCTTTCAACGCCACTTTATAGATAATACTGAATGGGATTTTGTCCACTTGTGTCGTTAATGGTTAATTATTTACATCGGCTAAGTGGCCTACTTTGGATTGTTGTTTGTTAAGAAAACTCATCAGTCAATAATATAATTAGTACGACACAACAGATAGCTTAACAGAACGACTGTTTTGAAAAGATTAGCAAAGCTTTCACATGCATGCAACAAAATTTTGGCTAAAAAATATATGTATAATAAGGCGCAATAAACGCAAAATGTGTGACGTATATGTGAACCTTAACTCAGAAACGATTTGCTGTAAGATCTTTGTATTACTGTATCGGGCCTTGAATCGGTGAGCGATTCTTGGAGTCCCACAAACTATAATCTTATGTTTTCATTATCAACGACCGATTCCAACCCGCGGTTGCCAAGCAGCATGTCAGACTGTCAGCGAAATCCCAAGCTAGTTATACAGCAAGGAAACTACTTAAGAGTCGTAATTGGGCAGCCTAGTTTTAAGAGCGATGAGGCTCGTATTTCTAACGAATACAAAACTGGAAGTCTAAATAATACCCCACTTTATCACTTCCATGAGGCTGAGCCATGTGTCGGTGGCAGTATTTCTCGGGTTAGACCAAGCCCGTCATCAATTGGTCTTATTTTAATATATTGGGCTAAGAACTCTCATCTCTTGAAGTTCGGTACAGTGCAGAACTCCCGATTAGAGATAGAATTTTACCAATAACGTGGAATTAGCCATTCTACAATGTAAGAAAAAGTTATTTCATAGTTGCGACTTCGGTATGTAGGACAAGATAAAAACTAAAATGGCAGTATGTGATAAGATGTCAACTTTTATCTTCCCTAAGCATTTTACTATCTTTTGCTTATTTCTTCGTCAGCTGAAGTAAAATCTAATGCCAAGTAATCTAAGGCCAAGTTTGTGTTAAGTTCGTCTTCCATTCGTATTCTCTCGTTTTTACTCGGTGATGGTGCTCATCAGGTGTGCCTCTATTTGACACTGGTGCTTAGAAGATGCGGCTCAGCCTTATGAATCTTCAGGTGTAAGTTCAGCTAGGACTATCCATAAAAAAAAAGGAGCTATTCTCTAATATATAATAGCTACTAAGTGTCACACTTCTTCCCCATCTTTTAAACGTTTCGAAAGTGTTTTCTTCGTCCAGTTGACCTGGTAGTCGTCTTGGAATTAACAATTATATTTTTAACACATTTTACTACGCCTAACTATGAGGATTCTCAACGATTGGTGGGAAGTACTGACACTCTGCTGGGGGTCAATCTCACCATGGAATAATGATCATTATTCCCAGAGTCCACTTTCATTATCACCCGTGCATATCGACTCCCCAGTATTTGCGGCTCCCAACGGACCCCGAGGCTCCTCCTTCACCTGTGAGTACCCTTCCATGAAAGGTTGGAAGGCGTGCTCGACACCTGAAGATAGAAGCTGCTGGCTCAAAGGTCCTAAAGGCGAAGAATTCAACATCAATACCGACTACGAGGATCTAGCACCTGCAGGAATTCTCAGAAAATATGAGATCGATGTTTCGTCTATGGTCCTATCCCCCGACGGTTTCAAGAATTTGGATGGGAAGACATACAACCAAACCTTTCCCGGCCCAGTAATCAACCCTTTTCCTTATTTTGGCAACTTAATTTTTGTGTATTGTGGCTCCTATTCCACTTTTCACTTTTCTGAACTCTTATTCTTCACAAAAAGAATAGTACTAACTCGCTGAAGTGGATCCAAGCCTGCTGGGGCGACCAAATAGAAGTTAATGTGACTAACCACTTGCAATACAACGGAACTTCCGTACACTGGCATGGGCTCCGGCAACTTGGGAGCGTAGAGATGGACGGTGTCGTCGGCGTAACCCAATGTCCAATCGCGCCTGGAGATTCGTTTACGTATAGGTTTAATACAACACAATATGGGACATCTTGGTACCATAGCCATTATTCTCTGCAGTACTCTGATGGCTTGAGAGGACCTCTGACGATTTACGGCCCCTCGTCTTCGGAATATGATGAGGCGATTAATCCTCTCCTTATAAGTGATTGGAATCATCGCAGTGCTTTTAGTGATTTCTTTCATGAGCTTGGAGTTCAAATTCCGGGGGCTGGTACGGGTCCTCCTAATATGACTAGTATCATTCTCAATGGATCAGGTATGAGCCGAATGATCTGGTTCTTTACTATTCTAACTTAAGTTTAGGACGCGAGAATTGTACACCACTGCAAAAGCAGAACGGGCAATGTACGGACGCACCACCACTCTTAACTGAGATTGTTCAGAAGGCAATTACATCCCGCTGGGAATGATCAATAGTATTACTAACTAGATTTTCAGGGAAAGAAATACCTACTCCGATTGATAAATACGTCCACGGACACTATTTTCCACTTCAGCATCGATAACCATAACCTTACTGTTGTGGAGGCGGATTTCGTGCCTATCAAGCCTTACAACACTACTAATGTACTAGTTGGAATTGGTAGGTTCTTCTTTCCCCTAAAATGATCCGCCTTCTAGGCTCACAATATATAGGGCAGAGATACCACGTCATCCTAGACGCCAACCCAAATGATAAAAGACAGCCTAAAGATCAGAATTATTGGATTCGCACAGTTCCCGCAACAGGCTGCAGCTCTTTTGAAACCCCACAAGATAATAGAACCGGTATCTTGCGCTATGCCAATGCCCAAAAAGTAGACCCAACAACCACAATCTCAGGCTTCAACCCCGTTTGTGCAGATGAGCCATACGAGAGTTTAATTCCCGTTATTCCGTGGAAAGTTGGAGATCCGGTGAATCAAGGTTCGTACATCTCAAAAATCCAAATGAAGCAGTACTAATCTAGAGAGTAGAACAACAAAGCACCTTTCAAGTCGGCCTAACAGAAGTCGATCCAGCAACTAATGAGTACCCTGGTGATGGTAATTTCTCGCGCTGGGATATAACCGACACCCCTTTATTTCTCAACCTCTCAAACCCTACACTTCTAAATCCTACGCAGACAAACTTTCCCAGTGAGCTGGATGTGATCAACTTCCCCAGTCAGCCAGTTACGGCAGATTCTTGGATTTACCTCTTAATTACTACAACAGGCTTCCCATTCGACTCTGCAAAGAAAAACTTTGTCCCGGCCGCTCATCCTGTATGCCCCACTTCCCCGATACGAAATATTTGGGCTAACTGGCTGTACAGATCCATCTCCATGGGCATGACTTTGTTATCCTCCAACAATCCGACAAGCCCTACTGGGATCCTCTTGTCAACCTTAAAAAAGACAATCCACCTCGTCGAGACGTGGCACTCCTCCCTTCCAACGGTTTTCTCATCATCGCTTTCAAGGCGGATAATCCTGGTGCTTGGCTCCTACATTGTCATATCAATTGGCATTCGTCTTCTGGACTGGGTCTGCAGGTCTTGGAACGACAGAGCAATATCAAGCTTAGCCAAAGTAGTACAGCGGAGTTAGATAGGGTTTGTGGGAACTGGGACACTTGGTTTGGTAATGTAAGTAATCACTGGTTTCCAGGTCCATTTCAGGATGATTCCGGGGTTTGAGGAGAACCCATGCGACCATGTGGATGGTCTCAAATAAATCTTGGCCAATGCACTTTCCTTGTAGCCAGTTAGTTCTTGTTGCTTTTGTTTTAGTAGCACTTATTTCCTCTATTTTGTTTGGAATTGAAACAGTATATTCCTTGTCCAGATCTAGTCCCCGTCTGGTATATGAACGAGATCAGAAAGAAAAAAAAATTGGAATTTCTTTGTTGAATTTTGGAGATATCAAAACCAGAAAGGGGGAGTTGTGTGGATGAGTTTGAAAAATAAAAATATGGAATTTTATTGTTGAAGCCCAGTCTGGATGAATCTGGAAAGGGCTCTATGATGTGTATGTAGCCTTGACTCGGGACTAAAAGATTTAAGATTTCGAGAAGGGAGATAATAACTACAACTCATCGACTGACTTAAGTAGTGACCTAAATGCCCTGAAAACAGTAACAAAGCCTCTCGAATACCACCTAATCAACGTTCTCCACCTTAACCAAGTCTACAATGCCAAAATATGAAAACCTCCCCATATCCTCAGCATATGCATCAGCAATGTTGGTGGCTAACTCCCCAGTACAGCTCTCTAGCTGAATCCAATCACTATCGCCCACATCATCCGTCGTATACTCCACCACCTGTATGCTCTCAGCATGCTCCAACGCATCACAGAACTGGTCTTTAAACCTATTCACATTCAAATATTAGCAGGGGTTCTTTACAAACATGAAGCGCAGGAAGAAAAAAAATGAAGAGGCAACTCACTTCTCGTGCGTCTCATCAACCCCATGTCTAGCACAGCACTCATAACTAACATCCGAGCCCCAATCCTCCACGAAGTTCCACCCGAGACCTCGCCTCCCCCAAAGCGCCTCTCCAACAGCCGCCCATCTAACCCTATCCCAAAACTTCCTTGCAAGCGGGAATTTCCTCGGGGGAAGCACACGCCGAAGATCCGAAGGTCTGGCATTCGTATCGAAGAAAAACGTATCAGTCTCGAAGTTAACACAGGCCCATTTCGTGACATCGTCTACGAGATTCACCTGATCGTACTCCGCATTGAAGCCTTTGAGGACGTAAAAGCGAGCCTCCTGACAGACGTGCAGGCAGACGGGGATTTGGATGCCGTTTGCAACGCGCCACCTGCCGTGGTATTTAACTTCGAAGTAGCTATTGTCGGCCTCCCCGCGGATTCTGGTGTCGTATACGATATGTAGGACTTGGGGACCGGGAAGAGTGAGTGCCCAGATTTTGTGTCGGATCTCGGCGGGGAGGAAAGGGAATGGCGTGAATACCTTGAAGCGGTCTGAAGGTTGGGGTGCAGGTGGGTTTGCGAGTGCTTGTTTTGGAGCCATAATAGTGAGGGATTTGTCGCCATCGTGTGGGAAATCGGCTTTTGATAGGCCACCGGGTTGTTGATAGAGAAAGTGAGCCAGTTCCGCATCTTCTTCCTCTTCTTCCTTATAGATATAGAGACAGTATTTGTTGGGGGGATTGAAGGGATTGAATGGGTACTTTGACTTTGGCGGGTTAACTTTGGTGGGCAGGCCATCATCTGAAAGGTTGGATCTTGATGCGCCATCAGCTTGTTGATAGAGAATACGCGGTCGCTCGACATCTTCCTCCTCTTCATATTCGTAGTAATAACCACATTTCCTCTTGCGGGGATGAGATGCATAGTCTGATGTTGAGGGGGAAGTAGACGCCATGGTTTGAGGTGGAGATTTCTTGTCTGTGGTGTTGTTGGGAAGATGAAGATGGAGAAGAGGTGCGCAGCTTTATTTGGCAGAACGAGAGTGAATATTGATGACGTTTTCGAATTTTCATGTTCTCACCAATGAGTCAATTTCGATGCCTTTCGATCCTTCATAGTGAATTTGCTGTCGGTAGCAGGGTTTGACCGGAGATCCATGCAAATACTGTAGCCAAAGTTGTTCAACACACAAACCGTTTCTAGGCTTCGTAAGATATTCTTGTGCGATGTGATGGATCACGGCCACAGTTTCACCCCTGTTCACATTAACAGAACCACCACAGCAATCTCCAATAGCTTTCTGGAGATTCGGGGAGCGACGGGTGTCAAACTGGAGGCTTCTCAGAGCTCAGGCACCGTGAGAAGGCGTCAAGAGCAGGTGATCCCAGCCAAGATATCGTTGCCGAGCCCTCTCTCAGAAGAAGACTGCGAGGTGATGGACTCCACCATGCGGTCATATAGCTCTTCCATTCCAGGTGGAAGCTCTCGCACCGCTCCCTCCACAGCTTTATCGGTATAGGATTTGTTGATATGATCAACGGCAAGTTTGACCCGAAGAAGATTTTCCTGTGCCATAGTCACAAGCCGTCAAGTGAGCTCCTCGGCAGGATCTGGATGTGTTTCGTGGATATTTCATGGTCTTTCCCATTTCTTTCTAAGGCTAATTGCTCCTAGTTTGCGTCCAGCGGAAGTTTCCTAAGTTCTACCTCTATCTCTGGGAGAGGACGACCACCGATTAAGATCCTTATAGGAACAGGGGCGTTGAGGACCTCAGAGAGTAATCTAATTCCATCTGTAGGAGTAGCACACTTGTCTAAGTTGTCTATAATCCGGAAAAATGTCTCGGAAAAATCCAACTTGAAAAGAATGGCTCTAAGGACATATTTCCAGATGATTTTAGCGCAGATAGGTTCAACTTTGTTGAAGTCTTGCTTAATGCCTAGCGAAACCCTGGGAATATCTGAACAGTCTGAAATGCTAGTGATCGCAGTATCTTACTCAATGACTCTTTTGCTCTGGTCTGATCTCCAAAACGAAGGAATATAATTGGCATGATCTACGTGCTTCCACGAGGTGGTTAACTAAGAATGATGATAGGACCGACTTGCCACTACCCACAAAGCCATGAATTCATAGGAGACGAGGGGAATGTTCAAATCCTCAGTATTATCATTTGGATACTTCAATCGTGAAGGGGGTATTTGGCAAAGTCTGGCCAGTATTGAAGATGAAGAATGAGAATGAGCCTGGAGACTGAATATTATTAGTACGCAGAAGTCGAGCTGAAGGCAAGAGTCTTAGAAATCATCCCATTGATCAACAAGGGAAAGGGCGAGCAAAGGACAGTCACAAGCAAGTGAACAGCATCTATCCCATCGCACAACGGCAAATTCAATCGAAGGTTGTCTTGGTTGCACTTGCACCCTGTAAGCGCTAATGGATGTGATGCAATACCAACAGCTGCAGTAAGACCCAGGATAGGTAAAGTGCCATATTGGATACACCATACTATGCAATTTATATGTATATACGTACGTAGTAATAAAAAAAACATTACAACTTATAGTAATGGTATTTCCAAAGAAGTCTATAATGCTAAATTGGTATTAATGGTTGCACCCAAATCCTGTTTGTGATTGCAAGCTATCGTACTATTACTCATACGTGTGGTACAGAGCGTAGCTTCGTCCATAGCTGGTGGTATATGGTATATATACAATATGAAGAGTAAAGATGCAGATTTTGAGACGCAGTTCAGTAGCGAGATCTGGGAATAGTGTCAAGGTTTTAATCGGTTGGCATAGCTGACTGGTGCACGATTTGCAAATGCCCCAGTGAGGCTGGAGTTTATTATTAATAGCTGCTTCAAATTTTGATGGGATCGAAAAAGAATACAACAATATAAATAGTTGTGCTCGTTGTTTATAGCCCTCATGAAATATTCGACTAAAGAACAATATCAGGTAGCAGGTGACTATCACGTGATACGAAATGATATGGCTTGAATCCAATATCTACCTTACCGTCAAGATCCTCTGCAATCCATCCCACATGTCAAGTCTATTAATAAAAGACCGAGATTAGAATGCCCACCGCAAGGAAATCACCCACATCACATGACCAGTAATCTCGCTCTGCCTCGCCTCGGAATGCCCTCAAAAAAGAAAAGAAGTACGAAGAAGTCGGGAAGGATCACATCACCCCACCACCATCGCAAATGCACCCCTATTACCCAGCCTAAATATATCGCTCTGCACGCCAACGAGCCCTCTGGATTGCCAGGCAAAATATAACAACAACCTATGGGGAAAGTAGTACTCGATATTTAATTTACTAGAATAAATAAGTAAAGTGCATCGCAGACGGGAAAGTGAATGAAAAAGACGTTGTGAAAGTGAAAAGATGTTTTTGTACACGGCATACATGCACGGGCTATCAGAGGCATCGGAGAAAAAAAAAGAAAAATAAAATTGCGCGTGTTTGAGAATATCTTCTAGTTTAGCGGGTTCTGTGGGACGTATCACAGGCTTGGTTTGTGTTCTTTGAGCCCTCTCTACCTTTTTCATCCAGATGTGGTTGTGATGACAGAAAGCGACATGTTGTTGCTGCTGCTGCTGCTGCTGCTGTTATTATTATGGTTATGGTTCATCGATTATTAATAGCCAGATCTATTTCCTCCCTCCCCCACCAACCTGGACACAGAGGTCGTCCAAGTGGACGGATTGGATGGGAAATCCCATGTGGAGTCGGGCTTATGATCGGGTCATTGCGTGCAGCAACAGGGAGGGATCCTTGATGATGACCTATACCCAGGCCGGTATCAACCTGAGACTGGAACAGCGGCAAGAATAGGGGTCTTCGGGCTGAAGGAGAACCATGAAGGAAACTATGGATGAGGAGGATTTGATCAAGTTATAGCGACTCTGCGGACGGCGTGGACAGGTCTAGTGATCTGCCACCATGGTGCCACCCATCAACGCTTTCTATTGTCACTGTTGCGTGTTGTCTATGACGAACGATCCTTGGATTCCGGAACCCCCAGAGAACATGGTTAGAATGGACAATGGACAAGAGACCATGGGCAATGAAGAGCGGCCAGCAGTGCCCCCATCCATCCATCCAATCTTCGCTGGCTCTTACATGTATGCTTACTCGACCCGCCGCCTCACCCCAGAGGTACTCACTCGTACTTCTCCTGTATTGTGGTCACGCAGGCGTCGTTGCACGGCATGTGTAGAGACACAGTCACTGAACTAAACTCTCACTAAACTCTCCGCCAACGCCTGCGGATCTCCAATCACCATTCGACATGGCAATGGTCCGGCCAGACTTCCAACGTCCCATACGATCTCTCGATACCGTAGACCCAATCTCCCTTGCCGGTTCTGTATCCAATATACCTGCAACGGCACTCCCTGCCATGGCCCGTCCCCCCTGCACCGCCGGGGCTGAACATGGCCCCCCTTTACCTGCCCAACCAGCGTCCCTCGACGTGCTCTGCCCCTTGACCTTCGGCCAGGATCAGATCAGTGCAGTGTTGGCATGGGTCGCTCGCATGGCCATCCAGATTGGAGGGCCTCACATCATCGGGGTGCTTCCCGGAATACGAAGGTGCCAAAGAAAACCTCCCCATTTTTGATCTCATCCATCCCTATCCCCCATCGCACGGTGCAGGCCCCGTCGACATCCCGTCCACGTACACCGCTGGATGCCAATCAAGAGCTGCAGCACCTCATTTCCCCTGCTCGTGTGGACGTTGCCGCTGGCCCTCGACGATACCTTCGATTTTGCCTCTTCTTTTCCTGCGACCGCGGAATCCTTTGACAGCAACCGCACCCTGTGTTTGGTTTGGCGGGAGAACGAACTCGACGGCAGAGCACGGTAGTCACTCTTTATCTTCTGCTTCATCTTTTGCTTGATCGCCTGAAGAGCTCGAGGCTCCTGCGTCCTGGAGCGGTCCCGATATTCTGAAACGGCAACGACTCATCATCCTCGCCTGCCGTCGAATGGTCCATTGCACGACTTCCCGAGAATCACATTTCACCAGGGAGAGGAGAGCATAGGACTTGCAGGAGACGACATCGGTGGCCACCCACATCCACGATTGAAACGACGCTGGTAGAAAATTCGGGGCTTGATAAAAAGTCCTGGGGGGGGGGAATTGGAAGGGGAAGAAAAGGTCGTTTTCGCATCACGAGTGGGGGACGACTGTGCTACAAGTACCCTTTCCTTCTTGAAACCCCAAATGTAAGTGATTGATTTCATGACTTCGAGATCCGATCTTCTGGGAAGCGGAACCGGTTCCCCTTGGGTTCATTGCCCGTCTATCATGAACGGCTGGAGTTCGCATCGAAATCTTAGGTGGTTTCGAAGCTGCGTTGTGCGAATCCGTGAGAAACCTTGGATCATTTCCTCCATTGCACCCTTATGCTTCTTAATTCTTGTATATGTGATGTTTGTTATTGTAGTTATACTAATTCGATTGTACAGCTGTGCTTTTCCGGGACCCATTGACACGGCCAATTCTCTCATCTGAGCGCATGCAACCTGGAAATGCGACTCTAGATACGAACATCATAGACTGATCGTGTCTTCTTCATCGGATCCTAGCGATTCACGACGCTCTTTTACCTTCCATTCTTACCTGGGAGTTCGACTACTTCACCAAATTTGCTGGGCGCATACCATATCTAACAACTTTCCGAATTTACCGTATCACCGGCTGGGAAATCTGTTGTGTTACCGGACTCGAGATCCATCGCACGTCACCAGTGGAAGCATATGAGGTCTCATCGACGGCTTCATGCATACACAAACGTAAAGGATCCAGGACGTTGGTTTGTGGTATCAGGAGACATAGAAGGGGGAGGATCATATACTAACAGTGGGGGGACAAACTTCCAACTATTGCTGTCTAAATGAGTCAGCAGAGATGGCCAGCAAACGGCCCAGGAGGGGGTTCTGTAAGGAGAGCAAGAGAAAGAGTAGAAGCAGGTTCACAACCAACAGCACCTCCGTCAATACCGCCGTATGAGCCCCCCAGAGCAGCACCAAGTCCTGCATCAAATCGACCGAGACCGTCGATGCCAGCTGGCTTAGCTACAACAAGATCTGGACCGGGTGCAATAGGCGTTGCGATATCACGACCAACCCAGATGCCACAATGGCCTTTAAGTGGTACGATTGAGAATGCGGAGGGAGAAAATCGATCATATCAACCACCTCCAGGTCGTGGTCCACCTCCGCAAAGACCTCCGCGTCCGAGCCATGTACCATCGATGCTTGATGCTTCACGGTTACAGGAGCATACACCTTCATTTCAATACACATCACACAACCCGGAAGATTCTCCTCGAGGACGTCCCACCCAAGAAGATGATGATTCCTCACCTACTATAAATAATTATTCTCCTATAACACCATCATCACGACCATCCACAACGTCGTCTGTAGGGACAATCCCCGACTTTCCCCTGCCCATGCCAGGACAACCGCGGAGAAGTGCAAATCTCGGTCCACCACCCAGCTCAAGGAGAGGGGCTTCATCATATTATTCGCAAGCATCATACGTATCACCGATTCCCGAAGAGAGTCCGCGAACATTGCAATCGCATCACTCTATTGCTTCAAGCGCTGCAATACCATCAAACTGGGGTAGTGAGTCGCCTGGGTATTATGACGATGAGGATGAGGGAAGGCTCCAAGACGACGTAATTGAAGAGGGACGCGAATCTAGAGAGTCCACTGTGGATGATAATGATGATAGAGGATTAATTCGAAGCGCAAGTTTGGGGAAACGAGCGAAACCTTCAGTAGTGACTACGAAGAGCACAGATAAGGTGGAGCAACGGCCGACTGCAAGTCCAATACAGAAAGGAAAACTCAAGCGGACGGAGGGAATTAATGGAATGCCTCGACCAGAGGGGATGGGTCCGCCGCCCAGGATTTGGCCGATGATTGGAAGTGCAGATTCACCATTGGCCAGCGGTACAGGTTTTATCGACAGCTCCCCATCAACTTCTGATAACTCAACCCCAACAGTGGCAAGGGCTTTATCGACAAACGAGCCAGTACGAGCGCATTCTACCAACTCCCCCGAGGCACAAGCTGCAAAAGCAAATATGCTTGGAGCATACCAGGCTGCGAGCTCGTTAGGAGAGTCAAAATCAAGCCGGTTATCAGCAATTCGGAGACCGCCACGGTTGGATATTGATGCGGTTCGAGATGCAGAAGCTCGAGGGAGCTTAACAAGTTTGCCTGATCTAATACGAAGAGCAACGAGGTTGGCAGCAATGATGGACAGAGGAAAGAGACCTGCAAGCCGGGGGAACGATCTGAACGATTTCGATACTACCCAGCTTGCAAATGAAAAGGAGATTGGGGAAAGAAGACAATCCGGTCTTTCGGGGATGTTGGCAGCTTTCCCCCCTCCAGGATTGTCCACCCCATCACCTCGACCCAATTCCCCATGGCCATCAGTCTTCAACCCCTCGCCTGCCAACCTCGATGCCAAGCAAGAGAGAAAACCTCGCCGATGCTGTGGGATGCCATGCTGGCTCGCCTCTTTGGTTCTTTTAATATTACTCGTAGTAATAGCAGCTGCGGTCGTTGTTCCTCTGGAACTCCTCGTAATCCACAAGCACAAGAGTACCGCGCCTGTCGCACAATCCGAAGCCTCTAGTTGCGCAACGGATAATACGACAGCTTGTCAAAACGGAGGCACTTCCATAACAACAAACAGTACCTGTTCTTGTATCTGCATCAATGGCTTCTCAGGGAACACGTGTACAGATAGTAGCGCGATGGGTTGTACGACAGCGAATCTCTCAACCACAGATCCGACTTATTTCAATGTCACATTAGGCTCTTCAATTCCTCGACTCATAGCCGCTTCCGAAACCAACTTCTCGGTCCAATTATTTGGCTCGGAAATCCTGGCCCGTTTCAATTCTGCGAATCTGAGTTGCGCTGCCGAGAATGCACTGGTTACATTTGATGGTAATAGTGATCGTGTGGGAGCCTCAAATGAAGTCGTCTCGACAACCATCTCAGCTTCAGCCTCTATTGCTTCTGCGACAGGAACAAGTGGCGTCGTTGCGCGAGATACCGCGACGGAAGGCGGCCTGTTGGTTGATACATCTGCTACCTCCTTACTTACCTCGTCAGCATCTTCCCCCACAACCACGTCCCCTGCATCAGCGACACCAACCATTAACCCGTTTGCCGACTTCAGCGTCACGGAAGCCGTGCTCGATTTCGCGCGCGTCGTCGTCCTATTCGTTCTCCAACAGAGCGATCTCGACGCCGCAGTCGCGGCCCAAGGTGCACTACAGAGCTTCTTCGACCTTACAGGAACCAAGAACCAAGCTGCTATGAATGTCAGTCTCGGAAACGGCTTCTTCGTCGATTTGGTGGATGAGGGGTGGAACAGTAGTGTGACGACCAAGAGACGCCGAGCTACGGGCCCTGAAGGCAGGAGCTTCAATCTCTGGGATGAGAACTAACTTATGTACTGTACTTGTGCGAATTGTTGAAAGGGTGGCAGGTGTATATACCAGCAACTTTTTTATTTTATTTTTATTTTTTTTCGTATCCATTGTACTTTATTGCTCTGTGAGCGACTGCGATCTTTCGATCCCTCTTATCTGTCCAGGCTGCGCATTTGGCGTTTGGGTGGGTTATAAGATGATATCTTGTCCTTTTCAAGGCGCGTTTCTTTCTCTTTTTCTTTTTAAAAGGGAGGGTTTAGAAGGAGGAGAGATAATGATTCAAAGACCTGGTCTGCTGGCGGAGGAGGCTTGATATTTACTCATTTGTTTTTATTTTTTGGTGTCTTTTGATGTGGTATGGGTGAGGTGGGGGGGAGAGGGGGGGGAGGTTGTAAATAGTGTGGAGGTGGCGGGGGTGGTTGACTTAGAAGAGTAGAGATGATGTGGTATGGTGTCGTGCGGTGGTGATAATGAATGAGAATAATAAGAATTAGAGATCTTACTTGGATGTGTTTTTTACGCTATTGATTGATTGATATTATGATATGAAGTTATGTAAGGTGATAAATCTAAATTCTACCTTGTTATTCTATCCCAAGCTGCACCAGCTCCCACCATTCTTTTATTTGATTGAATGGTAAATATTGATTTGGTCGGTCCTATATTCCAATCCAATTTTCTTATTGATATAAATGCCAGGGTTAATAATTAGCCCGCCCAAATCGATTTTTTTTCTATAACCTATCCCCCTTTGATCCCCAAGGTTAGGTTCTGTTCTTCCCATCCCCTCCTTGCACTCCATATTTTCAACAATAGTAACATAGTATTACATTAATCACAGCCTGAGAATATAATTCCGGGCATTATTTTCCTGCCAATTTAAATCCGAGCCTCAAGCTCCTGGCTCCTGAAGGCTCTCAGTACCGCAAGCGCCGTCACGGGGTACGCCATCAGTTTATCGTGGTCGCCGAACGTGAGTCGCTCTTCGAGTACGGTTCCGAGCCCGCTAGGGCTGAGGTATTGGGTGCGCCAGCTTCCGTCGGCGTGGTGCTGTTTGTGGTGTGAGTCTTCATGACTGGATGAAAGCCCTCCCCCTATCCTCCAAACGCCTCCACCACCACTGCTCGCTAAGATAAGATCCTTCTGCTCCCCCTTCTTTACCCAATTGCAACTATCGTATTAATGAATGATTCATGACAACGGTCCTCGTAACCCTACTGCACCACATCTCGCGGATCGACAGCGGCATTCAAGTGCCGCTGTCCCGGCTCCCCGCAATTGGATCCGCAACATCCTGAACGGAAATCACCCAGCCGATACATAATACATACGAGTGCAGTGCGTAAAGACCCTCACACACGCTCACACTCACACTCACGCTCACGCTCACTCTCACTCTCACTCCCACTCTCATTCTCACGCCCACTCTGACCCTCACTCACTCACTCACGCTCGTACTTATATCAACACCATCATTGCCATCACGGTTACCCTCACCCTCATCCTCATCCTCATCCTCATCCTCATCCTCATCCTCATCCTCCTCCTCCTCCTCCTCCTCCTCCGCTCCCCCTCACCCTCTCACCCCCTCACTCCTCCCTACAGCATGACCAGTCTGTGACAATGCCATGGATTCGAGTGGGAGACCCAAGAAAGCCGGAAAGTCCAGGATCCCCGATCATCTGCGTCGCCGGACGCTGGTCAGCTGTGACCGCTGCAAGAAGAGGAGGATCCGTTGCATCAAAGCCGTTGACGCCCATGGCCAGGAATCATGCCAGAGTTGTCTCGATATTGCCGTCACTTGCGAGTCGACGCTGCCGAGGAAGACGCGCATCTACGGGAGTGTGGAGACTCTCAGCTTGAGGTATCGAGTGCTGGACGCCCTCATCAAGGGGCTCTATCCGCAGAGGGACACGGACAATATCGACACGCTGTATGAGATCGCCGAATCGCAGGATATTATGATCCCCGACCTGAGTGGGCAAATCTCCTCCGAAGGCGTGTTCAGCAAGAGTCCCCCACGGGCGGAGTCCACGCCCCCAAGGAGGCTGGAGGACGCAGGGCCATTGATCGCGGAGAATGCGCCGATGGAGGCGTCAAGTCTGGTGCCGGAACAGCTTGTTCCCACCCCGCACGATGGCCCATCGCATTATATCGGACCCTCTTCTTCCTTTGGGTTTGTCCTCACCGTCCGGAGTATGGTGTCCGAGTTCACCGCGGCCTTGAACACCGTGCAGGCCGACGATGAACGCACCAAAATATCATCAGATTTTGCGGGCTCCAATTGGAGTAAAGCACTAGAACCAAAGGCGAATGACCAGCTCCCACCAGTAGCACAAGTCGGAGGGCGATACAGGAAATCTCACATCAGCTCTGGAGAGGAAACCGCATTCCCCATCCAAAATCCCGAGGCAAACCGGATCATTCACCAACCCAATCTCCTCTCCAGCTATCTCCCTCCCCGCCAAACCGCGGATCTCCTCGTGCAGGCATTCTTCGATCATGTGCATCCCAACTACCTGATCTTCCACCGGGAGACCTTCGAACTGCGCTACGAGTCAACCTGGACCCAAGCCCTGACCGGCATCCCGATCCACGAGATCGAGCCGGGCTGGGTATGTTGTCTCTTCATGGTCCTCGCATTTGGTGCGCAAGTCATCGTGCAGGATGACAAAGAGCAGTACGTGCAAATGCAACGGCGGTACCTGGATCTCGTCAAGTTGCGAGTCTACCACCTTATCAGCTCGAGTAGTTTAGTCAATATCCAAGCCCTCCTATTACTCCAACTGCATCAGCACAACTGCGCCGAGCGCAACACGGCATTCCTGATCCTAGGGTGTACCATTCGAATGGCCACGGCACTCGGCATGCACCGCGAAGGGACCCTTGGCGGCTTTGACAACATGGAACGAGAAGTGCGTCGCCGCGTCTGGTGGACCCTCTACATGTTCGAGCACCTACAGTGTACGATCCTGGGCCGGCCATGCTCCATCGATGATACCGAAGTCAACATCACATTCCCCAACGAGACCATGCTCGACGGCTGCGAGAACGTGCCGCCAGGGTACACCGAATTCTCGGTACGCTTAACGCGATTAATGGCTGACACACGAAAGAAGATCTACTTCTCACCCAGCAATCCAACACAGCAGGGCCAATACCCGAAAGTCAGTGTGGTGATGCATTGTCTACTAAATCTTGACGCTTGGTACCAGAGTCTCCCCAACTGGCTGCGTCTCGAAAATCCCTCCTTGACGTCCAAACACCGCCGCGCTGTCGTGGTTCTCCACCTCCAATTCCACAACATCCAAGCTCTCACAACTCGACCTTTCATCCTGCGTAAGGCCGTGGTGCAACTAGCGCGCAAATTGGGGAAACATGTGCCGTCTCAAGACCTGGATGACGAGGAGTTACGATTCAGCGCTCTCTGCGGATCGCATTCTAAGGAGAGTGTTCTTCTCTGTCATCAGCTGCTCATGAGTGGAATGTTTGAGGGGGTCGGCTGGCTCGACGCTTATTACGTCTACCACAGCGTCTTTATCCTCGCCCTGGACTTCCTCGCCCGCCCCGATGACGAGCCCGATTCCCCCGAAGACAGCGCGCGGAAATCCGCGGTGCGGGAGATCATGAACACGATCCAGAACACTCAACTCTGCCCCACCCTCGCCATCTTAACCCGCGTCGCGCTACAGTTTGCTAAGATCGTCGGCATCTTTGACGTCCAGGGTGAGGAATTCCACGCCGCGAATCATGAACACTACCACCCGCCAACCTCGACCCCCTACACCATCTCCAACACCTCTCAAGTCTCAACCTCCAGCCCCAACCCCAGCTACGCCGCCTTTCCCCACGCCCAAGCGGCAAACAACACGCAGTCACCAGCCAGCGTCTCGCACCTCGTAAACACCTGGTTCCAACGCGAGACCGGCGCGCTGAAGTGGAACGGCGGCGACATCTTCAACCTCGAGAACTACAGCATGCCGCTCACGATGGGCAATTTCATGGCAGAGCCGCAGAACCCCAGCATAGACTTGGGCATGGGCATCGGCTTGAGTGTCGCGGAGAATACGGCCGCCGCCGCGGCGTTGTATGCTCCCTGGGTGAACGGCACTATGAACGATCCGCTATATAATGCCATGCAGCATAGTAGAGGCGAGGCGTATCAGAGTCAGGGTCAGGGTCAGGGCCAGGGTCAGAATCAGGGGGAGTATAAAGGGCGTGGGATGCATTAGCATTAGCATTAGCAATCAGCATTAGCATGCATTGCATTGCATTGCATTGCATTGCATTCCATCGCATAAAATCGCATAATATCAAATAAAAAAAATAAAGATAAAATAATGGAAAATATATATTTATGTATTATATTATATATATATATCTTTCTCTCTCTATATATATATATATATGTCTTTCTATATATATCTCTCTCTCTATAAGCATTGAGGGGGGAAATACACCACACCACATTATACTATTATATATATACAAGATGCAGAAACTGAGACGGAAAACAGGATATGGAAAAATCAAAAGATTTTGTTTGTAGGGGGATGACAAAGAAGTATACCAGTGTGAGAGATTAAAATTGGTATTGAAGAGTAAATGGGGCTCTGTGTTGCAATGTATAAATACATACATATGTTGGCATTAAAACATTTTAATATAAATATAAATTAAAGGTTAAATTGACGTCAGTTGAAAGATTTTATTTCATCTCATTTGATTTGCATTGTTAGTCCACGAATTTTCATTGCATCAAATGCTTTATTATCTCGATACATTGTACTCAAGGTCTGGCATATTCTAATTCCCCAACCGACCATTCATTTCGTCAATCCCATTCCCCCTTAGTTCCCTCAACTCCAATGCTCAACGGTCGTTGAGCTACAGTGACCAGATCTCAGAATTTTTGAAATCTGCCTTGATACAACAAACCAAATAGTTTCGATCGCAAAGATGCTACCATCCAGTCCGCACGCCCTAGTACAACAAAATAAAGAAATCGAGCTTCGTGAACTCGAAGGAAGAAAAAGAAAGAAAAAAGGTAGCTGAACACCCATTACAATGATTGATGAGACTCCATGCTCATCCATCGCCCGAAGAAAGAAAACAAACGGAGGAAGTTATCCGTAGTGGCGTTCAACCTTTCATAAACGCCCCACCATCTTTATCCCATTTCGTCCCGGAGTAGGGTGCCCTGCCGTAGTACTCCGCAGACCAAAACTTTTCAAAACGCCAATTATACACTTAATGATTAATGATTTTAATCCGCGGCTAGACGAGCAAAATGCTTGCTCCAAATCCAGCCAACTTGCTCGGAAGGATCATCTTGATTTTTTGCGAGCCAGAGCTCACCCTTTTCACCAATAACATCGAAAATCTAAAACCGGTTAGCGATGAGTCTTCATTACGAGTGTAGCGGCACTTACTTCACCAGCCTGATATGTCAGATAGGGGTATCCCGCCTCGGATTTCGTGGCACTGATATTGAATTCGAACAGACTTGCGGCCAAATAGAGAATATTATATCCACCAGCCATATTTCGATCTCGGGAAGAAGCTCTTGAAGACCGTTGACTCTCCTCTGGTCCATCTGGAAGAGGCATTGCAGATTGAAAAAGTCCAGAGTATCGAGATTGTGGCGGACCATCGACATGGTGCGAATTTGATGTCGAGCTAGATTCTCTTCGTTGGTTGTGTTCATTGCTGGGGCGTGCCATCCCAGTCTCTGAAGTGTAACTTCGTGATGTACTTGGTCTTGCAAGACTAGACGCACTGGGACGGGAGAACGATGTGTCAGGTGTTGCAGGGGATCCAGAACCTCCTCGTGAGTGCCCATTTGTGTAGGCGAGATTCTGATAGGTGGCTTGAGGGAGGCCCGGAGTGGTTGCAACGATCGGGGAGAATGTGAATTGGCCACTATTTCGTTTTGCAAAGTCAGGAGTTGGAAGACTTGGCGACTGATCACTTGTAAGTGATAGACCACGAGGACGATTCGACAAATTCGATGGTCGACCCTTTGACTTTGTCGAAGTAGCGTCATCTGCTGTCGATTGAGAACCTCGAATTTTGTTGCCATTCTCGAGGAAACTGCCATTCACAATGCCCAGATCGTTTGCCTTGCCCTCGACATATTTGTAGTCACGATGGAAAACTTCGACAATATCTCCAAGAGAAGCTGGTATCTGGGTTTCCTCAAGGACAACTATGACTTTTCTTTGCCACATGCCGTACCATTCAGCTTGGATCTGAACGAAACGTCCGAGGGCAATGTTACCCATCTGTTCCGTCAGCTCGGATAGTTTGGGTAGCTCCATCTTCAACGTTTCATTTAAAGCCTCATATTGGTCTACAAGATCCGAAAGCTTCTCGTCAATCTTCTTTCCGTGAGCCCGAGCGTGAGATGCTTTCTCGAAATCTATACGACGCTTCGTCCGCTTCTTCATCGCTAGCCCCGGGGGACCGTAGGCTGCAATGACTTGCTCGAAAGGCATTATAACACGAGTCCGGACCTTATCAAGCTACCAGTTGTCAGAAGAGAATGATCAAACTAGGCATGAAATACTTACGTGATCATCCAAGATGGTGGTACCTATTTCACGCATCGACATGTTAAATCGCGCCCATTTGCTCTCCAGTTCGGGATAAGGGCTGGCACTGTGTCTCATCATCAATTCGATTGATGATAGGTATCGTAAAAAGTCGTTGACGTAAGTCGTTTGCTGCCGAGTATAGTATTCGACATCGCGTAAAACAACCTGTAATCGAAGATAATCATCGCCAAACTTTTCATGAAGCTCTTTATATCTCTCATCGTCATGAGGTCTGAGGACATCGGCCTGGTGCTTATCTTTACCCCTTCCAAAAGCATCTCTGCTGAAAGCTTTGGCGAGCCCAGTTCGAACATCAGATTCCTTTCGCTTGCGGTTGACGATCTTGCCTACCATATCGATACGCTTCTTTAGATCATCAATGTTTCTAAGGAGCGATTCTATCTCATCACAAGAGATCCTCAGAGATTGGTAATCGGGGTGATTCTCAGCGGTATGGTTCATAATTTGCTTGAGGAGGAGCTGATATCGGGTAAGTCGCTGGACTGGTTTGACAAGAAGGGCATCAATGTTCCACGCCTGGGTAAGATCCTTTGCAACAACATCACATTCGCCGAGCCAGACTTTCACAGCATTGTCCTTGTGCAGACTGTCCAAGCGACGTGCAGCAGCCTCGCTATTCTTCAGGTACTCTGTATAGATGATCTGCATCCGCTTCAGATGTTTACCAAAATTTGCGCCGATAAATGTCTTCCGATCCTTCTGCTCATCCGTTTCGTCTGTCAGCGTAGGTGCTGTAGACAATCTGTTATCAGCAGAGGACTCGATAGATCCAGCCCCTGCTCGACTTTGCCTTGATCGCTGATTTCGAGTAGAATATACAGCTGATCCTGCGGATTTTAACTCGTCGAGAAATACTGTGCTAAAAGCAACTATCTCATCGGTGTTACGGAAGATGATTTTGATGTCGCTGGAGTCGAGTTTGGGGCATGCTTCAGCTGTACCCTTGTAGATTTCTTCAGCCACATTCATGTCCTTTAGGTAGACAGACTCAGTTTCGATCAACTCTTTTATGAGCATCCGACGTTGGAATAGATGCTTCTTGAGTTGCGCATTGGCTGCTTTCTGCTCGGCTGTCTCCTCTATCTCGGGTATCGGAACCTGGGGCTGGGGCTCTAGCGTTTGACTAGAAGCTTCTTCTATGGAGATCTGAGTACTGGATCTCGGTGTTGAAACAGAAGCACGCGGTGAATAAAGATCATCACTTCCGCGCCGAGACTCAGAAGTTTGAGTTGCGTCATTACGACTTGACTGATAGATACTGGATTGGGAGCGACGGTTGTAGAAGGTTGGCAGTTCTGCACGACCAGTAGTAGGCGAAGGATCCTCCTCGTCTTGTGCAACAGGTGGGGTAGAGCACTCAGGCCAGAGAGGAACAGCAGAAACACCATAAATTGACGAATGGCTAGGAATTCCCAGCCCGAAACCAGTTGCCGTTGTCAATGGAGGAAGATCGTGATGAGTTGGACTAATGGACCTTGAATCCGGCATTGACGGAGGTTGTGAGCTGTAATTTTCCGACTTGGATGGGTAAGTCTGTGGAGATAGGGTTTCCTGTACTGGGTGGGCTGAACTCTCTAGAGATGCCATGAAGAGAGCTTCATCTTGAGGGACATCGGCATAACCATCACGAGAAGATCCTGTAGTCTCTACAGAGTCGTCCGTCCAGGCGGAGTTCTGGCTTGTGCGATCAGTTTGGGGTGATATACGGAGATTGCGTCTGTGATCAAGAGAAGAATCTGGTTTGTCAAGCCCACTTGGATTTAGAGCCACAGCATCGGAGCTTTCATATTCCACATCTGCCATTGGTATCTGGATGTCCTCGCGCTGGACTTCTTTTAGAACCAGTGAGGGCACCTCTCTGGTCCCGTGTATGAGAAATTTGGTTGCCTGATCATATTTCCTCGTATCAAATTCTTCCTCGTCCACCTCCGGAATCATTTCATCGGTAGGTTGAGCCTCATCATAGCTTCCTTCATGAGATCTTTTACTAACCGGCTTTTCGTCAACAAGCTCAAAGGGTGTCGAGACTCGTGAATGAGGAGTAATTTTCTTCGGACTTGCAGCTGTGAGAGTGCTAGCAAATGATGGAGGCTTGTTTCCGGCATCGAAATCATGCTGGAATGTACCTGGTGGTAACGGATCAATTACAAATACATCATTTGTGGGTGTTGACTCTTGCTGATTTTCCTCGGCCGGCGTAGCATCAAGCATAATCTGAATTGAGCCCTTCTCTTGTCCCGCTGGTGTTTCTGGGCTTAGACTGTCAGTTTGAGGTCCCGTGCTGGTTACCATCAAAGACTCGATGGAACGTTGTAAAACACCCTTGCGTGACACTTCTGTTTGGGCTTCGTTATCAATTTCTGTCACTCCCGTTACATTAGAGATAGCTGATGCCGGTTCGTCGTCATCAAGAAGAAAGCTTCCTGGCATACCCAGAGTTGGAGAGTCTTCGTAGAGTTTGTCATAGTTAGTCGAAAGGTGGCCATTTCTTGCGGCCGGCGAGAAAGATGTCGAGATGTGGAGTGGTTCTGACAGAGATGGTGTCTTCACCGAAGGCTCAAGTTCGACTTGCTGTACAATATCTTCAGCAGGATCTTGGAGATCGGGTGAGATGGTGGTCATGCGCCTCTCCTGTAGACGACGAAGATTCTCCGCCCGAATTTCCTTCTGCTCTGTTTCGTGGATGGACTTGGTATATGCTCTCTTTATCTTTGCTCGGTGTGCTTCAAAGTCAACTGGTCCGTCACGAATCTTCCTAGGCTTCTTCTCGTCTGACGCAACATTGCGAGTAATTTTCATTCCACTTCGAGTTTCCTGAGGAGATGTAGATCGATCCGTCACCTTGCTCTTGGAGCCTGCAGTAGTCGCCGACGAGACTGGCTGCCTAGGTCGTGAGCTCCGGAGTTGAGGTGAAGTTTTCGGGGGTGGCGCTGATATATAGGCATTGAGACTTGGACTACCTGGGGATAGCTCTTTGGGACGTCTCGCCTGTTCTCGGGGAGATCGACGCGTAGGCAACTTGGACGTGCTCGTAGGGGTAGCTGTGCGACCGGCAGGGACCCACGGCATCGAATCGGGCTTCCGAAATCTTCCATTCACGGGTGTTCTGCTATTGTATGGTGATACCGAACGAGTAGATAGGGAGCTGGATGAGGTAGAAATATCGCTGAGTCTCTTGGCCGCCACAGGTAGACGGGATCGATATGTTGCTTTTCCATTTTCCCGTCCGATAGAATCGGTGGGAGATTGTGGAGAGGACTCGAATCCAGCGTCCAGGGCCGGTGGCTGAGTTTCATCGGGGGAACGAAGCTCTGATGGTGGCGGTACTGATGGAGTGACGCCAGACATCGTGTTGACTTTTGTATCTGCCGAGTCACTATGAGCACGATTGTGTGCGAATGAAAATCGGTTCGTCCTATTTGGATTCACATCATCTAAAGCAGGGGTGACACCTAGGTACCACGCTGTTGGGGAGGAAGGGGAGATGTCCAGATCCGAGCGACTACGAAGGTGTGTCGGTGGTGTGGGATTGTTGAGATTTGATTCTGAAGTTCTCCGTGGAGCACCATGAGATATACCGTAACCAATCTGTGGTGCGGCATGTGGAGTGTCTACCACTTCACCGAATAGAGGTCGTCTCGCTGGAGCCGAGGCCGGTGGATCTGGTGGTGAGACTGGGGAAAGGTTGGTCACCGACTTTGCGGCTGGGTTCTCAGTAGGAGCTGCGTTCCGTGCACGAGTCGATCGAGGGGCACTAGAAAGCGTATTGTTCGAGTGTTGGTCTTCTGTGGCAAACCTAGTTCGCTGCGTAGAACGGGTGTTTAAGCTCGGGGGAGACTTCAGACTCGTTGGTTCTCGAGTCGCCGACCCCGCCCTCACCTGTCCTGCTCCATTTGGACCATTGTCTGCTGTAGTCCGAGAAGCATATGCAGGACGGTCTCTGAGATATGCCGGAGCGCTAGCTTTCGTGGCCAGAGTTCTCGGTGTGGGCTTTCGGGCTGAAGCTGCCGACTCGTTGTTGGAATCGAAGCGTTTCAGGAGATCCTTAACACTGGGCTGTTGGGACTTAGGATATCCGTTCAAAGCAGATGTAGATTTCGGGGCGCCTAGGGCTGTACGATCATCCAGAGGGGAAGATGCTGAGCGATACGAGGCCTTCGGGACGTTTCGTGGGCCAGGTAGCGGAGGGTACTTTGGGGTTGAGCCATTGCCATTCGACCTCGCTGATGGGAGGGACGGTCGAGAGTCGGTTGTCGTCGTCGCAGACATTGCGTTTGCTTCTACATAGCCCTGCGAAGGTTGTTGTACGCCACGATATTCTTTGTAGAAATCATCTGGGTCTTCCCGGCCGCTTAATCCATGGCCATAGCTGCTCGCCGTGACCGCTTGCAGATTCGAGCTGGTGAGGAGAGGCAGCTTCGGAGGGAGTTTGGGCGACTTGAGGTCTGGTAGTGGGGGATTTTCGAAGGTTCGAGGGTACTGTTGATTCCGCTCTGGTGAGCGAGGGACGGGCCGCCTCGAATAGAAGTTCTGGTCAGCGTTCAGACTCTCCATGGTGCCATCTATCAAGATCGACCTCGTCGATGGGCGGCGTGGATCATTGATCGGGGGCTACTTAATCCATGCAATTCGTGTTTGAAGTCGTGGGAGAGATTGAGTGGATCAGCGCAATGATTCGGCAGTGGTGTGCAGCTGGGGCCTGGTCCTTGACAACCGACTGGCCTCCAAACGTGAGGTCGTTTGCGAGTCGGCAGAATGGGATGGGGGGAGGTGATGAAGGGAGTGGGTAAGACAAGGAGAGGACCTCTGAAAGGGGGAGAGGGGAGAGGAGAGGGCACGAAGCGTGGATAGCCTCACGGTGGAACAACTAATGGTCAGGAATTGTCGATACGACGAGAAGATGATGGGACCTTGTTAGTTTGATCCTGCCTTCCTTCAACAGCAGTGGGCGCCTGATCCCCCAGGCGCCCACTCTAGGCGTCGCGTATCGAGGGATTGGGCATCGGTGGACGGACCCGATGAGGTAAGCAATTATGATTAGCTAGGGATAAGACATCTTGTCTTGTCTCTTCTCATTCAAGCTATTCCAGACCAACCCCTCAGGTCATAGCATATAATGATGAGACGATGCATATGAGCATATGAGAATATGAGAATATGAGAATATGAAAATATGAGAATAACCATGTACATCGGCCTGGTGAGGAGAATCGCCATATGACGTTGAAGCTCTTCAACGTCTACACAGTCAGACCCGGGCACGCCGTCCAATGCGGACGTGGTGCTTGAACTACTTATCCGGGTACCGTACTCGTACCCTCCCACCCCCAAACACCCGAGATCACTAAATTGACGTGTACGGTACAGCCACAACCGCCATAGAAGACTCCACACAAGAAACTGCGCCTCGATTCTTAACTATGAATAGGTAGTTGATGCTTCATGGCTTGGGCTTGGGCTTGGGCACAGACCAGACAACGAACTACGACAAAGTCTCAACACCAACACCACCTTGTACCATGACAAAAGGGCCCTCGCTATTCAATACCGGCGGTGACTGGTCGTGACTTCAAGCGACCCAGAAACAGACCCTGAGTGCCACGTTCACCACCCAGAACATTAGGCCTGGCTTGAATAGCCTGTGAATCTCACACACACACACACACACTCTCTCTCTCTCTCTTCACGCGTTCAGGTTGAACCACCAATTGATCCAGACTACCGGATCTCTGGTCTCCAATCATATGCCGTCAAGGTCTGACTTGCATCACTCGGCTGCGTGCATTGCCACGATTCTCCTGCGTGCCAGCTGGACTGACGAACTTGCCGGGACTGTGAAAGGTACGCCTGCTTGCAATGACAGGCAAAAGGAAAAGAAAGAGGCCAGGGAGGGCGGTTGAAGGCGACGTCAAGCGTCAGAAGATCTCGGCGAGTGCTATCAAGGAACCTGTAGTGAAGCAAGAATTGCTCGCTCGGTATTACTCCCAAGTCTTCTCCCTGCGCCAGTATTTGTTGTCAAAGCTTCCATCAGAGTCCAAGGTCAGGAGGAAGAAGATCACCTCTGTTGGTCGAAAGCACTCAGACGGCCGAGATGGTGTGTTGGCAGAGTTCCTCGACAAGACGTTGATCGGCCTACTTCCCTCTGAGGAGACGCTGCATGAAGAGAGATGGAAGCGGTGGAACGTGTTCACGCAACGGGGAGATACCTCGACATCGACTGTTGCAAACCCAAGCGGTGTAGGAATATATTCCCAGTCCGAGGTGGGTGTTATGGTTTCTGGTCCCTGGAATGTGGTTGCCTCAGCGAGTTTAATTAACACTTCGAATCTAGATCGTAGACTTCAGTATTTGGTTGATATTCTCGCAATCCCATAAGTCCAATGGCAATATTTCCCATTTGCTATGTCAGGGCTTTCGGAGAGATTTCAGTGCTGGGGCAGTTCACAGAGATGAAAATCTTACCTCTGCTATACCTGGTCTTGCATGCACCCACCCAAACAGTCATGTGATGTCAATGAAACAGCCGCAGTGGACATGGGTGCTTGCTTTGATGGGAAAAGAAGGGGAAAGGATGATGATTGATTTGATCCTGGATTGCGGAATATTTGTAAGTTTGGAAGGCGGTTGTGGGAGCTATTATCAACTTAGCGGTATGGAAGCCTTGTGTAAACGATGCGATTTAGCACTTACAAAGTGATAGGCCTTCCTCTTGGCGACCTTCAGGTGCTCTCGTCTAAAAAGGACGATCATCCAAGACTGAATGTTAAGAGAAAGAGTCATGATATATCCGTGATTCATACCCCTGGTAGTATCAGATTTGTCCGCAATCGAATAATGTATGCTCGAGCTGCATTAAACTCCCAAGGAGCTGTGCTCCCTGGCCTTCGACATATTCGTAAGTGGTCATTCAATTTTTTTCGATTTTTATTGCTGATTGAAAAGATGTCCTTAATCGACATCCACTCGAGAAGCCAGATTCCTACGTGAATCGGAAACCTGAGGCCCACAGCACTACTCTTCGAAGGATTCCTAAGTCTACTGTTCATGTAATGATGTACATCTTTCCTCGGCAATTTAGACTCCATAATGTCTTTACTTCGGATGTGAATTCTTTTCAAACCTCCCAGCCGCTTAAGGATTACACTTTACGTGAAGATGAGATCAAGAAGAAATTTCCATCGACAGTTCCTTCGAAAGTCCCGAGGCGTTTACGTGGAGTTGTGATCGATTTAGTTCGGAAGCTACAAGTTCAACACAGCAGATGCCCCTACAAAATGCTTCTTGAATATTACTGCCCGGTATGTCCCATCCTTGGTTTCTTGGTATGGACTGACTGTTTAGATACGCCAAGCCTTTCCGGATGAATCAACCATACGAACCCAGGAAGGATCAACAGGTATTAAGACTCAAGTTTCCAAGAGTTCATGTAGCTCTGGGCTCTCAGCTGTGGCTAGTGCTGCAGTCATCCCGCCCAAGGAAACCACTCTGACAGATCAAGCAACACCAACGTCAATGGTCTCTGCATTTTGTCGTGCCGTACTTTCAAAACTCATTCCTCATGGCTTTTGGGGGTCAGGTCGTGTGCAGGTTGAGAACAAACATGTATTCTTTCGCAATGTTGATCGATTTATTGCTCTCGGAAGGTTTGAGAGTCTCACACTGCACGAAGTCTCACAAGGCCTGAAGGTATGTTCTCCTCCAAATCCTTCACAAACCTCTGTTAACACAAGTAGATTGCCGACATTGAATGGCTAGGGCCAATTCATGCTCACAAACAAAAATTATCGCGGTCTGATCTCCAAAAGCGATGGGAAATATTTCACGAGTTTCTCTATTACATCTTTGACTCAATACTGATCCCTCTCATCCGTGACAATTTTCATGTCACAGAATCAGGTGTTTGTGGTTATCATCTCTTCTTTTTCCGACACGATATATGGAAGGCACTCATAGACCCATCATTAACCACTCTGAAGCTCACTATGTTCGAAGAGTTAAAATTGGAGCATGCTCAGAACATTCTGAAATCTCGAGAACTAGGATTCAGTCAAGTGAGATTAGTTCCAAAGGAGACTGGAGTGAGGCCAATCATGAATTTGAAACACAGACCGATGAAGGATGGATACAAGAATATCCTTGGGAGAAGCATCAATTCCATTATGGCTCCTGTTTATAATGTCCTCACTTTCGAAAAGGTAAACGGTTATTCTACCTGTCTTGAACCGACTAACAATGGTAGAACGCAAACCCCAACCGGCTCGGTTCAACTATTTTCTCTGTCAGCGATATGTACATGAAGCTCAAAACGTTCAAATCAAGCATCCAAGTCTTGGCTCAACCGCTCTATTTTGCAAAGGTTGATGTCAAAGGCGCATTTGATACAATTCCCCAAAGAGCTGTGATCAACTTGATGTCGAGCCTGCCCACACAATCTAGCTATTGCATTGCAAAACACGTGGAAATCAAACCTAGAGGCGGGAAGAAGCGCTGGATCTCACTCGCTAAAGCGCCCGGGAATCTACAAACCTTCGAGGATCTAGCTACGGAAATCGCAGTAGGCAAGAAAAACACAATTTTCGTTGAAAATGTCGCACAGGAAACTCGAAGTAAGGAGGAGGTGCTCGATTTATTGGTCGACCATATCCAGTGTAACATGGTTAAAATTGGAAAGAAATTCTATCGCCAAAAAGAAGGAATCCCACAGGGATCTGTTATCTCATCACTACTGTGCAATTACTTTTATGCGGACCTGGAAGCACAACATCTTCATTTCCTGCAAGTGGGAAATAGCCTTCTCCTGCGTCTAATGGATGACTTCCTCCTCATAACCACGGATCGCATACATGCGAAACGATTTCTGCAGATCATGCATAATGGGCTTCCAGAATATGGAGTGCGTGTCAATCCCGATAAGACGCTCGTAAATTTCGAGGTTTCGATTAATGAGAGGAAGATTACAAGATTAGTAGGATCTCGCACTTTTCCTTACTGTGGCAGTTTCATAGATACGAAGACCCTGGATATTAGCAAGGATCGAGAACGAAAGAAGAATATGGGTATTTGCTCCAAACAATCCGTTTTCCCATTGACAATATTAATCCGGAAACAGCAATCTTAGATTCCTTGACCGTAGAATTCTCCCAAATCCCTGGGAAGACATTCCATAAGAAAGTCCTCGGTAAGTTAATTCCAACAATTCCCTTCAAATCACAAATCCACCAACAGATCCAGATTCGTTTAAAATCCAAGCTCACGCCATGTTCCTCGATACCTCGTTTAATTCCTTAGCGACGGTGCTCTCCAATGTACATTCCGCATTCATTGAAAGCGCCACGAAAATGTGGACTTACAACCGCTGTCTACCTTCGGGGAAACAACCCGGCAGAAGATTAATCATCAGTACATCCGTCCCTTGCTCCCTCATCCTTGCAGCAGGCAGAAAACAGACTGACACCGGAAAACCCAGAAACCATAGAAGACCTAGTCATACTCGCCTTCTCACTTCTGAAAAGCAAAGCGAGGAATAAGAAGAATGTGGGCTATCAATGTACGCTTACGATGGTGCAGGTTGAGTGGTTGGCGGTAACTGCTTTTCGGGAGGTGTTGAAGCAGAGGCAAACCAGGTTCAAGGGCGTGATTGCGTGGTGTGAAGAGAGGATTGAGTTGCTAGGGAGACAGAAGGCCGTGAGTAAAGTGAGAATGAGGGGAATGGATTAATAAGGGTTTACGAGGTTGTAGAATTATTTAACGTTACCTATGTATGTTACTCTCCGTTAAATTGACTGTAAGAACAAAACTTCATCTTCTCCCCATATCATGTTTCTCACCGGTTATTTGGTTCAATCTCCGCTTCTTCGTCCCGCCTTAGAGCATTATATATATATATATGTATGTATATCTGAACAATAATTTCATATTCATCCTCAAGTCTCACTCAAGCAATTGAAGCTAGTCAATTCTACACGATGAGGAAGCTGCGGACTATTGATTTAGATAAGAATTGTTTTTTGATTCTCTCTATACATGTATTATCTATCTTTCTATAGGCCAAAATAAACATCCAAAGCAAGCACCTTCGAGCCTAAGTCGAAGCAGCCAAAAACTCTTTGCTGAACGGATAATCGAGATAACCCTTTGGTGACATGGGCGTATAGAAGGTACTCCTATCATGGGGAGCCAGCTCAATGCCCTTCTGGATCCTGAAGGGCAGATCGGGATTGGCGAGGAAATGCCGACCGAAAACGGCGGCGGCGTCATTCTCGACGAACTCCTCATCGACGGCCTTCCGGGCCAGATCGGGCGTCAGGCCACCGGCAATGAACAGCGGACTGGTCTTCCCCCAGATCTTGGCCATGAATTGCACGAGCTCCGTCCTCTCGAACGACATGTTGCCCTGTGCTCGACTCTCCACCACGTGCAGATAGGCGAGCGGGAGCTTTTTCAACTCCTCGACCAGGTAGGAGAACTGCGGCACGGGGTCGGCCATGCCCATGGACTGGAATCTGCTCCAGGGGCTGAGCCGCATGGCGGTCCTGGACGCACCCACGGCGCCCACGACCGCCTGGGCGACCTCCACGGCGAAGCGCGCGCGCTTCTCTATGCTGCCGCCCCAGGCGTCGGTACGTTTGTTGGTCACGTCTTGCAGGAACTGGTCGATGAGGTAGCCGTTCGCGCCGTGGATCTCCACGCCGTCGAAACCGGCCTCGATGGCGTTCTTCGCCGCTTGGGCATAATCGGCGATGAAGCCGTGGATCTCATCCTCGGTCAGGGGGGTCGGGACGGCGTGCTCGGCGTCGATGGGGATCGCGGAGGCGCCGACGACTTTGAAGCCTTCGGGCTCAAGCACGGCAGGGCTGGCTGCCCGGCCTAGATTCCACAGCTGGAGGTAGATAAACGACTGCTTCTGGTGCACGGCGTCTGTGACCTTCTTCCACGACTGGATTTGGGCCGCACTCCAGATTCCAGGCACGTTCTCGTAGCCGCCGGCTCGTGGGGATATGAGGGTTGCCTCGCTGATGAGGAGCGTGCCTCTTACGCTGGCGCGCTGGCTGTAGTACTCTGCTACCATGGGGAGGGGGACGTGGTCGTCATCTGCTCGGTGACGAGTGAGGGGGGCCATCACAACGCGGTGTTGGAGGGTGTTGGCTCCAACTTTGAGGGGGGTGAAGAGTTTAGACATTGTGATATGTGAGGATATGGATTGCGGTGGGGTGATGATAGACAATGAAGTAGGCTTTGCTAATGATAATGATATTGAGGGATAGGAGAGGCAGACGAGGAGGAGATGATATTTGGAAACCCATTGAAGAGATGGGAGGGGCTACATTTATAGCCATCCTGGCAACAAATGAGAGAGATATTAGAAATCTGTTTGCGAACAACTAGTCTTCAGGTTTTGGTTTATAAAGCTTCGCTTACAAATAAAAAAATTGGTGTGGGGGGGGGGGGGGGTCTCATCACGTGTATTGTGACCTCTTCGGTTTATTTCGGCCAAGTTCGGACTACTTGGTTTTCTATACTTGGTTTTTTATACTTTTCGCTATTTGTTTCTTGTTGCTTGGAAATAGATGGAAAAGATAATAGAAAACAATCACATGCCTAAAAGCCCTTTTGCTCATATTTCGAATATAGCATGCAGAAAATAAGAATAACAATTTCAGCCAATGAGAAAGCAGCGTTTAGTTGGATATAATACATTCCAGCACCGCACGCAGGATGTATGTGTCACGTGGGTATGCGAACCCCTTTGCCCCAGTTGGGCAGGCCATTACGGGTTTGACGTTGGAGAGAGTCCCGTCCTTCTCGAAGCAGATGTCCGTGGGGATATGGATGTGATGGGTGTGTGGGCAGAGGCATCACCCGCCACTTCCTTGACGCTTCTTCGCTTCTCCCCAGAAACATGCCTGTACAGCCAAACATTACAGCCCTAAAGTAAGTGAACACCACGTGCACAGAATCAGGGGAAAGAAAAAAGAAGGCGGCATCTCGCCTACCCCATATCATTCTCCAGACGCCTCCTTATGGTTATTATATTATAATTATGCGTGCGTGCGCATGAGTGATTCCTCCATTCTTGGCTTCCTTGCATCAATCTCCATCCATCCATCAATCATCCATCCCCATCATCCTCACCGCGTTATTAATCTCGCATCTGCCCCCCCAGTTTCCCCAATCGGCCAAATCCCGCTCAGGGGCACCGACCTGAGGGACACGGAGAACGGAGAACGGAGAACGAAGAACGAAGAACGAGCACCGTACGTCCTGGACCGCACCCGACCACCTCTCGTAAGCCTTCTTTCTCTCCTCCACCAGCTCCCCTCTCCTCTCCCTCCTCTCCCTCCTCTCCTCTCCTCCCCTCTCCTCCCCTCTCCTCTCCAGCAATACCTCAACCCCTTCTCACCCACGCTCTTTTTCAAGTTCCGCGACGACATATCATGCTCATGCACGGCTTCTGCAGCAGTCAATAGCACTCCCCATCATTAATTCATACTTCCTTCACCATTAGAAATTAGTCTCAGTCGTTACACCACCACCCTTGGCGGCCATCACATCACCGCTCGTTCGGTTTCCTAGTCGCCCGTTTTATCGTCCGAAGATCCGGTCAGGAGCGTCAGGGGCGCGCTCATCCCGTGTTTTCGAAACGTCCACCCCCCCCAGCATTGCCGCCAACAGCGCGTCGGTACAAAGAGCCCTCACTTCTGCCACGCCCTCCGACGAAGATGCAATGAGTTGCGACGATGCGGGCTCGCCCCAGACGACAATGCCTGGGTCCCCACCCGATCTGACGGGCTCCAAGTCCTCCAAGTCCTCTTCCTTCCACTCCTCCTACCAGTCCGACAACGATGGCATGATTACCGATGTCAGCCACTTCGAGGATATCGGCCTCGATGATGAGTCGCGCGAGGCAGAGATCGGCGACTTCCCCGTCAAGATCTCGAATCTGTATTCCTTTACGAACGATTTACGATCAAGAAGCAAGCATCGCAACCGCGCACCCACCCCCACCGTCCCGCACGGCAGTCGCAAGCAGAGGGATCTGACGGCTGCTGTCGCTCGGCCGCCATATCCAAGCTTGAGAGGTCAGGTCAGGAGTGCGACGACGGATGGATTAGGGTTGGTACCGACCCATGCAACGTCCAGGAGACTGACAAGTCCAAGTTCCGCGTCGAGCTCCATGATGAGAAATCGAAGCACGAGTCCGAGTCTATCCTTCAATCGGCACCGAAATCTACCTACAGCATCATTGAGACCAAGGAGAGAAAGCTGGCAGTCTAACCGAGAGAGGAAAACGGCAAAGGAACTAGAGATGGAATGCGATGAGGACGACGATGATGATGATGATGTACCGGATGATTGTTTTCTGGAGAACATCCCGATGTCTCCACGTAATCCTCGGGATCGAGCCGCGAGCAGGCCCGCCTCTACCACTACAAGTCCAGAGAGACCTCTGAAGGAGAAGGTGAGGAGCGTGGGAAACGGGACATCCCCAATACCTGCAGAACAGGGGGAGTTACGATCGTCAAAGCCTGGAACACCCATATCGAGTCGGGCGGTGAGCATGGGTCAGTTCCCCATAAATCATAATAATTTCAAACCAAGAGCGAAGAGCTGGACGGATGCTCTTTCGGAATTGAGCGACGAAGCGAAGGCCTTGACAGAAGCGTTGGAAGCACATGCAGAGGATGAAGAGCAGAGAGAACCAGACCCTCGAGACCTTCGCCGACGGCAAAGTTCGACTGCTGTTGCGTACGCGGTGGAGAAGAACCGGCACAAGTCTGCGATCGCGGAGTTACCACCGTTGCGAAGAACGGACATAATGATCGATCCTCTACCGATCTCCAAGGAGAAGGAGGCTGTACTATCTCGAACCAGACCATCTTGGCTCCCTCCTAAAGATCCTTCGGAGGAGAAGAGACATCTGAAGGAATACCAGAAGATGATGGAACTCTCCAGGGAGGCCGAGCGTAAGAGAGAAATCAAGCGGCAAACCAAGACTACGTGCCGAGATGACACAGCTAGCTCTCTTCTGAGGATCTGGGAAGAACATGTTTTACCCAATTGGGACAATGCAACACGCCATAAGCGAACAAGAGAATTATGGTGGAGAGGTATCGCACCTAGGAGTCGTGGTCTTGTCTGGGCAAAGGCCATTGGAAACGAACTGGGATTGTCCGGCTCTTCCTACACCGCGGCACTCCGAAGGGCACAAGCTCTGGGGAAAACCATCCAAGGAGGATCACAACTGAGTGCCGAGGAGGAAAGGAAGAAGGATTGGCTTGACAGTATCGATCTTGATGTCATAAAAACCTACCCAGAGTTGAAGATCTTCCAACCGGAAGGTCCATTGCACGGGACTCTCGTGGATCTTTTAAGAGCATATGCCATGTATCGAAGTGATGTTGGTTACGTGCATGGTACAAGTGTAAGTCTTCCATGTGGCCCCATTCACCACTTTCGCATGCTAATGGCTTCTCCAGACTATAGCGGCACTGCTCCTCTTGAACCTACCCACGCCATCAGATTCCTTCCAGGCACTTGCGAATCTGATGAACCGACCATTGCCCCTGTCTTTCCTCACTTCCGACTCTGGGGCCATCTCCAGAGCCTACTCGCTTCTATTATCCACACTCGAGCACAAATCTCCACGATTACATACACACCTCACAAACCCAAACATCAACCTTCAACCTGATGAATACCTCCGAGACATATTCGGAAGTCTATTCACAAGCTGTCTCAGTCTCGACAATGCCACTCGTCTATGGGATGTCATGGTCTTCGAAGGCGACGCGGTCTTGGTCCGAGCCGGCGTCACATACCTAATTTCCTTAGAAGGTAACCTTTTTGGTGCCGAGACCAAGAATGAAATATGCGCTATTGTACAGAAGGGATTGGATAATGTGGATGAAGAGCAATGGATGCAAGGGGTTAGAACGACAGGAAGGTCTTAGGTACATATGGCCTTGGTAGGAGTTAATAAACGGTACTGCGTTGCAGTCTGATGCTTAAACCGGAGTCTTTTTGTATAGAATGAATGTCCAGGAATCGGCGTCTGGTTTGAGCTGAAGACGGGTTACATAGGTAGTCTTTTACATAATGTATACACGTTTTATTTCCCCTTCGATGTAACGTATAGATACAAACCTTTTTACTTTTGTTTTGTTACTTGTTAATTAGTCTTCCCTTGCCACCACGCATTAGGTTTTGAAGAATATATTTTCTAAGATTTCACAAGGCATAATTACATTGCTGGCTTCATCTTCCCACTTACTTACATTGATTCAATGCAAAATTTCTTTTCTTATATGAAATAATTGAAAGTTCACTTCTATTCTATTCTATTCTATTCTATTCATCCATCTGAAACCACAACACCTATCAGATTATATTGTGGCAGGAGAATGGAAAGTATGACGTGACGTGACGTGAAGGGACGTGAAGGGACTTTCAGCTGTTAACTCTTCAGACCCGGCCGGCAGCTTACTACACGCCCCCGGAGCAATGTCGAGCAACTGAACCCCCGTCCTCTTCTCACGCTTTAATCCTAAGTCTAATAGGTAATAATATCAAGGCACCTAAAAGGTCAACACTTTACTTACGTAGTTCAAAGGATTCTCTTTTTTTTTTTTGGTTTTTTTTTTTTTTTGAGGAGGGGGGGAGGGGGGGCTATGATACATCTCTGCTGCTTGCTCTACAGTGAAACATCCTATTCTATTCTTTACTTTATAAGAGCATGAATCCTTCACATTCTGTAGATATGAAAAGACGGTTATATATATATATATCTATATATATATCTATCTAATCCCATCCCCTTCTTAATTACCTCAAAATACAATACTCCACAAAATATTCTAAGATCTCTAATTTTTATGATACATTCCCAGATTTTCTAGCTTTTTATTTACCTAAATCTAACAAGATATTGGGCAAATATAACTCCATTACCATTTATAGGTCCATAACTTAGAGTTAATAGATTGGAACTTAACAAATTTTGTCCCCCTACCCCATAACCCGATAGCTAAAAGAATATCAGACACCCTCCCCCTCCTCCCCAGAAGTCTCAAGCAGCGAATGCCTCCTATTCAGCAGCATAATCGGCGTCGATACCAGTCGCTCCCCAGCCTCCAGCTCGCGTTTCTTCCTCGCAATGGAGGAATCGAAATCCCTACGGACTTGGAGCACCGTCTCGACATGTGACAAGCGGAGGGGGGTGGCCTCAAACCTCGCGAGCGTCTTGGCCGTATTCAATGCATTGGAGATCTCTCTGCCATTGATGCGGTCCTTCATTAGCGCTGCGACCGTATCCGAGATATCGAGGTCGCGTTGGGAAGGGGGGGATTGCGGCTAGACACTGCGTCCAGATCATTTTGCGCATCTGGATTTCCGGCGGCGAGTACTCGATCGCCAGGTGGATCCGCGATTTCATCGCCGCGTCGAAGACCGTCACGCGGTTGGACGTCAGGAACACGATGCCGGAGAAGTATTCCAGGTGGCGGAGGAAGACGGCTACAAGGGCGTTGCGTTCCACGCCTCCACTAGGCGTGTCGGTTCGTGCTTCCAGGAAGACATCGGCCTCGTCGAGAACGACGATTGCTTTCCAGATGGTGGCGTATTCGAGAACCTGCTTCAGTCTATATTCGAAATACCAGGGCCGGTTTTCCTTGTTGAGCTCACCCATGGTTGTGCTGAGGAGTGCTTTCCCCGTCATCTCTGCTGCAGATTCTGAAGGCGTGTTAGCTGGATTCAAATTCAAATTTAAGAAGAGAAAAAATCATTGACTTACCTGCTGTCAGTGTTTTCCCCGACCCGGGTGTTCCATGTAAAAGAATTACCAGTCCTCTGCCCTTCTGCTGCATCTGATCGCGGGCATTAACTGGAAAAGCATGAGAAGTTACTAAAGCCTTTAGAAGCAGTTTCTGGCTCTCTCCTATGACGAGGGAATCATATAAGTTCTCCTTCCAGGGTACCTCCTCAATATCGTTTACGGAAAATTGACACCATTCTTTCCTCGTGAGTGAGAATCCGTATACGGATGGTGGGCAGAGGATGCGTTCAGGACCGGAGGAATCATCGTCGGAAGAATGATATTGGATGGCAACTTGCTCGAGATGATTCTCTTCCTGGAATGTTTTGCGGTCAATCACGACTCGACCTGCTTCCTAGTTTTGTTAGCTTAAAATATTTTAATGCGGATAAAGATTGAAATCTTACTGTATATGGAAGCCAAACACCTGGATACTCACTCATCTCCGGATCATAAAAGTCCATTGGCGGATCCTTAAGATACCTGGCGAGCCCATCATACTTCTTGATCTGAACACCCGTCAAAGCCAGAAAGCGATCACCTCTCTCCTTCAACGTCTCCTCCAGACCAACAGAATTCTTCAAAAACCTCCTTGGAAACACTTTCAGATCCGTGATAATGGCCGGATTCTCCGCCGCGAAATTCCTCCTCTGGAAGATCTTCTCCACATGACACGCCTGCCCTATATCCGTGCCATCGTAATCCGTGTACTGGCAATGAACCTCCATCCACTTCCCCAGCTTCGAGTTCTCCTCATACGCCGTCTTGACCATTCTCAATAACCAGGGCTGGCCATTATCCGAAGTGAACTGCAGATCGCGCGGGCGGTAAATCGTCCACAACTGCGAGAAGGTGATCTGATTCCTCTTGATCATGTTATCGATTTTCGACTTCTCCGCGCCGATTTCGGATTTCATGAAGTCGAACAGGAGATTGAGATGCATACGCATTAAATCATCTTGCATGGCCTGGCGATATTCATCCAGATCTTCCCAGTAGTGGTATAGGATGCGAAAGGGACTTTCCAGCTCAAATGGCTCTTCAAAGCCCGATGGGACGGTGGGATATGAACCAACTACCTCTCGGAATGCTTTGAGTAGATGTGGGGAGTTGATTTGGACGCTGGTTTTCTCCAGCACATTCTTCTCTGTGAAGACCTTGCGTGCTACTAGAGCGTAAGGTTTATCTTCATTGGTATTTATTTCCTCAACTTCCAACCCATCTTTTGCGACGATCTCTTGTTCTCCATCTTTTGTGTATCGCTCTTGCCATACTTTGATTTCACATTTTTCTCCACACGCAACTGGCTTTGCCTTGGACGTTTCTGTTTCGGTCGTAACAGTCATACTTTGATATATTTTGTATGTGACGGGAATATTGTCTCCTCCCAGTTATTCATCGCAGGAATGGTCATATATATTTACGTTGCTGGATGGTAGGGGAGGATCATTGACGCGAGTTTGATCTGAGGATTGAGTGGGATTTGTTCCTGCGCCCAATGAAGGAGCTTCGCCGAACTCGAGTCCATCGTCCAACATGAAGTACATCCTCGAATGATTTGTTGGCGATAGGTTCAGCTTAATCTATTTGGAGGTGTATCGGCTACAACATGTTTGAGGTTCCGTGTTTAGGACCCGAAATCTGATGTGAGATTAGTCGAATTGTAATCGGATAAGTTCATCACGGAAGCCCAGGCTTTGGAAATACATACCATTTTCTTCGCCATCAGAATGATCTCTAACGCAAGCGCTGAGAGGAGTGGTGCCCTCCCAAGTCCCTTCGTACGAGTTACCGATCCATTTCCAGCTGAAGAGCGCATTCTAGAAGGAGGTTTTGGACCAGTTGAATTATCTTCATCTTCAAGGTGGGTTGAATGAGCAAAGTAGAAATTCGGCCAATGATTTATCTGCATTTATCGACGGTGGATGAATATTTCGAGGGCCATATGCTGCAAGTCTGTGGTTCTTACATCTCACGAAGACGAAGGATTCAAGGGAGCTCTTAGCCTCAGCACTGCCTTTTGGACATGTCTAGCCATTTAGTGTTATATTGAAAAGTAGATAACTTAACATTAATACCTACCTCCGACTTACCTGGGTATCTTGCACCTTATGCTTCTGGAAGCAATCACGTGATCATATAGACCTAGGCCTGCAACCATTTTTGTTGCACGTCTAGAAACGCATCCATGTTTTACAGATTGCAAAGAAGTGCAGCGATGCAATATTTTTAGATTTTAGGGCCTTTAGGAAATCTGCATTTAGAAATGTCTTAATTTTTGCATCGATGCGCTTTTTATAACGAGAGTAAAAAACTAAGGTGCTGTTTTTAGACGTGCAACAAAAAATGTTGGCACTACCTACTAATCACATGACTGGTCACTCTAATCCTAGGTTCATATATCATTACAGCATCATTTCCCCTTTCCCCTCCCCTCGCCCTCCCCGCAAGGTGAAGGTGAAGAATAATAAATAAGCCAGCCGTGCGCGTCGGGATGCCGATTCTTCCCCTCATCTGCTTGCACCACTGACAGACGTTGCCAAGGGTTGCTCCAACCTAGGCACGGCGTCAAGAGATGACAATAAAGCACAGTTTGCTTTCCCATTTCTAAGTCGGCGCGAGAAATACGACAATTCCTATCATTCATCAAAGAATGACACCCCACCTTGACGAACTCTCCGGAAGCAATTGCGCACTGCTCTGCTCAGTGGATGTTCCAGGCGAACTTTCCTCCTTTTCTCGCACCCCCTTGGAGTTCAAGGGAGTTCGTGTTTGCTCTCTCCTTCGTACAAGCGTTTCCATCGACCCACCCTCCCAAGTTTATTTGCAGAGTATAGGGCTTGAAGAGGAAGATTTGGAGGAAGTTTCTGATAACCACCAATGCCTTGTCATATATATACGAGAAAAGTTGGTTTCTTGTCCTATTTTCAACCTGCTATTTTGATAATCTAGAGAAATCTAGGATTACTCAGGGCATAATTAATTTAGGGGAAATTTTTATCAGGTTCTGATGGGAAGTTTCACAGTACTAGTGAAATGAGTTCGTGTCACGGTCACTAGGGTCTATTGTTTTTTGTTTTTTGTTTTTGTTTTTTTCGTTCTCTGCGCCGTACATAGATCAATCACCATAACAATCGGCGTAAGTAATTTATATTTATGAAAGATGCTCTTTTTGAGGTGATATATTTAGTGGAATGAAGAGGCATGGAGAGGAATTCGAGGGAATTCTGCTTCATACCCGCAGCACCCCAAAAATATAATTACCACCCAACCCCGCCTCAAGTACACAATTCCAAAATCTCCAAAATCTGCTCCTTATGCTGAAGCGGGACAGGATTTGCCTCTGTACAGATATCCGTCAAGCTAAGCACAGCCAACTCCTCATACAGATTTCTATCGAAATGAGCTTCCTTCAGCGTACTCTTCAAGTCCAATTCCTGCACTATAGCTCTAATCAAATCGCCCAGATCCGCCGTCTCCCTAGCAAGGCCTCTCTTCTCGAAATTCTCTTTTGCAGCCGGTAATTCCCATAGGACGTCCCTGACACGCTTTTGTCTCTTCTCGATCTCCTCACCCCCGTGTTTGGCGTTGTATTTACACACCGCAGGCAGCAGGATACAGGACGTTTCGCCGTGGCCGACTTTCCCCAACGGGCCCAGCATGTGGCCGATGCCGTGCGAGGCTCCGGGAAACACGTTGAAGTGGATGGGAAACAGCGCGTGGATGACGCCCAGTTGGCAATTATGCCTGGCCTCGACAAGTTGTGGATTATGTCTCGACTGCAGCAGTCCTGGGACTAGGGCCCGCAGGCCTGAGACAGCGAAGCTGTCGACTTCCGGCGTGGATTTCAGGGAGCATAGCGTTTCGACACAGTGGTCTATGGCCCGCATCCCGGATTGCAGCCAGATGGATAGAGGGGTTGCGGTTGCGAGGTCGCCGTCTAGGATCACGAGGGAGGGCGCGGCAAGGGGCGGCGTGAATTGCGTTTTCTCATGGTTGGAATCGATGGTCACGCCGGCGTAGGCTGTGTATTCCCCGCCGCTGAGACTGGTGGGGATGCAAACGACGGGGATTTTGGAGGGGAGGGCTGGCAAGGCTTTGGTTTCCGCGTTCCCAGTGTGAGGAAGCTGGAGGAAATCTTCCACTGTTTGCACATTGTTGGCCAGTCCCTAAATGTCTGTTAGTTTTGATATAGTGGTGGGGAATAGGAGGGAGTGGGACTTACGAATGAAATTGCTTTTGCGGCATCGCTGAGAGACCCCCCGCCGAGTGTGATGATGCAGTCGGCATCGAGTTCTCGACATTCATGTACGACTTCCAGGATTTCGGATAGGAGTGTGTGGGGGGTCATTCCAACCCGAGTCTTGGCTAGCTTGTCTCCAAGTGTGGCCTGTAGATTGGAGGTGTGGTTTGTGTTCTTTGTTAAAGAAGCTGACGCTATGAGATAGACTCTCGATGCCTTGAATGTGTTATTGACGTGCTTGAGACAACTCTCTGTGAAAGGTAGGCCATCGCTGACGTATTGGGTCCTACTATCGGGAAAGGGTCTATAGTATTTTTCAATTGGGGTCATCATTGCGATATTTGCGGGCGTGTGATGACTACGAAGAGGAAAGAGGAGAGATGAACAATGAAATCTATATACTTTGCAGAAGCCGGCACGGAATCAACATATCACCGACATCATGGTAATAGGAGATAAATAGACTCACTCCTGCGATCGGTGTCTAGAACTCCGAGCAAATGTGATCAAAATCCTAGAAAGTGAAGCTTCTGCGACGGCATCTCGGCACTGGAATGCACATATCCTCATCCTGGCTCGTCATCTGGCTTCCCTGCATATCCCCTCCAAGTGCTTTACCTCGAACTTATCAGGACATATCGGATTTAAAATTATCAAATAAAGTATCAAACAAATCATGTTGGTACGATCACGTGGACTTGAACCTGCCTACTGTCACGTGGCCCTTGTTCACTACCTAACGGGGCAGGGTAAGGCGTGACTCTAGACTGAATCATAGCCCTAATCTAACTTATACAACCTTTCCTAGCTTTACGTAGAATGTATTCCAGTAACATACATCAGTGACAAACACCCATTGTAGTGCCGTTCTAGGCCCAAACCCATATACATTGACCAATTTCATATCGTGAAAGTGTCACCTAAAATGGTAGGGTAAGAATAGAGATATAAAAGCTTTATATTGGAGGCTTGAAGGGTCTCAAGTACGGTCTAATCGGGGGAATACTCCCATCTTATATATCTAGGAATGAGTCCTTTATGACCCGTTCATTTTAGCTACCTAGATCTCGACGAGGTACTTAAATTCGTGGCCCCGGAAAGAACCTTTTGGAGCACTAATTTGCCGGAATAAATGATTTATTAAAGCAACGCCTAAAAATCAATGATACATTGATAAAAGCATATGTGTTTGCACGTGACAGAAAGCCATCAAAATTCTCCAAGCATGCTCGGTATGCTGAAGGTTATATACACGTACAGTACCAAGCTGGATCAGAAAAGGACACGGAATCCTAATAGCTACTAGTGCCAAAGAAACCAGGGTCAACGCTAAGGATGCCTCCCTGGGAAAGCTTTAAATTGTCAAACATCAGGGGTTCAATCACGGTCTCGTCTCGGGACTGGCGCTGCGTGAAACTCGACGATCATACACGGAGTCGGTTATCGAAGAACGTCGTCTTGGAAACAAAAGTATCTTTTCGTTCCGGTGTTCTTTCTTCTTCATCTGTTCTCTCTATCCTTCCTTGCTATTTTCATTACTATTCTTATTTTCTCTTCGTCCAATTGCTGCTGGTCAGGCGTTCATTCCATTCTTTTCGTGATTTTTGATTTGATTTTGCAATCATGACCTCCAAATACCATGCAGTGCAAAGCGACGAGAAGTTCCAAGAGGTCGAGGTGTTCCCCAATCGATCCTCGACTTCGGATAGTTTAGGCTCGACGCTGTTAGAAGAGGAAGGGTATGCGTGCAAAACCGAGCCTCGCCGGAGAGAGAAATGGTTTTGGCTGGGCCATGCCGTGCTTCTCTCCGTGTCGTTTGCTCTCTTTGCTTCGTCGTATTATACTCGGTTATCAACGTTGAGACATGTCCAGGAATTCTCGGCATATTGTAGGTCATTCATGATGATAATATGCTTTCAGTGCTAACGATTTCAAGCTCCCGCCGCAAAAGCAATCCAATACCAGACCGTGAAGTTCAACAACACAATGGGGGAGGGCTCACCATACGTTGGTAAAGGACCAGACGTCGACAAGGCTTGGGATGCGATTTCTTACGACAGTGAGCTCCTCTTAGCTTAATGTTGGAATAGGGTACTGATTAAATCTAGTTGGGGATCAAATGATCTCGGAAGCAGAAATGGACATCATTGGAATGCCGAAATCCCATGTGAAGGTCAAACATCCCAAGACTGGCGTTGAAGGATGGCGAGTAGGATTGGAGGTGTTCCATCAACTTCATTGCGTCAACCTTCTACGACAAGTTACCTACAAAGACTATTACTATGACAAGAGTGGGGATATTGCAGAAGGTGCAGAGATATTGCAGATGCATACAGGTAAGTTGTCTCTCAGGTATTCGTCGCACAGGGCTGACTACTTTAGACCATTGCCTCGAAATTCTACGTTTAAATATCCAATGCAATGCTGATATTGGAGTCTTCACTCTGTACACACTCCCAGGAGATCCAGTCCCATGGCCAGAACTTGATTCATGGCACAAGTGCAGAAATTTCGATTTGGTCAAGGAATGGGCACTTGAGAATTCAGTTGGTGTTATGGAACGACCGGCTGTAGAACCTCAAGCATGACATGTAAGGCAAATTGCATATAATCAAACAATATTACTTGCCAATTATTGGGTTTTCCCGTGACCATATGATCTCCCGTGATTTGAGCTCGGCTGGGTTTTGATTTCATAACTAGCTCTAGAAATACACTTAACCAACCCATCACCTTCGCCACTGTCTGTCGAATGCAGTAATCAGTTCATGTCGAACTGGCAATTGGAATACCCAAAACCATGCATCTCTAGGAGCCCGTGCGGCTCCATCTCCGCCCCCGGTCAACCCAAAACACCCGAAACATTCTGTAACCTTGCGACCGGCAGATCCCCAAACCATGGTATGAAGTCCGTCAGAGCAGCAAGGTGACAAATCCACTTGTAATGAAGATCAGCGGGGATATATCTGGGCCGTTGCCGCCATGAAATGTTTCTTCTCCAAGAACTGGATTCTACAATAATGGCTTCGACAAAAGAGAGCAGGTACTCGACCATTGAGAGGGAAGACCATGATCTCGAGAACGATTCGGATACCACGCTGGCGTCGGAGGGATTCCTGAAGACCAGTTCCAAGAGACAGAGCAGACATTCGCGGACTTCGAAAGTCCAGAATTACCTGACTTGGCTTCGATGGGGTTTTGTTGTTGGCATGCAGACTGTCATTATACTTATTCTTTCAATTCGAAAACCGACCTCCGACGAATGGAATCCTTCCAAGACGGAAACTGGAGGAGATATCAATGGACTATATGTGCCAAGTGAGTTTTACAACTCGATGATTGAACAAAAACTGATCGATTAGCGTCACATTCATATGTGCTGCTCACACCCGAAGAGGACAAATTTATCCCGAATCTGACTTCTGATGCCAACCGAATGGAGATCCGAAATAACTGGGATATGTTAATGCCTTGTAAGATACTTGCTTGCTAGTCGGGATGAGACTAACAGATCTAGTGGGGAGTGGAACTGTTGTCATTCCAGACTGGGAAAAACATCCAATGCTTGGAAAGCCAGTGATGGACGATCCTATCCACACAGGTTCCATCTACGAAGCTTCGTGGACACATGCTATCCATTGCGTAAGTTTGCCCCTTCTTTTCGAAGACTTTCCTAATGCAATGAAGTTGTATTACACCGTGGATACATACCATCAACTCGTTGTCAACAATAAATTTGGATTCGATGGGGAAAGGAACGATTACCATGCTTCGCATTGCTTTGAATATCTACGACAGCAAATTCTCTGCATGGCAGATATGACGTTGGAGGGTTCCGAATCAGCCCTCGACGCGACTGGCAAAGGACAGGCACACATGTGCAGGAATAGAGAGGAGGCGGTGTCTTGGATTGAACAGAATAGAGTGGATGATATACGCAGTGTTATCGGCCCTTAATAAATCCCTTTACTTCTTGGCATCCACAAATCCTCATTCAGACAAAATAGGTGATGGCCTTTCTCTGTAACTCCCCTATTGAATTAAGGTCCCCCTAAATCTAAAGGTCTTCATGGGCGCTTGCCACTTGTTCAATTTTCTCTCTTCCAAAATTCAGGGTAACGTCAGTATCCTCTTCAAGTGATATCCTTCGACAATATCCTAAGATTTGGAGAGATACTTTGTCTTGAATATGGCTTGTAGCAAGAGATTTATAGGAACAGTCTCCTATCCACCGAGAAAGCCAGGGTTCTCATAGGGCTTTGGACCGAAATTTGGGAAGCTGCACTTCACAATATTTTCTATACCTTGTATGTCGTTATCTTCTAGTTCAACTAAGTATCTCTGCACTGACAGTAGAACTCCTAGTCCATATATGGAGCCCATAGACGATGATATAGAAATGGAAATAAGTCTAAGGGATGATGGTGGGTAAATCCCGATACAGATCCGCTGAGCCGAATGCTCGTCATATCAGAACCTCGGAAACATTTTCAACAGCAACGCCATCTTGACAACCATTGCTTATATAGCCGGCCGCCATTCTTTGGTCAATACTCCAATTAAACAGAGCTCTGTAGCAATCTTATAGCCATGGCTACCAAACACCAAGAACATCTCACGCTAGAAGGCGCGAAAATCGCCGTTCTAGCGGCGGAGAAAAAAGCAAAAGAGATCGGCGTCGATATGAACATCGCAGTCGTCGATGCCTCCACGCATCTCCTGCATTTCTCACGGATGGCAAACGCCAAGATCACATCGATCAGTATCGCGCAGGACAAAGCCTTCACTGCCGCTGGCCATCGCGTCGGCACCCATACGTATAAAGAAGCCGTGTGGCCGGGCGGCCCTGCCTATGGGCTGGGCAATAGCAATAGTGGGCGGTTTACGACGTTCGGTGGTGGGTTGCCGATTCGCAATGCGAGAGGGGAGGTTGTGGGAGGCATTGGGGCGAGTACGGGGACGCCGGCGCAGGATCAGGAGGTGGTGCAGGCGGGTGTGGATGCGGTGGAGAGGGTATTGTTGAGAGAGGGTGGTGCGGTGGTTAGGTCAAAGCTGTAGAGATGATGTATTGTTGTGAGCGTGAACATTTTATTGTATTTTATTTTTTGATTTTTTGATTTTTTGATTTTTTGGGGGGGGGGGCTATTTTGCAGATTGTTTCAATAGTACTATTACTTTGAAGTGAGGAAGCTTACCAAGAACGTATTCCTGCAGAGCATATAATGTTGAAACCAACCCACTTGTACAGTATCTTTCATGGATTGTCAAGAGTGTTCTTAGTTTGTATGGCTTGTTTCCTATAAATTACATCCTTGGTTTATTTTGTCGTCGATCCATAGACTGTTATTAGGTTTTTCATTTCTTGTCTGCTATCTAATTCCAAGATTCATATCATTGCAACTCAAGGATACTATCTTGGTTATATAGAATTTTCTCGGTCTATATTAATCGAGTGAAACCAATAGCGTTGTATTATATAGTTTGAATCTATGTCTCAAATTTGACGGCTGTTTTGATTTTAAATGTTTATTCAAATTATCGCGATTTCGAAGTTTTGATTTAGACTCAATTAATACAACATAATTTCTAGGTAATAGAAGTCATATCTTTATACAGTCATATTCCTAGCAATATCTAGCCCTACCAGAACGCATATAATACAAGTATGTCATAACAGCGCTCTTGATCTGGAGGCTGCCAAAGGCGGTTTCTCTGTATTCTTTCCGCATCTTTCCAGTAGCTGCAGTTGAGCCTCGCTGCCTCGCTGCCTTCTCCTTTTAAAGCCAGTGCCTGTGCATATTTCCATGTTACTCTCACTGTCTCCCCCTTATCTCCTTTGGCCTTTTCACGCAAGCTGTAGTGAGTAGCCGCATATGCACGATCCCCGTTTTGGCTTGAAACTGGAAGCCTATTGAAAGATGCTGTCTAGCTAGAATGATAATTTGGGGCTGACTTCAGTCTAGATGTACACAACCTTATTCCTACAACTTGTGCCTCGAAGTCAACTCAGGATAACTCATATCAATATTGGACTAGTCCGAACGTTTTGAATCTCTCAATGAAATTTCTTTCAATTTCAATATAATGGAAATGTGGTGGTTAAGTCGATATCGGGAGCATTCGAAGTTGGCTATTATCATAGGTCAATCGTCATTGTGTGTGTGTGTGTGTCAAGTTTGTGGATTGAGAAAGCTATGGAAGGTGCTCATATAGATAAGGGAGGCGCTAGGCCGAAGGGCTCTTTCCATAGCAAATATTATGATGGGATGAGATCCTAGTTTCGAGAATGGTCATTTATTGACAGTACTGAGAATAGATATTAACACCACCAATGCCCCCCCTCTTAGCGTTGAAGTCCTTGACCCAAACCGCAAAACCAATGTCATGAATTTTGATCCTTTCATTGTCTGAACCCCTGAAACCACCACACTGTCACAGTAGGGGACTTGAACTTGACACACACACCTCCCGCATCAAACCAGCTCCCCATCAACTATCCCTTTCTTCTTCTCATCCTCCACCACTTCTAAATCCCCCAAATTCCAAACCCCTCCATCCTCCTCCATGCGCAGTAACAGCTCCCCCCTTCTTTCTTCCGGACACTCTCTCAAGCCTGCCAGCAACCTCTTTCTCGTGTTCTTGCGTATGGACCAAGCACTGACCATGCTGAAAAGAACGATGGAGAAGAGGGACCACGAGAGATGAATCAGGATGATTGTGTCGGCGTAATTGCAGGTGGTGTGAGTGAGAATGGGGAGTGTGGTGTTGGAGGGATGCATAGCGGGCTGTTAGCGTTGCTGCATCAGATTTCGGGGGGCTAGTAATGAGATGGTGGTATAGAATATCGACTTATATAAAGAACTTTGGAGCGGTCTTATGGTTTTGACTAAGTTGCAGTTTCTAGGTTGCACGATGTGAGAGAATTTGAAAAGGGGGCTTGTTACTTGTTGTAAATCAGAGTTTGACCATTGAGGTAAGGTAAGGTAAGGTAATAACTGCTACCAAAAGGTTCAATCTGGCGTCACTAAAAGTTGGGAAACTACGAGTTGTCAAAGTTCACCAGGGCTATTCAACAAGCGAGCTAAGAAACCCCCCTTTCCAGTAGTAAAACTGCTTCCTCTACCTAACTTTCACGTCATACATGACGCCACGGTCTCCAAATCTTCAAACAGAACCCCAAAATAAAATCAAAGCGGAATATAATTCCAGCCCTCCTCCATCTGCAGCTTCTCCTCTTCAGGGCCCTTGATACGACACTTCGTTCACATTTTGGCCACCATCTCGCCTCTCACATGCGGCTCACAACTGTTGGCCCTGGCGTTAAATAAGCTATAAGAGAGCGGAAAGGAAACACGGAGGTGGGTAAGGATAGGTTGTTAGGTAAACGTTTAAGTATCTCGGGCTAAGGAGCTGGAGGTGGCCGCGGGTATTTTATGGAGTGAGGATTGAGGTTGATTATGTCGGATAAAGAGTAGCTATCGTCATACTTTTATTGATGGATCTATGCATAAACGGAAGACATACATGCACATCCCAATGCTAGCAACCCCCCGCTTGACTGAACACCCATTGACTTATGAAATGATCTCCTCAGTCTCCTCCACAATCTCCTCCATAATCTCCTCAATAACCTGATCCTCACTTTCATCCGTCTTGCGAATAAGACCTTCGATGGGATCGGCGGGGAGACCACGAGCCGCCCTCTCTTCCGCAACATCTTCCACCGTAGCAGCGCGCCATGCAAGCCATTCATCTAGTAACCTACGTCTGTGTTCGACGACTGCAAGGTCAGCGGACGCGCCACGGTCGGCATCTTCTTGGTCAAAGATCTTGCTGTATTCGCGCAGGTTCTTGCGAATTTGCTTTTGCTCTTCTTTTGAGAGGAGGGTGGGTGGACGGGGTCGCCAGAGCCATTGCTTGAATTTCTCAACCGGTTCTTCGCGCAGTTGCTCACCCTTGAAATCATAGAGATGGTAGCCATTTTCCATCTGGTGATCATTAGTAGGGTCCGAAGGTAAAAGTAGGAGCACTTACGGCATGCTTCCATACACTGGCACTAGTTGCAACGAACCGTCCGGTTGGATCCCAGTCGATATCAGTGACACCATAATGATCGGCAGTGTTCATTAGCTGCAAGTTGGCGGTTAGGTCCTTATCGCTTTCTGGCTTCTCACCCTCGAAATCGAGATCGAAAAACTCCATGTCAAAGCTTTGTTGAGAGTGAACGGTTGCGATGATGACGAATCGACCCTTTGGAGACCAATAAATGGCATTGCTATTCTTTTTGTCATATGTGCGGATATGCTTAAAGTTACCAACGCCTGAACCTTTGACTTTTTCGGGACAGAAGAACGAAACTGAAGTCTTTGGTGGGACAGCGGTGGCTGCTACAACTTCTGCTGTAGTGATGATAACGAATCTGTCGCCCTTTGGTTCCCAAGCGAAGTTGATGACCGTGTCTTTGATGGAGTCTACTACCTCAACAGGAACACCCTTTTCTCGAACACGGAAGATTTCAAGACTGGTAGCTAAAGATTTCTTGGATTTTGAATGTCGGTCAACCTTGACACAGAGATAGGATGCATCAGATTGCCAGTGGAGTTTCGCATCTGTAACACTGAAGAGGTTTAAAGTTCGCACGACTTCTTTGGAGGGAATGCTCATCAAGCCAACCTTCGCAGGATTACTGCCAATTTCAGGGGTCCAATAGCAGAGAAGTTGCTCATATGTCTTAATACCTTCACGATGTGGTGTTGCTGGAGCCCACTCAAAATCCATGACACCATCAATCTTGATTGGCTTCTTCTCGAGAAGACCCATACGTGGAAGTTCATATACAGAGATCGATGAACCTTGAGTTAACCTAGCAACGTACTTATCGTCTGAAGACCATTTAAAGGCGGGCCATTGAATCTTTCTCTTCACTGGTTGACCTGTCTCATCTGTGGAGGTGCTTGGAAGGTCGAGATTTGTGAATGATCGAAGTGGTTTGCCCGTCTCAATATCCCAAATAACATAGTTCTTGCCATCATCGTCAATGGACAATGCTGGGTGACCTTCTTCTCCAATTACAATAGGCTTTATCGACCACGTAGTAAGATATTTCTCCCCAGGCGAGAAATCAACCAAGTTGACGAAAGGATGGGGGAAACGCTTTTGTCGAATCCATGATGGACCTCCCCAAAGCTGAACACCTTGCTGATGCATTGATGTTAAAAAGGTTCCTTGAGGAGACCATTGTACAAATGATTCAGTCCAGTGTTGTCGATCAACAATACTCTCGGGCGCATCCTTTTCGTTGTTCCAAAGGACCTGTACTCGATCGTCCTTGTACATCGCAAACTGATCTCGACCGCGCCCGCTTGGATCTGCCAACCATGACCTCAAATGTTCCTTCTCGGTGAAGTCCTCCACCTTTGGTGGTGTGTAATTCTCATCAATGCGTCCCTCCCGACCATATCGATCAATATCTGTCAGTTTGTTCACCCGAAGTGTGTGTCTCTTGTCGAGGGCTACATGGTCGAGGGCTTTGCAAGCAGCCGCAGCTTCTGCACCCGTAGAATATTCAACGAAAGCAAACCTGTAGAAATTAATATATAGCCAACATAGAAAACATGGACCCTACCTGTGCGATTTGCCATCATCTCCAATGGGCATAAAGATTGAATCCTCACGCGCCTTGCCTACAGCATTCAGCTTTCTTAACAAGAACTTGATCAGCTTTGGCTTTGTCTCCTCCGTAACTTCTGGTAGCCCATCGATGACAACAAATGCGTCTAGTCCTTGCTCAAGCTGAACCTCAAAACGTTCCCTTAAATCCGAAAAATCCAACTCTTCTTCCTCATCGTAGTCATCCTCCTCCGGGTCTGGTAAATGATCGAAACTCGGCGCCATGATTGCGGTTTATGCGACCCAGTCTACCTGCCCAGACTTGCTGCTATGCTTCTCCTCTGGTTGTCTATTGTCGAATCCAATGTTGGTTTGCCTTGTGTGCAAATATATTTTCGACCCCACTTGGCGTTGTTAGTCGGCTTTGCTGATTTCTAAACTGTTTATTCGACGCACAAACTTAATCAGCGAAGGATGAAGATACTCGTTCAGTGAAATAAAAGAGTAACGGGAGGCAGAGTGAGCGCTGGGGTATCTTTCTCGAGTTTCAATCGATTTGACTTTCGTAGGTAGAATTTCGTTGGCAAAGTGTGGGCGGTGTGCTTTTAGTAGCCGAGGGGTTGTTGACATTGAGTCAAGAAGTTATTGACTCATCGGATGAGCAATTTATGGGGTTTTGAAGGAGAAGCGATTAATATTCTGAGTCCCCTCAGGAGGAGTATCTTTTCACAGACCAACGAGAAGTTGTTCAGGGGGTATTACTACACATTTTAATATAGGTCCGCTAATACCACCCCGGGTGCCAGCAGCCTCCTAGCTCGAGCCTGGAGAATCGCGTCTCCAAAAATTCTTGCGCGACAGCTCCAGGCATAAAAAACGATTTACGGTACTCCTTGAACCCTAGAATTAAATTTGCATCATGGCGTCTTTCAATCCAACGCAAATCTTTGACGATGGAACAACCGAGGAGAAGGGAGAGAATGCTCGTCTTTCCGCCTTTGTAGGAGCTATTGCCGTGGGCGATTTAGTTAAGAGTACTCTGGGACCGAAGGGAATGGACAAGATTCTACAGTCTGCGTAGGTTTTTTCCCAGATGTACTGTTAGGCATTATTGACCAGTTGTAGCTCTACTGGTGAAATTATGGTTACGAATGACGGTGCTACCATTCTCAAGTCTATTGCCCTCGACAATGCAGCAGCTAAGGTCCTCGTGAACATCTCAAAAGTCCAAGATGATGAAGTTGGGGATGGTACTACATCAGTTACAGTATTAGCAGCGGAGTTACTACGAGAAGCGGAGAAATTAGTTGACAAAAAGATACACCCCCAAACTATCATCGAAGGTTACCGAATAGCAAGTCATGCAGCTCTCCAGGCCCTAGAAAAGTCTGCGGTTGATCACAGTACCAATACGAAAGCTTTCAAGAAGGACCTATTAGCAATTGCCCGAACGACGTTGAGCTCCAAAGTTCTATCACAGGATCGAAATTACTTCGCAGAGCTAGCATGTGAGGCCGTTCTCCGTATGAAGGGTTCTTCCGATCTCAGTCATATTCAGATTATCAAAAAGGCCGGTGGCAAGCTCAACGATTCATATCTTGACGAAGGTTTCATTCTGGATAAGAAGATAGGTGTCAATCAACCAAAAAGATTAGAGAAGGCAAAGATCCTAGTGGCAAACACTGCAATGGACACAGACAAAATCAAGATCTTCGGTGCTCGTGTTAAGGTTGGATCTACCGGAAAGCTCGCAGAGTTAGAGAAAGCAGAGAAGGACAAGATGAAGGCGAAAGTGGACAAGATCAAGGCGCATGGCATTAATTGCTTTATCAACCGACAGCTTATCTACAACTGGCCCGAACAGCTTTTCTCCGATGCTGGAATCATGTCGATTGAGCATGCCGACTTTGATGGAATAGAGAGACTGGCTTTGGTTACAGGTGGTGAGATTACGTCAACATTTGACCACCCAGATCAAGTCAAGTTGGGCCACTGCGATCTTATTGAGGAAGTGATCATTGGCGAAGATACTCTCATCAAGTTTTCTGGTGTTGCTGCGGGCCAAGCTTGCACCATTGTTCTTCGAGGAGCTACGGAGCAATTGCTTGATGAGGCCGAACGATCTCTTCATGATGCTCTTGCGGTTCTGTCACAAACCGTCAAGGAGCCGAGAACCACTCTTGGAGGTGGCTGTGCTGAGATGCTGATGGCCAAAGCTGTCGAGGGTGCTGCATTAAAGGTAGATGGAAAGAAACAGATTGCTGTTAGCTCATTTGCAATAGCTCTTCGTCAACTACCTACAATCTTGGCAGACAATGCTGGATATGACTCTAGTGATCTTGTAGCTAAGCTTCGAACAGCCATTTATGATGGCATGACAACTTATGGATTGGATCTACTTACCCCTGGAGGTGGTATCACGGATATGAGAGAGTTAGGAGTAATTGAGAGCTACAAGTTGAAGAAGGCTGTTGTTTCATCCGCTTCAGAGGCAGCAGAAGTAGGTTGTCCCACTCATTACATCCAACCGATACTAATATCACGTAGCTTCTTCTCCGAGTAGATAACATTATTCGCAGTGCTCCACGGAAACGAGAGAGGTGATTGTGATAGAGATTCCCTGTATTATGAACTAAAGATGGAAGTTTGTACCATACCATAGATCATGTTGAAGTGAGCAATAATAAATGGGATGATGTCGCAATTGAGTTCCTGAATGGTGGTCTCAGAATACTTCTGAGACCGGCTCTGGCGGGCCAAGTAATTTTGGAGTTGTGATCTGAGACCGCTTCTGAAAATTGATACGATACTACATATTGCATGTCCATCTGAACACACCACTGCCCATCCCTTACCGGATATCAGTCACAGTTGTTGTAAGGGATCAAGGGAGGATTGCCGTTGGGAGGATATCAGCAAATCAAAAGCGCCATGAAATTCGTGTAAGCAGGCTGACGACTGAGCCACCGAGGAGAAAAAGATTGATAATTGCCGCCATCCTCCAAGCCTGCCCTGTTGGAATCCAAGAACTGCATTCCTCTTAAAGGTGTGGGATCATTTGACTGACCATCTTCAATTTATTTCTGCTCTTACCCAACCACCCTCATTGCTCGTTTGGTTTGGTTTGGTTTTATATTCCTCCCTTCGGCTTAATTATGGTAATTGCGGGAGAAGCCATCTATTCTCCATTGGGTCAAGCGACGGGAGAGTTCTAGTGGCATCACACCCACACCTCTTCTAACCTCAACAACTGATCTCACAAAAAGCCGACAACTACCTTCTATCGAGGCAATTTCATCTTATATCCCGGCTCCTCGAGGAGGATTATCCTCTTATTCATTGCATCATTGCTAGCAAGAACCTCGATCTACATGTCAGACCTCGCTTTCGCAGCGGCGTCAATCAGGCCTACAAAGTTGCTGTCTACAATATGCCGCGACGTCCTGGCGAGAGGGTCGTCGCAAGTCATTTCATATTCGCAGCTTTAATCCTCTTCTTGCCATGGCTCGTTCAAGCTCAGCAGCAGCAAGGACCGGCGCCAACCCCTCGATACGAATCTCCTCACGAAGGACTCGAATCAGATGCGTTACACACCCTCGAGGCAACCAAGATACCCCGACAAGTGGAGACACCTCTAACACAAGAACGTCGGAAAAAGACCTTCATTATTGATAACAACGAACAATTTACATCCGATGCGAGCGCCATCGCAACTTTGGCTCCGGCGGAAACCGCCGTTGCAGCACCACCTGCAAGACGGTCCAGCTCTTCGAGAACTGGGCTTGCCTCGCCGCAATCTGCGCGGAGTCTTGAGGATTGGGAAGTAGAAGACTTTGTGCTTCTGGCGACCGTCGATGGAGAGTTGCATGCCAGGGATAGGAAGACTGGCAAGGAGAAATGGGTGTTGCATGTGGAACATCCAATGGTGGAGACGATATATCATCGACGAAATCGATCGGCAGTCGACGAGGATTATCAGCCGGGATCTATTGACGATTACCTTTGGATTGTGGAGCCTAGCCAAGATGGAAGTCTTTATTTATATAGGCCTGATGGACCGACCCGGGGTCTGGTCAATACGGACCTGACAATCAAGAGACTGGTGGAGGAATTGGCGCCATTTCAAAATGAAGACCCACCGGTCGTGTACACAGGATCGAAGAACACGACCATGATTACGGTCGACGCTCGAAATGGGGACCTTCTCAAATACTTTGGTTCGGCTGGTGTTATTAAAAATGAAATGGCAAGTTGCCAGAAACCCAACAACCTAGTAGATACGGATAAGGAAGAATGCAGCACTAGCGCTACACTGACTCTTGGTCGAACGGAATACACAGTCGAAATTATTGGTAAAGATACGCATCCGATTGTCACACTGAAATATTCCGAATGGGGTCCGAATAATTACGATCAAGATCTTCATCGCCAATACCATACTACACTCGATAACAAATATATCTATACTAGCCATGATGGAGGCGTAATTGGATTTGATCACGATCGTAGTAGCACAAGCGAGGCTGGCAGATTATTCAAGCATAAATTCTCTTCTCCGGTGGCCCGGGTCTTCGATGTTGCCAGACCGTGGGGCACAGAAAAAGAAGACCCCGAGCTCATTCTACTTCCACAGCCTATCCCTCCTCAACGTGAGGACGATTTCTTGGCAGACCTTCGATCTAGTAGTATATTTCTCAATCATACCGCAGATGGGAGTTGGTACGCCATGTCCGGAAAATCATATCCTATGGCAGTACAGGGTCCTCGCCAAGCGATATGCAACCAGGAAGGCTGGTGGAACCACGGATCTTCCTGGGAAAGTCTCAATCAAATGGAAATGTTGGAGGCACTTGTTGGTCTTCATTCTGTTGACACAAAGACTGAGAAATTGTTGACAATCTCCCCGTCGCCATCATTAGATAACCAGAGCGATGACCAGTTTAAGGAGTTGGTTATAGACATCACAGACGATGAGTCGCCATTGCAGCAATTCCAACGACTTCCGAAATTTGCTGTGGAACGTTTGCTTGAGTTTGTCAGGAACCCGTATATGTTTATTGTCTTAATCGTCATACTGCTATCTAGACAAGCCCAGTTACAGACCTGGGTCGGCAGAGTTGGTGGTAAAGCAGATATTAGTCCTGTGACGGATCGGCCTATTTCAACGAATGGCCGAGTAGTCGCCCGATCTCCAGAACATGAAACTATTGGCTCCAAGAGTCTAGATGGAGTTATGGACTCTTCCCCACCGACAATAGCCGGCGCGGAGATACCAAAAGCAGAACCCACACAAGCTCAAGAGAATGAAAACACGGTTGAAGTCGATGTCGCTAAGTCTGCGCCACCGCCCGAGAAGAAGAAAGGCCATAGAGGTCGACGAGGCGGTGTTAAACACAAGAAAGGCCGAGCTGTATCCCAGGATCCCTCTCAGGATGGCAACTCTTCCAAAGTTCCGCTCACGGTCGAAGACGCAGTACGAGATGCCCAGAAACTAGGCGAACAGACAAAGCTTGAACCAGATATTCATACCATATCAACCGATCCGGCAGAGGTTTCAGGCCCCATTATCCGAATCGGAGCGCTGGAGGTGAACACTGAAAAGTTGATTGGGACTGGCAGTAATGGTACAATGGTCTTTGAGGGTAATTTCGATGGACGTGAAGTTGCTGTTAAAAGGATGCTCATTCAATTCTTCGATATTGCGTCTCAAGAGACCAAACTTCTAAGAGAAAGTGATGATCACCCTAATGGTAAATTTTCCAACTCTAATCCCCTTCCCATCTAACATTTATCAGTTATCCGATATTTCGCACAGCAACAAGCAGCTGGATTTCTGTACATTGCACTTGAACTGTGTCCTGCATCTTTGGCAGATGTCGTCGAAAAACCGCATTTGCATCGTGAGCTTGCTCATGGCGGAGAGCAAGACTTGCCTAGTGTTCTGTACCAAATTACAAATGGTCTTCAACATCTGCATAATCTTCGGATTGTGCATCGAGATCTGAAACCACAGAACATCCTGGTTTCAATGGGCAAAAATGGAAGACCTCGTCTCCTTGTGTCTGACTTTGGGTTGTGTAAGAAGCTGGAAGGGGAACAGTCCTCATTCCGAGCGACAACGGCTCATGCAGCTGGTACTTCTGGTTGGCGTGCTCCTGAACTTCTCCTCGACGATGATGCAAAGGAAGGCTCAGCAATGGTTGATGCCAGCACAGATGGTGGTTCAGGTTCGCTTGTCAGCGCTGAGTTGATGCCTAATCGACGAGCGACGCGTGCCATTGATATCTTCTCGCTTGGTCTAGTCTTCTTCTACGTCTTGACCAAAGGGTCGCATCCGTTCGATTGTGGGGATAGATATATGCGCGAGGTGAATATTCGAAAAGGCAATTATGGTCTTCGACCACTAGAAGTTCTAGGAGATTACGCATTTGAAGCTAAGGATCTCATTGGGTCTATGCTTATACCGGAACCCAAACAGCGCCCGACAGCACTCCAGGTCATGGCTCACCCGTTTTTCTGGTCGGCAAAGAAACGTTTAAATTTCCTTTGCGATGTATCGGATCACTTCGAGAAAGAAAAGCGAGAACCACCCACCCCTGCCCTCATCGAGCTTGAAAAATGGGCCCCTGAAGTATGCCACGCTGATTTCCTGAAGCCATTGGGTAGAGAATTCGTTGAATCTCTAGGGAAACAACGGAAATACACCGGAACCCGACTCCTAGATCTTCTAAGGGCTTTGAGAAATAAAAAGAATCATTATGAAGATATGTCAGACAAACTAAAGAAAGATGTGGGCCCGCTTCCAGAAGGATATCTCAGTTTCTGGACAAGGAGATTCCCCAATCTTTTGATTGTTTGTTGGAATGTAGTTTTTGAGGTGCAGTGGGAGGAAACAGATAGGTTTAGGGAGTATTACTTACCTGCTATTCCAAGTTAGGGCTGTATTATATCTGGTTCTATGGAAAGGGATAGGATTTCGAATATCTGAAGCATTCAAGGGCGTCAAACATCTTTTTGGACATTTCTACTATTTTAAATATATAAGCTTTTGGATCCTTTAATGATATATTTCTCTTTCCTGTCTATCGGAACTTTACTGACTGGGACATTCTTGCGACTCCTAACCTATTCTTTTCCTTATTGAGTGTAAGAAGCCGGAAAGCTCTTGCTGAATCCCAGGCAATTGGATATAACCTGTGCCATCCCGGAAACTGCTTAGTATGTTTTTATTGACAGGGGTGAAGAGGCCGAGACTATCATGTGGCGTTCCAGCCACTCAGCCGTCCACACCACGAGATCGCAGTGCAACTCCAACACATCGCAGCGGCAAGCTTCCTTTAATTATATCTTTACGGTAACCTACTTTGGCATGTCCTACAAAGTGGATGGCATTACTTTCAATACTTTCTTTCACAAAAACAACTATATTAGGCGGAAACCTCGGGTCATTGCTTTGCGCTCAAGCTCCCTCCACTGCAGAGTTCATCCTTGTACTGCCACTGATATCTACATCTGACTCTCCTCCATTTCAGTTGCAGCTGACCTACAGATTCAGTAACACACCCAGGAGGAACTAAATCCGCAAAGATGGCTTCGCCTTGTAGGTTCCTCAGCAATCGGTTTAGGTCGTACTAACAAGGCCACAGTACTACCAGCAGAAGAAGCACAATACTCCGCAATTATAGATAGCATTCTCGCAACCAGTGATTTGAATACTATTACTAGGAAGGATATCAAGGCTGGTCTCGAGAAAGCCCTGGGCTATGATATTAGCGACAAGAAGGTATGCGACCAAACTACATTCCACCTATATTTGCTGACCTCTCAGCTCGTAATCAAAACCCTAATAACAGACCGATTCAATCACCTCTCTGCGAAACAATCATCTCCCCTCCCTGCACCGCCTGCCTCCTCTCCACCCATCATAAATGGACATTCCCACATCGCGAAAAAGATCAAGCCTGAAGTGTCCGTCAAAACCGAATCTTCGAGAAGTGTATCTACGCCAGCTTCTGCCACACCCGACGAAGATTCAGAAGAGGATATTAGCCCACCGAAGAAGAAGCGCAAATCGGGGAAGCAAGTGGATGATGCAAAGTTAGCGGCGTTGTTGCAGGCGCAGGAGAATAGTAGGGCGAGATCTACAAGGGGAGGGGAGAAGAAGAAGACGCCAAGGAAGAAGACGGGTAAGCCAAAGAAGAAGAGTGAGAAGAAGGTTAAGGGGGAGGATGATAGTGATCTGGAGCTGAATTCTGATGGGGAGGTTAAGGAAGTTGTTAGAAAGGGAGGATTTCATGTGAGCCTTCCTTATGCCTTTGAAATGAGGGTTTTGTCACTGATTGAAGCAGAAACAATACCACCTCTCTACGCCTCTTGCGGATCTAGTTGGAGAACCTACCGTAAGTCTGCGTTTACTTTACATCCAAAAGTTTTGACTAATAGAGTCAGCTTTCCCGACCCCAAGTCGTCAAGAAAATATGGGCCTACATCAAAGAGCGCGATCTCCAAGATCCAAGTGATAAGCGGCAGATCATCTGCGATGATAAGATGCATTTGGTCTTCAAGCAGGATAAGGTACATATGTTCACCATGAATAAAATTCTTGGTAAGCAATTGTATCCTATTGAGGAGGACTGACGCTTGACGGTGAGGGCAATTGTTGGGCTTGATATTTACAAAGGAACCTGGGTGGGCATTGGTTTATGAGGCGTTCACATTAAATTATGGTGGAGTCTTGCAATAACACGAAAGATATCCTATGGTATCCGATCTAGGAAGGTTGTAGCGTTGTTAGAGACATCCTCTTCACCATTTTCAAGGGATTTAGCACTGCTTTATCATACAGTGATTTGGACAAATGATCGATATCCATTTATCTTGATGTATAATAGGACATACTATTCCGCATTATATGACTCTTCTCCCAATATTCACATCCGCCACCCTGCTGCAACCTTGATCTGTCAGCCTCGTGTGGAATAAGCGAGAGCTTTCATGCGCGAGCTTGGAATCATTTGGACTTGGAAACACGTTTATAAACTTTGCCAACATAGTCTCCTCTCGTGAATTATATGGTTTTTCTTTTTTTTCTTTTTTTTTTCTTTTTTTCTTTTTTAGAGTAGTTATTTTGCTTTAATTTCTTTTCTTGGGGTATTATACCGACCTACACTGCAGAGACACACTCAGCCTCGCCACTAAGCGAAAATTCTGACCCCACTACTGGCCGATCGATAAACATTTACACCTCTTTCCCTCCTACACCGTACCAGCACTCTGCGCATTCTGCGACTCCCCTATCTTAGAATCCAATCCGTCTCCTATAGTTAGAGCAACATACAAAATTGAAGGAGCAATGGCATCTACAGGCGATACTGCCCCTTCAGGAACAGGAATAGTCGAACCTCCTTCCCACCCACGATCTAATAGCTCAAGAGGAAAAGGCAGGGGGGTTGGACGTGGAAGATGGAGTGGAAATAATAACTCTGCTGGAGAGCCAAGAGACAGCAGCGCGAGAGGAGGACGACGCAGTCGCGGGGCCGGTGAGAATCCCAGAGCTGCACAAGGGCCCTCGATTGAGGGGAACACGAATGGGGGGGGATACGTTGAGCACACAAGAGTTGGCAGAGAGACTTCGGGAGGAGTTGAGTGTGGAAGAGGGGAATGGGAAGGGCAAGGCGGTGGATGGGGACGGGCTCGGGAAAGCAGGAGAAGGAGAGGTCGAAGCCGAAGTCTGCTTTATTTGTGCGTCGACAGTGGTGCATATTTCTGTTGCGCCGTGTAATCATCGGATGTGCCATATTTGTGCATTAAGAATGAGGGCCTTATATAAGGGGAGGGATTGTCCGCATTGTAGGGTGAGTTTCTTCCACCTGATTCCTCGGGTATGTACTAATTGCATAGACATCTGGTGAATATGTCGTTTTCACCGACAACCCCAACAAACGATTCGAAGATTTCACCGAAACGGACTTTGTCAAAACAGATAAAGAAATCGGTATCCAATTCGATCAATTGGATATCTGGGAGGATGTACAGCTTCTTCTGCGCTGGAACTGTCCGGATGCTAGTTGTGATGTTGCGTGTTTGGGTTTACGGGATTTACATCACCACGTTTGGGCTGTACATCGGAGGAAGATGTGTCATTTGTGTACTGAATCCAAGAAAGTCTTCTCTCACGAACACGAACTCTTTACGGAAAGGGAGTTACAGCAGCACAAGAAGAAGGGGGATGATAATCCTGGAGCCATTGATCAAAGTGGATTCAAAGGCCATCCTTTATGCGATTTCTGCAACCAACGATTCTATGGAGATGATGAGTTGTTTATACATTGCCGGGGCAGGCATGAGAGTTGTTTTATCTGTGATAGACAGACTGGACGACCAAATTATTATGTTGATGTTGGTGCTCTTCGCCTTCATAATCGGAAAGATCATTTCCCGTGTCCGCATCCAGAATGCCAGCCGAACCAATTGATTGTTTTTGGTTCGGAAATAGATTTGAAAGCGCATCAGCTAGAGGAACATGGAAATACTTTGTCCAAGGATGTTCGGAGAGATGCGAGGGTAGTTGATATTTCTTCCTTCGATTACAGAACTCCTTATGTTCAAGAGAGAAGAGGTGGAGGAAGTCAACGAGAACAACGAGGTAGAGGTCGAGGAAGGGATCCGAATACTGAGCCATTACCAATTTCTAGTGCTCAGCCATTACGGCGGGATGAACAGGCTTTTCAACGTCAACTGGCGATACACAGTGCTCAGTCAGTATCGACTCGTACATTTGGAGGTCAGTTAACATCTACTCCCGCACCGATACGTTCTGAGTCTGTTGCTACGTCAATACCTCCGCCATCTATAAATATTGACTCTTCGCCTGCTTCTCCCGAGAATCTCTCCCTACAAGAACAAGCTCGGCAACTCCGTCACCAAGCTGTAATTGAGCGAGCTAGTGCCCTTCTTGAAAATGATCAAGCCAAACTAACTCATTTCCGCAACTACATCTCCTCATTTAGAAACAATTCCATATCCGCCCGAGCACTTATCGATTCTTTCTTCTCCCTCTTCTCAACCACACCCGCCACAATTGGCACTCTCATCCGTGAAATCGCGGATCTCTTCGAAGATAGAAAGAAAGCAGACTCCTTGCAAGCAGCGTGGAACGACTGGCGCGCCATTAACGAAGATTATCCGTCTCTCCCCGGGCCTTCAGCATCTTCTGCCCTTCCTCTTGGATGGGCAACTACACCTTCACCCCCCAAATCGGGTGCAAAAGCAAACCGTGTATTGAAACTTAAATCCTCAACTGCGCAATCATCACGTTCTCAAGTCTCACAATCGAGGTCTTGGGGCACCGCTTCTAATGATTTATCATCCACTCCTAAGCCTACTTCAACACTAGCAACCAATCCCTTCCCTGCCCTCCTTACACCATCTTCTCGCCCCGCTCCACAAGGTAGAATAACAACCATGGCCTGGGTTCCGCCTTCCTCAAATTCGAATCCAAACTCCGTGTCATCTTCAGTTCCAAGTTCCAAGAACCCGAGTCGTGGACCAGAAAAGGGAGGAGATGCATTTCCGGCTCTCCCGCCGGCTAAGAAACCACAGACTACGATTTTTGGATATGGGAGGGGAGCAGTTATGAGAGATACCAGGGGGGCAAGAGAGACCGGATTTGTATGGGGTGGGAATGCGAATGGTAATGCGAATGGTAATGGGGTGGATAGTGAAGCGGTGGAGGCAGAAGGAGAGGATACAGGGGATAATGTGATGAAGACAGGAGGGAAGAAAAAGGGTAACAAGGGGAAGAAACAAGTTTTGATGGGATGGGGATGATTATACATGGCTTTTTAGTGATAAGGAAGTATAGACACGACACGATTCTAAGTGCTGTGTGCTTAAATAGCTAATGTGTTCTGGTCGTACAGAAATGGGTAATATCACCTATTTATAGAGAAAGAATTCAAAATTCAAGTACCTTGTTACCATTATTATACATTTCCTAACAGGTAGAATTGTGGGTATCGGAATGGTGGGAGAGGGCCTCTTTTATTTTGTTCAAGAAGTTATGAACCTGGATACAAAGTACGCCAACCTCCGAGCTTACTCTAGCATTCAACATACGATTAGGAACATACCACTTTAGATTTTAGATGGCTTCAATGCCTTCAGGCTTGCAAAAATAGACTAATCTCCGAGAACAACACAAAACACGTTTTGAAGATTTCCTAAAATTGTGTAATATGAATGATATCAAGCATCGACCTTCCAGGTGTCTTGCGATCGACGTGGCCCTGAGCAACGCGCGCGCTATGCAATTATCTTTTGAAGAAACAATATAAGCCTCGAATATAAACATTATTTAGTTACATTTCCAACTCCAATTGTCAAATCGCTCATTATAACCCCGGGCACGAACCTTGAAGGTGCACCGCACCAGAATGCCAGGCTGCCAGGGTGAGAATTAATATTGCAAAGTGTGACAATACAAATATTAATGCTGAATCCAAATAAATCTTAAGGTTCTTTTAGGAAAGACTGAAATTTGCAGGTGCAGCCTTCTTAACATATAAAGCTCTAAGATATCTTTTGGCTATAATAAATTAGAACGTTAAAGGAGGCAAAAATATCTAACTATCTGCATCCTGGTACGGCCATAGCTTTGCAAAAAGTTCCTTTGCTAAACGCTTTTAAAGAGTGCCTGCCAAAGGAAAAAGTTATCGCAATATTTTTATATATTTATAACGAGGCGTGATGGCTTTATTCGCACGTTAGTATATTCAAGCTATAAGTAGCCTGGGTTTCTGCTCTTCGATTCCGCCATATAATATTTATGGCAGGTTTTGCTATTTCGATTATTATCAATCTTTGCCTTCTCGATTTAGTTAAGGCTGTCATAACCGCCTTGAAGATTAGACAAAGTCCATTCATCATCGATATATTTAAACATTCTCGGAATACTACATTGGTAAAGCGACTTTGGCATGGCCCCTTTCAGCGGGCCGGGGTTGGAACGGGATCACGGAAGGCATTGGCTGGCATTGGCCCACCTTGCTCAGCTCCGCTCAGGTTTTCTTCGCCCACAGCTCAGGCTATAGCAGCAACAGCTCATGTTCAAAAACGGAAATGGGAAGCACTCATGTCGAGATTCCGATATCGAACTGCCTGATTTATGAGCTGATTTCTATATATCATCCCTCTCCATTCTCAATGCATTGAATCACATCTCCCTTATTAAGGAAAGCAACTCTCTGATGCTGACTTATTAGTACTATGAACAAAGACCTTTTCTCCGACCTTGATCTTTTATAACTCCTTATCTCTTCTCCCCAGTATTGTACTTCTTAAAATCATATTCACTCAATCTCGATTATATCAATCTAGCATAAATTCCAAATTCGTCGCCACAACACTTCATATATAAATCCTCGAATTATCACTTCCCTAGGTCTAACAACTTTGTAGGTACAACAGAGCTTACTAGACCACATGTGTAACGGATTCAGTCAAGATAAAGCTTACATATTGTCTGCGGAAGTGGCCAGATGAGACATTTGCTTTTTCCCGTAAAGAATAGAGAAGAATTGCAATTGGGATTACACACAGCGTGCTTATTGGGGTTTAGCTTCAATTCGCCCTCATTTCGCATATATTATCTGCTGTAGCCCTATACTATTGTACTTTAGACTTCAATCACTTGATTACCTGATTCTTATTATTGCGCTCCATTCAACAAGAATAATTTGCACCACCAACGCCTCTTTTGCTGTCAATCTACAAATTTATATTCAAATTGTTATAAAAAGCGATTAAATTTTTAACTATGAAATCTTATACTACTTTAATTATTACATAACATATTTTAATAGTACTTTTAAAAAAACCCTGAAAGAACAGAAAAAAAAAAGAACCATAACCAACAAAATCCACAGCAAGTGACAGCCATCAATGTTTGTAAACTACTCCTGAAATAATCTATTCCCTTAATCTTCTTGCTTTAAATACCCTCATTCCTAGAGTTAAAGTTTGTGGTTGGCAGTTACACATATTCACTACTCTATTCGCTAATTCCCAACTACCCATTTGTATACTAGTTCCAATGCCTATATTCACTTGTTTATTCGCTGATTCTCAACTACCCATCTGTATACTAGTTTCAATGCCCATATTCACTGCCGTCTTCCACAGCTCCACTTTTATATAAACCCCCAACTCCGGCCCATGACATCTTTCCTCCCTAATAAATTGCTAATTATTCATATTGTCTTCACAGTGGTCTATGTCTATATCCAGGGCATAACAGATATATTCCAAAATTACTGTACTATACTTAAACCCCTTGTTGCATACTTAATTTTTCCAACCACAAAATTTTAATGTTTCCTATCTAGAAAATCAATTATTACCATTCTCCCTTTCACTGCCAAACCCCCAAAATTGCTTATTGTCAATCTCCTTCTATATTTCCACTTCCCTCCCCATTTCCAAACCCCAATCCACACCTTCCACACCCATTTAAAACACAACACCAAATGCCAAATATCCCTAAACCTGCATATTAAGTTTCTTAATCTATACTGGAGAGATTTCGTGCTGAGTATCATTAGTATTATACCATTGATGTCTGAGGCATTATATTAGCATTAACCAAGCCTTAGCTGATGATTAGTCATCGGAGTCTATATAGCTGCTTTACGTCCCCTCCCCTCCACTTCAGTCTTCATTACTCTCACAAATTGGTAGCAACACTAATTTTTCCCCCAGTCTTCATGACTCTGGCAGGCCCAATATATGTTCCTGAAGACAGATTCTGTTTTGTAGACTATCATAAAGTTGGGTGTAGCAAGATGTAATCTAGGAAAGCCTGACTGGAATATACAATACACAGAAACTTTGGAAAGGGGAAATTGACAGTAAGAGTGTGTTTGACAACAACATCCCATATCAAGAACTCGACCATTGACGCGGAGTAGAATAAATAAAAATGAAGAAACATTTAGTACTTGTTGAGGTAAGATATTGGGGCTTAAGCAACACTCCGATCGTTATTATTCTATTGCCGAGGATTTTATGGCTTTATTACCCAGGCTTTATACCCTATCGCTATAGGTTTGAACCCCCCCCCAATAAATGCATTAACGATCGTCCCCCACTAAGTTTGTTAGATGGGTTCCAGGCCCTTGAGCTCTACAAGCCTCCATAAGCCCTAACATCCCACTAATGCCCTAGTGGGTTTTTAGACCTTAGCCTCTATGAGTTATAACAGTACTTAAGTAAATAGCGACCTTGCAATGCCACGCAAGGATATTTAGTTATTGTTAAGAGATGTTATCATTGGATACGATTCTGGTTTTCGAACTGTTAGATATGGTTGCTGTTGATCAATTATCGACAATAACTCCCTATGCTGTACTTTGCTAGATTCATTACTTGATGAGCAACATAAAAGGTATATTTACGTCTTTCAGTCAGTTCACTTCCGGTAAGCTCACCTGATATAGAGTCTTCGAAATCTTTCTCCGGGCTAAAACTAGCGGTCAAGATATGTTGATTATAGGATCTGAGATTGAACTTTGTTATAATTTGTTGGTTTTTTTGGAATGATACTGAATGGTATAAAAGTAGCTGATAAATGGCAGCGAGACATTACTTCGCAGCAATAAGAACTATTCAGAAAACTAAGCTGATCAATGCTGCAAAACTCTAGGTGACGATACATATGTAAATGTACCCGCAGGTTCAACAACTTGTCAGAGAAGAATTTGATTCTCTCTACCGATCTATAAACTCAACCACTTATACAAAGTCTCAGCTGTAGTTCTGGCACAACCTCCTATCAGGGAAATGTAGCGCTGAAATAATCCGAGAAATATATCAAATTAACCAAGAGAGTTATCGTAGCACCGTCTGGGCTGATGTTGCCCCTCCCGTAAAAGTTTTCCAATACATATTTAAATATGTGTTCGTAGGCGTTTATATGGGATATCTTCAAACATTAAGACGCCATCAATTTGCAAGCTGCGAACCGCAATGCAGGGTGGAGCATCAGCTTTATTTTCTCAGCTTGACAGACGATTTCTTAGAAATAAAATCTTTGCCTTGATGTTGTAAATAGTCAATTGCGGATAGAGAGTAAAATCGTATTTAATATTAGGGCTCCACTTGTAATACGAACGCTTAGGCACAGCCTGAGCCCTTTTCATGGGTTCAACCCCTCACTTTCCTCTTTTTTAGCGTGGAAAGTGATTATAGCTATCATCCTAGCGCTAGGGCAAACTCTTGAGAGATATGATGAGTTACGCGCATACTTTAAAAATCCTTAATTTAATAAATAATATATTTGTATAAGTGGAGCAGGCGAAATTCGTCTGTGCGCCAGGATTAAATAAGAATTATTTTATTTATTTAATATTCACTCATTTGCCTCTTTTGAAATTGTATAGCCAATACAAATAATATACTCAAAGATTAGAGAAGTATAAACGCCCCAAAAAGCAAATAACTACATACTAAATAAATAAATACAATGCTGGCGCACAGACGAAGTTCGGCCACTTTTCTTCTTCTACCGAGAGCCGAGTCTAAATACTAGTCTCCGGTAACTTTAACTCTAACGGGATTAAAGTGTGCACTAGAGCAAGAGTAGGATGCACTAAACTTTTCAGCTCCGAGGGGATATCAAATTTGAATACGAGAGGAAAAGGAGGAAGGTTTTTGATACAATCTCTGCAGCAGAAAGAGAGAGAGAGAGAGAGAGAGGGAGGGGAGGTAGACTATCAATCCTACGCCCGAGAAATCCTACGGTGTAAGCCTAGGCACTTATGCTTGGACGTACGAGACAAAAGAAGCGCATTAGAGGATGATCATCAGAAATCCAGCCTAGCATGTTCAAAAACGGCAAAAGTTACAAAGGTAAGGCTGAGACT